>NC_069463.1:2256324-2298824 GCF_026875155.1 Cherax quadricarinatus
AAAACCCCAACCCCCCCCCCCTTTCCGGGTAAACTCCAGGTATTTCCAAATGATTCCAAGTTTCTTTTTGACTCAACTTGTGTCACAATACATCCTCATCACATCGTTCCGTTATTTTCACCCTCTTGGCTCAGTAATCTGTCAGAGAGCAAGGAACTCCCGACCCTTAATTGGTAGCGTCCCTCAACTCACACTGAGGACTCGAAATCGATCCCCAGAAAGTTTGGGCATGTTACCTTACACTTCCTGCCCCTGTTTGTCTAGCAAAAAGTAGGTACCTGGGAGTTAGCGAACTGTTTTGGGTCGAATCCTGGGAGCGCCGTAATTAAAAAACCAATGAAGCCCAAAATGTTTTATCAAAACCAGGGGTTTTCCCTATTTTGAATACCAGGATGCAGCTACAGTCTGTATCAGAAATAAAGATTTATTATTATTATTATTATTATTATTATTATTAATATATTATTTATACCAGTACATGTAAAAGGGTTTATACAGACCATAGCTGACATCAGTGACATAATATATGTGAGACCTCTAGTTATGCAAAGCATTTCGAGCAAATTAGGTTAACTTGTCCCCGGATGCGACGCACATAAAGACGACTAACACCCAGGTACCTGCTTACTGCTAGGTGAACAGGCAGCAGGTGTCTTAAGGAAACACTCCCTAATGTTCCACCCGTAGTGGAGATTGAACCACGGTGTGTGAGCTGAGTGCGCTACCAAGACCCAGAATATAGCTTCTATATTCCTGCGGACTGCACCTTCCTATAAGAGAAACATAAGATTTTGTCCGGCTTTTTAACCCCGGAGGGTTATCTACCCAGGATAACTCCAGAAAGTCAGTGTGTCATTGAGGACTGTGTTTTATTCCCACTGGGATCCTTAAATTTATTGTCCCCAAGGATGCCACCACACCAGTCGACAAACTCCCACCCACCTACTTCCTACTACGTGAACAGGGACAGCAGGTGTAATGTAACACTTTAACCTTGTACATGTACTTCAAGTACATGTACAAGGTATACAGACCATAGCTGACATCAATGAATTTCTACTATATAGAAAGTCCCTTGTTATGCTGACATTTCCAGCAAATTACGTCAGTTTTGTCCCAGGATGCGACCCACACAGCCCACTAACACCCAAGTACCCTTTTAAAACACTGATGAGTGAACAGGGACAGCGGGTGTCTTATGGAAACACGTCCCTAATGTTTTCCAGCTGTCCCGGAGAAGATTCGAACTCTGGACCTCAGGGGTTGAGCTGAGTATGCTAGTGATGGAGCTGGGGGGACACCTGTTAGGATAGAGAGTTACCAATCAGGCCGCCAGTACTGAAGATAAAGGTCAGGAATTATTTAGAGACTGACACATCAAAACATTGTACATATACTTAAAAAAAATGATAAACATGTCAACGAAGTGTTTCAGAGGCGGCAACCAGATCCCCGATGTCACTGTTGGAAAAGTCAAAAGCGATAAAAGTGTCGTAGGAATATCAAAAGCTCTCCTTTAGCATTACTGTGGTCATGATGTGGAAAGAACTGAACGAGAAGTGTTGGGTCAGGATCCAAACATGTTTTAAGAACAGGTATGATTACTCTGACGAGTTAGGAGGGCAGTAACCCCTGAAACGACCAGTAAGATGCAACAACCACACCAATAACGACCCCAAGATCAATATTTGTTTAGTACGCATAAGACACTCGAAGAGAGTAAGTCAAAAACAACATAATATAGAAAAATAAGTACATCTATAAATCCAGATTCCGACGATAGACATCATGATTATGTTCAGTTTCTCAGTGATGGAAGATCGTCCATGACTCGCAGCTGCGCGTTTTTACTCTCACAATCATCGCTGCTACGTCTTATTCCTTCCTTTTCCTGCCGTGTCTGTCGTATATTAAGACTGTTGATTTACGTCCCAGGATATTGTTGAAAGTGGTAAGGTGATAGAGACTAACTGTAATAGTTTAACTTACTCTGTATTAGGACTGAGGAAGTCACTCGTGGAGGAACGTTTCCTTTAATGTCGTGAACTGTATACAAGTGACCTTTACCAGAGTCTCAGGATATAGTAAGGTGGGGGTTGCTTCATCAAAATTTTACTATGAAATCTTCAGCTAAAAGGAATAGAAATTAATTTGGCACATATATATGTACACTGAATAATTATTGACATTTTGGGTGACAGCAGTCAGCAACCATCTCTCCTGCAAGTTTACCTGGAGAGGGTTTCGGAGGTTAATGACCCCCCGGCTCGGTCTGAGACCAGGCCTCATGGTGGATGAGAGTATGATCAACAAGGCTGTTACTACGGCCGCAAACAAACTGACGTACGAACCACAGCCCGGCTGGTCACGTACTGACATTAGGTGCCTGTCCAGTACCTTCTTGAAGACAGTCAGGGGTCTATTGGTAATCCCTCTTATGCATGCTGGGAGGCAGTTGAACAGTCTTGGTACTCTGACACTTTTCTGTGTTGTCTCACGTACTCGTGGCGCCCCTGCATATCATCTGCAAAAACCTCTATTATTTAAATCCAAATTTATGACTAAACGAGGCGTTGTTAGGGGGTCATAAATATATTAGAAACAGGAAACCTCACAAAATATTGCCTACGGGGCACCATGAAATGTCAAATTTTCTGAAGGTGAAAGGGGGACATCCTGCATGATTTTATGTCGAAAAATAAACAAAAATACACAAATCATAAAAAATATGATTTTTGTTAAACGATCAATTTCCGCAGTTATTTCTTTAAGCAATTTTTAACGTTCAGCACATTTTTTTTTATCGAGTCTGACATAGATAATATTTTCTCTAGTTTTAACTTTGATTCCACAACAGAAACATGGTACATATAGCAGATTAAAAAAAAACGTAGAAATGTTTCGGTCGTTGTAGGAGCCGAGAAAGGTCTCCCTGTATTTCATAAGCCCAGCCTTCTCTACTAAAATAACTGCGGAGGAGGAGAGGGCACGAAACTCGACTGAAAAGGAAAATATCAGAAAATGAATACTTGTGTGTATGTGTACTCAACACATGTGGTTGCAAGGGCGATTCATAGTCCTGGCCCTGCATCTTGCTGGGCGCTACTAGGTCCACTCTCTCCCTGCTCCATGAGCTTTATCATACCTCTTCCGTGACTCATCTGAGTTTTCAACTTCCAGTTGTGACTCCTTGTCACTGTCAAAATTTCTGAAACATTCTGGCCCTATCCACCTTGTCCATTCCTCTCAGTATTTTATATGTTGTTATCATGTCCCCTCAATTCCCCCTGTCCTTCAGTGCTGTCAGGTTGAGTTCCTTTACTTATCCTCGTAGAGCAACCCCAACAGCTTCAGGACTAATCTTGCTACAAAAATTTGGATATTTTTTGACGTGCTTGACCAGGGTGTGTTCCACACTGTGTAGGGGGTCGTGAATGACTCCTTAGTGTTAAAACAATTTTCTCAGGTTTGCCAGGTGCCCATATGCGTTGCAGTTCTTTCGTTGATAGCACCTCAGAGATAACTAGTTGATGCTCACCCAACCCCCCTTTTCCTTGAGCGAGTTTTGTGTTCTGAATCTTAGATTTACCCCGTCTGTGGTCTTCTTTGTCCTTTCCACAAGCTTATAATTTTTGCACTTGTAGGGCTAAAACGCCAGGAGTCATTTATGGGACCAGGCTTGTACCCTGCCAAATCCCCTTTAGGTTTTCCTGGTCTTGCCCTTGCTTCCCTCATTAGTTTATATCGCCATGTCATTCAAATTACAAAAAACCCCCCACTGCCCCAGGATTGCCCTTGGGGAAACCCCCACTCACCATGCACCCCTCCGACACCTCGGCTAGTACCGCCCAACGGGGTTTCCCTTGTCAGGTATTCCCAATAGATTTGCAGTTCTTCCCTCCTTTTCCCTGCCTGCTCCTTCACTTTTCAACCAGTCTCTTGTGGTACGTGTCAAAAGCCTTTTACGGCCCAAAGAAGTGGGGTTCCCCATCTCCGTCTTACTTCGGTTACCTTGTCATTGAGCCCCATTTGTTTACGTTTGCAAGATTTTCCCCCCCTGAAGCGTGCGGTTGTATTGAATAGCAATTTTTTTGGGGGGCCCCCCCACCTTTTTCCGAAATCTTCTCCTTTAACTTTACTCTTATAAAGCGACATGGTCTGTAATTTAGTCAGAATCCCCTTTTCCCTATCTTACAATCGGGACTAAATTTTGCTGTCTTCCGCACCTCGGGGCAATTGCCCTGTTTCGATAGGTGTATGAAGACTTTTTGGGGTGGCCCCCCGCATGCATCTGCTCTCTCTCTCTCTCTCTCTCTCTCTCTCTCTCTTCAGGATCAATGAGGATTATTTGGGCCTACGTTTTGAAGTTTGTTTCCTAAAAATTTTGTGTGTGTTCAGATTTAGGGACCCTACCCCTCGGTTTGCCGAGACTCGTCTCCCTGTAAATACCTCCTGAATTTTAAAGTGAGTTTTCCCAATATTTCCCTGGTCGTTCCCTGGGGGCCCCCCCTTCCTTCCTAAGCTTACCCTTTGCTATTTTTTTTCCCTCTGATGGGGGTGCGAAACAATTTTGGGTCGTTTTGGGTTTTTGGGGATGCTGCGAATGCCGTATTGAAAATTGGTTTCTTTTCCTCACTCATAAATTTTTTTTTTGGGCTCTTCTCTCAATTTTGGTTTTTGGGGGTTTCTTTGTTTCTGGACTTTGGCTTTGGCCTTTTCCCACTTTGGTAAACCATGACTCACTCTGGTTTTTTCCCATTGTTTCCGTTCCGCTTGGAAGTTCTCTTCCTTCCTGACTCTTTTCCCTTTTTGTTTTACTGTCATTCCCTGCTCGTTTTACCCTGTGGAATTCCTCAATTGCCAAAGTTCCTTTTTGGAAGTTTTTCTTCTGTCCTCCTCGTGATGCCATCTCCTTCTCTTTTTTTCAAATTTAAGCCCCGTCCTACACCTGAAGCTTTCGGTTTTATATTCCCTTCTAACTGTCAATTTTCACGGTCTCCCCCTTCTGATTCAGTCCTCTCCCCTTTCCTCCCTCCTTTTTTCCTCTCTTCTCTCTGGTTGTTTCCTTTTTATTTTGGGTACATAAAATTTTCCGTATGCTCCACTATCTGGTCCCCCATTTGGCTCAGATTCTTCATTTTTCCTTTGGGGCTAAAACCCCAAACTCCTCTGTTTGTAGGGGGTTTTTGTTTTCACTATCTCATTTTGGGCCCAGTATGAAGTTTCCCTACGTATATCGTCTGCTACCCCGACCAGCCCTCCCATTCCTCAAAACCCTTTGGGTTTTTTTCGAGGAAAAAATGATTTGATTTCCCCTTTTGTCTGCCCCCCCCCCTTTTCTTTCTCAAAATTGAAAAAATAAAAAAAAGATTGCATGTTATCACTTCCGGAGTTTTGTCTTTGTGTTTGCTATGATGCCCGGGAAATTACAGTGATTCTTTCCTCCCACCCCTCCTATTTTTTGTAACCCCATCTCCGTTGGTGTACCTTCCCTTCAGCTTCCTTTCAGAACTGTTTTTGGGGGGGGGGAGGGGTTTGGGGTTTGCCGGTGGGGTTTTGTGGCAGGCAGGTTTGGGTTATGATGGTAGTTGCTTGTGTGGCTTTTATTATGCGGGGGTACTGTGGGTGTTGGGCTCAGCTCTTTTTGTTGTTTTTGGGTTGGTGTGGGGTGGTAGGGGTTGAGGGGGTTTGGGTGGGTCTGTATGAGTTTATTTGCTGTTCCCTTAAATACGTGCTCTTCTGTCTTAGGTACCGTCCTGTCCCTCATTTCCCTGCCTCTTGTTTTTCTTATTTTTTCTTCCAGTTTTCTCTTTCTTTTGTGTTTTCCCCCTTAAACTTCGGGAGCCATAAACAAAAACTGACCTCCCCGTTTCTCCTTCCACTGCTTTTCCCCCCGAGTCGATTTAGTTACCCCATTGCAGGGGTCCTGCCTTCTTTTCTTCAGTCCCCTCGTTTGTCCTGGTTGCCCTGTTTTTTTCCCTGGGGCTCCACTGTGGTCGAAGGGCCTCCCGCAACTTATAACTCCTTTGTTCCCTACAGCCCCCCTCGTTTGTGCATGTTGTTACTCCCCTAATTGGGGTTAAAGGTTTTCGAGTCATAGCTCCTGACCTGTGTATATATGTGGTGTGTGTAGCGGGTAATAAAGTAAAAGAAAAGAAAATTTAAAGAACAGATAACAGAAAAAAAAAAAAAAGGAGCCACTTGGTTAATGATCGCAAATGTGGAACCAAAAACACATGAAAAAACTCATAGGATAGGCAAGGAAAAAAAGGGAGAGGAGGATCGAAAAGATGAGGTTTCAAGTCCAGAGATCGGGGACAATGTAATGGGGAAAGGAAGGAATGAACAGAAAAATCCAGGCCAAAGTTTCTTTTTAAAAAAGTTGTAAGAAAAGATTTTGTTCGATTTTTTAACCCCGGGAGTTAGCCATCCGGGATAACAACGAAAGTCATTGCAAAAAAAGTTGGTTTAATTACCGCGTTTTTAAGTAAAAGGCACAAGTGCAACTTATGTACTTTTATTGGGCAAACGTTTCGCCCCCAGGATTTTATCAAGCCATTTAACAAAAATAAAACCCCCAGTTTTATAAAATGGCTTGTAAAACCCCTGGAGAGCGAAAGTTGCGGTAATGGTTGATAAAACTCCCGGGGAGGCAAAACGTTGCGAAAATGGTTTGATAAAACTCCTGGAAGCGAAACGTTGCCACAATAAAATGTCACATTAGTTGATTTTGTGTCCTTTTACTTTACAGAAAGTCTTTGCGTCATCGAGGACTATCTTCTTATTCCAGGGGGTCCTTAAATCTTGTCCCCCCAGGTGCGCCTACCCCATAAACCCAACACCCAGGTACCTTCTTGCTACAAATGACAGGAAGCAGGTGTGGAAATGCCCAGTGTTTCCACCCCTTCCCGAAGCTAAACCATGACCTGTGTGTGAGGTAGGTTTTCCTCCCAGGCCAAGCGCTTAATTGATTTTTTAAACAAATGGCGGCTGTGAAGGTTAGAAAAAAGAGGCCAAGTTTAATGTCACCATCCTTGACCCCCTTCGCACCAGGAAGAAGGGCAGCAAACAGCAATTACATTCTCAAACACATTAAGATTGTGATTTAAGTCTGGAATGAACGAACAGCATAACATGATGAAATAATCAGTTGCCATATGAAATCTGGCCTACAAATGGCCCCAAATTCATCCAGTGTGAGTGTAGTTTGATGCATGAGACAAAAAAAATATAAATAACTAAATAGTAACAAAAAGGTGAATACACAAATAACCCGTACAAAAAAAGAGGGAGTTTGCCAGACGTTTCGGCAGCTTGGACTTAGACCTTTTTTCTTTCTATGGTTCTTGTTCCTCCCCCTCAGGGGGGCCCCTAGCCCCCTTGCAGGTTTTCTTTTCTTAGTTTTTGACCCCACTACTGCGACTATACTACTACTAACTTACTATTACCTCTACCACTACCTCTCTTTTCCCTTCCTAGTACCTCTCTTGTCCCCCCCTGTCTGCTGGTTTTATATACTCCCCCCCTTCTCCCCTTTTTGTTAGTGTATTTGTAAAGGGTCCAAGTCAGAAAAACGTTTTTTCAAAGCCCTCTCTTCTATGTGCGGGTTATTTGTGAATCTAGAATGTTATAAAATATAAATATATAAAAACACTGGAAAAATATACAGAACTACAGTATAGTCAGAAAAAAACAATCAGGAAACTCTTTTAGTCGCACGTGCCACACAATGGGGTTCTGCCTGGGTTTGGGTTTAAAATTCGTAGAAAATGGGCTCATGGAAAGTTGTAGAAAAATTTTGCAATCATCCGTATGGATATAAAACAAGAAAAAGTTTTTGGATCTGCCCAAATGATAGCCAAATGTGGAAAACTTACATCTGACTAAAGGCAGAACATCAAAAAAACCCTCTTAGAAAGCTTGGGAAATTTTGTATAACAGCTGGGAAAATAAAAGGAGTGGGCCAGATGGGGCTGTCACCCCCGGCCGGTGCTGTCCTGGAAGACGTACCTGAGAATACAGAAAGAAAGCCAATGCACCAGAGGAGGCAAGGGCCCGGTGCTGCGAAACAGGGCACAGACAGAAATATTGAACTCCAATGTTACAAAAAAACAAAAAAACCCCAGGAGATGCAAAAATGGGGATGTGCTTTTAAAAAAAGGTAAAAAACACACCAGAAAAAACTGTCGGAGGACCATTGTGAGTATTGATGCTCAGGTAACGGAGTCGACAAAAAAACGCATCAGTAGGGAATGCAGCCCGAAAAAAACCCTGGCAAACAAATCGAACCTCGCAAATTCTCGCTTTTGGGTATAGCAGGGATGGAATATATGGAAAAACAGGGAGGACGTGCAAATTTGGCTGTCCCAGAAAAGTTGCACCCCCATGACACAAAGAATGCAAATCTTTTTTCCCGTAATTTTTTTCACCCTGAAATGTGTCGCTCTTCAGCCAGGAAAGACAGTGCTAAAACCATTTTTTCAGCACACCATCTAAAAGGGACAAAAGAAAAGAGATCTCCCAGATATGGGAAAACCTGTTGAGCCTTCCCGGATGGAGTTTTTTAGGCCCCGGGAAAGAAAAAACTACAAGAAATGACAGAAATTTTACACCAAATAAATCGCTTCTAGAGTGGAGGGGACATCATTTGGGCCCCCACCCCAAAAAAACAGATATTTTTTTTCCGCAAACAAAGACCTCCCCCCCCCACATACCATCAAAAAAAACAACATTTGTCTTTGTATATATTTTTAGAGGTTCTAAAGCCAGCAAGGGCAAAAAAATACGTTTAATCATTGGACTCTTCATACAGTCAAAATGATGTTTGGTGTTCGCAAGACCCACATAAAGGATTACTTTGAACGAAAGGGATCCCAGCAAAAAAACGTCACAAATGCAATAAAGTGAACAAGCAAAAGAGGGGGTTTTTCCCTTACGTCAAAGAGCCACTCTTTTTCGGAAAAATCTAAAGCCTCAAATGATTGGTTGAAGTTTTAGCGGACAGAAAACTTAAGAAAATAGACCATTTGGAAAATTTTTGGCTTCTGCCCCAAAAATTTGCCCCGGGGGGGTTTCAACTTAAAAACTCCCAAAATGGAGGAAAAGTAGCAAATAATGTTTTTTGGAGGATCACCCAGGGGGGCGCCCGATGAAAAATTTACACACCATGAGATAATAAAATTTTGCCCAAATTCACCTTCAGCCCGAAATAAAAGAGTAACAAGACTCGAGATACACCTGACCCCTCTTTCTGACAAATTTTTCTAATAAGAAATATTTCGTATCAAAGCCAATAACTCACTACAACATAATAGAGGGACAGACATGTTGTGCAGGGACCCGACCATAAAACACAAACATTAGAGGATGCCTTTACAAAATTCGACATCAGTAAAAAATTAAATCACGTCCTAAATGAAACATGTGGAAAATCGTAAAAAATGGGTCCAAACTTTTACCAAGAATTAACTTGGGCATTGGGTATGTTAGGGATATTCTTTAAGAAACAAGAAAGAGACAATGTAAACTAGAAAGAGAGAGACGCTCCCGCGGGCGAAGGTGAAAAAATCACGGGCTGCTGAAAGGGGCCCTTATATGATAACAAAGGGAAACACGGTTAAAGAAACTGCAAATACTGAATTTAAAAAAGAAGGACTCTTAAAGGAGAAAGAAAAATCAAGAATAGGGATAAAAAAATTTTAAAGAAATTTAAAACATTTTTTTTTCTATGTCAAAACTAAGGCAAAAAAACATTTCCTATTCAAATCCAAAAACTAATCAAATTTATTCTCTATAAGGGTTACAATGTGGGGTTTACGGGTTTTGGTTTGTGTGGTTTACATGTATAAAAGTACTAAATACGAAGGGGGCCACAGGACACCTCATGGTTATCTTTTGGGCAGACAAATTAATTCTTAACCTTTTAAAAACCCTTTCAGATTATAGTATTAAAAGGTGGGTATACATTAATTTTTTGGTTTAGCAAATTAAAGCTTTTGTTTTTGGCACAAAAAAATTCTATATTGAAGTATCATGGAAAAATTATGACTAGTTGGTTCTTTTTTTAAGATTAAGATTAGTTTTCTGTGTTTGGACGAATGGGACTTTCAAAGATGACGGCAAGTAAATGAATAGTTACGAAGTTCCAGTATTCTCGGTTATTAATGGTCCTAACCAGAATAAGGGTCGTGATTAAATTAAATTTTTATGACCGAGACTCGGAATTTGGTCGACCCCAAAAAATCTCTAATATTTCCAACACCCCTAGGGGTTTGTAAAGACAGTAAATGACTGCCTATGCTTCTGCCCAGGCCCAGACTCGCGAAAAATCCGTGTTCAAAAACTGCATGAAGCCCCTAATCTTCAGATCCTAGGGGGGGAGCAGGACACAGGGGACCGACAGTCACTAAAAACAACGGGATTGCCCCACTCCACAAAGGTGGCAGTAAAGCAATAGCGAAGAAAAACAGACCCATAACGCTAATGTCCATATATAAAAATCTTGGAAAGGGGTTCTAAGAAGCAAATGCCACCCCTTAGATCCCCTCTGTTACACATCCCAGGGCAAAGGGTTTAGAAACAGGGCCTCTTGCCTGTCCCGCTACTGGACCACAGACAAGGTCCTGGATGCTCTGAGGTAAAAAAACTGCAGATGTAATTTACAAAAACTTTGTGAAAAACCTTCGACAAGTGCGACCCCGGTGTAATAGCGCACAAAATGCGTGATAAAAAAATAACAGTAAAAGTTGGGAATGGATCTTTAAATTCCCAAAAAACAGAACACAAAAAGTAATAGAAAAAAGTAAAATCTGAGGGGTTGCAATGAAAAGTTCTGTTCCATAAGGCACAGTACTTGCTCCCATCCTGTTCCTCATCCGTGACTTTCTGTGTGGATGACTCTTGAATTTGCATGACAGTGTCCTCTATCAAAGACACGGCTATACTCCAAGCCCCTTAATCAAATCTTTAAAAATTTATGCAAAAAAACAAAAGAAGTTCAATGAAGAGAAATTTTAATTACTCCGATATGGAAAACTTGAGGAAATTAAAATTATATCGAGGTATAAAACAAATTCCAATTATACAATATATGTGAAAAAATAAAGTGAAGGACCTGGGAGTGATAATGTCAGAGGATCTCACTTTCAAAGATCACAGCAATGTATCTATCACATCTGCTGAAAAAAGATTGGATGGATAATGAAAACTTTCAAAACTAGGGATGCCAATTCATGTTGATTCTGTTGTAATCGCTTGTTCTATCTAGGCTGGAATATTGCAGTACACTAACAGCACATTACAAGGCAGGTGATATTGCTGACCAAATGTACAGAGAACCTTCACGGTGCACATAAGTACAATAAAACCCTAAAACCTGGGAACGGGTTTAAGTTCCCTTTACTTGTATTCCTAGGGAAAGCGGGTGAGAAAATGTGTGATAATATACCATGGGAAAAACCCAGAAGGTTATACCAAATTTTTCCCCACGAAAATCACTCCCTTTGAAATCAAAAATTGGGAAGAGATACAATATCCCCCCAATGAAAAAACCCGGTGCCTGATACACTAACAGAAACACGTAAAGAGTAGGGCCCCAAAACTCTTCAACTGCCTCCCCCATAAAATGGAGGGTTACCCAAAAGACCCCGGCTGTCTTCAAGGGGAGCGGAAGGCACCTAAAATCAGTACCTGACCAGCTGGGCTGTGGCATACATCGGTTTACGTGCGGCCAAAAGTAAAAGCCTGGTTTATCGACCCCGGTCCATCACGAGATCTGTCACAGACCGGGTGGGGGGGTGTTGACCCCCGGAAACCCTCTCAAGGGAAAATCCCGGGTTTTTCTCAGCATAAAAATCTTTCAAAAGAGCTAGTAGGTAACAGCCCCTTTCAGTACAAAAAAATCTAGGGAACCCTAAAAATAATTTTGAAAACGGTGTGTAAAAAAAAAAAGAAGGAGAAAAAGGAGAGAAAGAGAGAGAGAAGAGAGAGGAGAGAGAGGGGGAAAAAAAACTGGAAATTTCTACTCGCTTCTCTAGCATTTCGAGTAATCTCAATCAAGGGGGTTTCCAAATTCCCGGAACACTTCAACGCTTCATCCTGCAATTTAGATAACTCAGGTAGTGAGCGAGAAAAGGGTGGGGTATATCACCCGCCCCTTTCAGGCTGGCTGGCCACAACCCGTCCGTTTCCCGTCAAACCCCTACGCTCTCCTACTGGTAAGAATTTTATACAGTTTTTTAAAATAAATCTAAATAGTGCAAGGCATACATGGATTAGTGTCGGGAAAAGTTTGCTATGTATTGAACTTCATGGTTAGGGTTAATTGCTGGAAAGTCTGTAAGTTTATTCAGGTATCAAAAATACAGTTACATAGAATTTCATCATAGAGCTATGTGTGAGAACCTGGGATAACCCAAAAAAATCAACAGAGTACTTATTTTCCCTTGGGGGGCCTTTTACCCTTTTTATTATAATATAAAAATTATAAAATTTTCTTATTTTTATAATGAAGATAAAAAAAATTTCATAAAAAAAGACTTCTACTACACGGGGTCATTAAGACTATCACTACACGAGGGTCATTAAGACTATCTACAAAACGAGGGTCATTAACTAGGGAATAAGGTTAAAATTTACACGTTGGTAGTTAAAAAATGGAAAATCACTTCCCCTCCCTTTCTGTAGCTACATTCATCAGATTTTTAAAAAAACCTTTTTGGCACTCTTCTTGAACTGGATCATGCTATGGACTGTCCTATTTGACATGTGGGGTAGTCGTTCCATTCCTTAATTGCTGTCAATGAAAGGTGTTCGAAGCCTGGCCTCAATGACTGTGGGTACTTACAAAGTTGCTGACTCTTCCCCTAGTACTATGATTGCTGTACGGTTCCCAACTTGACAAAATTGACAGCATGATATTCTGGACACTGTTTGTGAGCAATCTTTATAAACAAGATTTAGCTTCAGTTGTTATACTCTGTCTTCAACATTCAGCATATCCACTGCGGTATTCATTCTGGCCCTACATGCTCTCTTGGTCCCAGCCCAGGACGATTCTTACGATTTTGTTCTGGGGTGATTTGCAGTCTATCTTTCAGTTTTTTTTTGTCAAGGCAGAGTACCATGAAGAGCAAGCGTATTCTATGGCATTGTATAAAGGGCTAGACAATAGGGTTCCTGCGAGCTCAGTAGGTAGACACTGTGCTTGTCTATACAGGAACTCGTCTGGCATTTGGTTTTCTTTACTACACTGTTCCCTATCAGTTCCTCCTGACATGCATGGTCAAAGGGGATTTCCCAGATATTTTACTGATGAAACCAAAGTGATGGGCTCTCCCATTACAATGAACATTAAAATTATTTACCCTCTCTGTTTATGTTTCGTGCCAAAGACACGGCTTCAGTTTTCCCTAGGTGTTTAATGATAGTTTGTCTACTAACCATTTGCTGCAGGACTCCAGTTCCAGTGTTCAAAACATTAGCTATATCTTGTGGGTCTTGTATGACACTTAACAGGAGCCAAGCTAGTCATGTCTGCATACAGTAGGATGTTGCACTTGACTCTCTACTGTATTGGACATGTCATTGACATAACATAAGAATAATAAGGGACGCCAGAATCTATCCTTGGTGGAATCCACATGCTCATTCGGCTAGGGGTTTCTGATTTCCGTTTTGTGTATTTTGACAAATTTTGTCTCCTGTGCTAAGGTAGGACTTAAACTCAGTCTACTCAGAAAACCAGATACCGTAATAGCGTGAATGTTTCTTTACATTATGTTATTATGTGGTTTGGTCTCAGTTATCGGAAGGGCTTTTGCTAGGTACTTAGCGGTTACCATACCTATGAAGGTTCCGCTTTGACATTTCTGCAATATTCTCAGGTAATCCATCAGACTAATAATTTAGGGGAGGGTTGTCGGTTGAGCTAAAGATCTTCTAAAGAACTCCGATTTGATGCTATGGAGAGAAATGTTTGTTGTCATATAAGGTGACGTAATACGCTGAGAGTACACCTCTCTCTCTAGAATTTGAGATTATTATATGAGATATACTAACAGGCCTAGAGTATGCTTACATTCTCAGACCCTATTTTTTCTTTGAAGATAGAGTAAAGCTCTGGCCTCCTTGAACCCCTCCGGTACGTGGTATTAGTGGTGGTTGATTACGATTTTATTATGTTGAGCCATATAAGGGACTGACTCAGTTCAAGTATAGCAACATCTTTTAGGAATTTGTAGACGGTATATGTTTTCAGGGCCAGTGCTGTCTTAGTTGGGTTAAGACCTGTCTTAAGTTCTTTTTGAATAAAATGTTCATTGAGATATCACACTTGTACTAGTTGACTAAACTGTTTTGGAGTTTACCCCTCTTTATGTATAGTAAGTTTCGACAACTTATCAGAGTCTGGTTAATAGGTTATTTGAATGCATGCTTGGTAGTTTACTATACTAGTGTTGAGTATTGCAACAGATATGTATAAGGAATTTAAGCAATTTGCCCTCACCTTAGGATGTTTGCTGTGGTCATAACTCATTAGCGAAGGAGATGTACTATGTTTAGACCATACTCTAAGGTTTAATGGCTATACCACCAACTGTTATTAGGTTGTCTGCCGAGCTTTATTAAAGGGGTTATGCCTCTTTGCTCCTTTTATAAAGTTCTCGCTGTACTCTGTTCTTCACCTTTGAATTCATTTTAGTGCCTCAATATCCTGTCTGTGTTGTCTTTTAAATATTTGTCCTTTTTAAGCAAGCTCTGGTCTCTTGAATTTGCAATAGTATCTAAGTATACTCCAGTAGTCATCCAGATGGGTTCATGTTTTCTTAGTTTTAATTTCTAACATCTTTATGGTGACAATATTATCTAGGTATGGTAGTGAACATGGTCTTTGAATTTTTCCCAGGCTCGGTGTTGCGTCCCCGTGCAAAACTTGTTAACTCTGTCCAGTCACAAGTGTGTAGCCTATTTACCAGTGTTTCTTTACTGTAGTTTCTAGTTGACCTCATTTTTATTGTCCTGTGTAGGCCTATTTCTCCCTAGTGATTTTCCTGGTGCAGTAAATGATTGAAATGATCACAAAGGACATGTGATAAATGACGCCTGATGACTATGTTCTCAGAGTGGTTACAAAGTATGTGGTCAATTAGGGTGGCTGAGAACTGCGTGATCCGGGTTGGTGCATTAATTAGTTGAGTGTAACTATTTAAACCTAGAATTTGCTTATACCTTTTGCATAGCCCGTTATTTTGCTGCTGAAAACAGATATTGAAGTCTCCCAGTATTACTGTCTCGCAATTGTTTTCAAGCCCGGACAAGACTCTGGAAAAGTCTTCTAAGAACTGGTCCTGGGTGGGAGGGCGGTAATAGTTCTACAAAAGATGAGTTTGGTCTTTGGGAAGCACCCATTTCCCAAACCATAGAATCTCCAGTTTATTATTTAAATCAGGTCTTGGGTTGTAAGCTAAGTATGTAGTATGTATGTATGTAGGCACATACTCCACCACCCTTTCTGTTCCTATCTAAACGTTTTATATTGTAACCTATTTTGACCTCGTCGTCAGCCACCGTATCATCCAACCAGGATTCAGAGATGGTTATAACTGCCGCCCTAATTTTGTTAGCTAGAATCTTAATCTCTGCCAATTTAGGAAGAAGTGATCTTGCGTTTACATGAATAAAGTGAAGGACCTGTTTTCATAAAACAATTATAATCATCAATATATGGCAATGGGTCATTTGTATTAAAATTAGGTAAATCAATGTCATCATTGCTAAAGGGTAACTTTGTCAAAGTGCATTTGTAACACACAAAGTGTGTAACAAAGCACTACACCATTCCCTTTTTTAAAGACATAATAGGAACAGCCTCAGTGTGTAGATAACATCCAATATTTTATATGAAAGCTGAGTGCTGGGAGATACACTGTACCATAACTAATTTATTTTTGTGTGTTACCTGAGAATATTCGCAGTCTGCTGTTACTCTGTCTGTGAGTTACAGGATCTGGAAGACCGGGAGGGGTGTGGTTTATATTAAATTCCCCGAAAAGAAAAAATTACATGGTGTGAACACATACGTGTTTAGGTATCTTGTTCTGAACAAATTTTTTTTTGACCCCATACCTTTTAAATAAATATGAAAGTTTTAAATGGTGAGAGAAAAAAATTGGGATATTTTCCCGTAAAATTTCCCACACCCCAAGAGGGGTTCATTTCGTGAACTTTTTAAAGCTTTTAAAAAGCCCCGCCCAAAAAGCCATTGACGGGTGATTTAGGAATCGTTATGCATTTTTCTATATGTAGCTACTAGGGGAAAAAATTTCCTTTGAGAGCGAAAGTTGGGTTTCAAAAAAATGTCACTTAGTTACACATGTTCCTTTTAAACTAATTAAAAATTTTAAATTTAAAAATTATGTCAGTTTTTAAAATTTTTCTCAACAGGGGTTGGATATAAATTTTATCTGGGAAAATTTTTTAAAATTTAAGCCGGTTGGGGGATACTTGTATTTTGGGTATTAGTAAAATCAAAACAGAGTTGGGTTTTACTTTTATCTGGGGATTAGTAACCCCAAGCAGAGTTTTAAAATACTTGTATTGGGGGATTAGTAACTCAAAAAGAGTTGGGTTTTACTTTTATCTGGGGAATTTGTAACTCAAGCCCGGTTGGATATACTTGTATCTGGGTTTTTTAGTTTTCTCAAGCAGAGTTGGAAAATTTTCCCTTTTATTGGGTATTAGTAACTCAAACAGGTTGGGATATACCCTTTTAAAAATTTGGGGTTTTTTTAACTCAAGCGAGTTGGAAAATACTTGTTTTTGGGTTTAGTAACTCAAGCAGAGTTGGATTTACTTGTATCTGGGGATTAATAACTCAAGCAGAGTTGGATATACTTGTATCTGGGTATTAGTAACTCAAGCAGAGTTGGATATACTTGTATCTGGGTATTAGTAACTCAAGCAGAGTTGGATATACTTGTATCTGGGTATTAGTAACTCAAGCAGAGTTGGATATACTTGTATCTGGGTATTAGTAACTCAAGCAGAGTTGGATATACTTGTATCTGGGTATTAGTAACTCAAGCAGAGTTGGATAAAACTTTGTATCTGGGTTTATTAGTAACTCAAGCAGAGTTGGATTTACTTGTATCTGGGTATTAGTAACTCAAGCAGAGTTGGATATACTTGTATCTGGGTATAAGTAATTCAAGCAGAGTTGGATATACTTTTATCTGGGTATTAGTAACTCAAGCAGAATTGGATATACTTGTATCTGGGTATTAGTAACACTCGCCATGGTCTACCACATCTCAATAACTTTAACAAAACGAAAACAGTTAAGTTAGGTTAATAGGACGGAGATGGGAAAATTAGAAATTAGATCAAGGGAATACCCTAGTACCGTCATAGAAGCTAAGACCTTGTGTAGTTTTAAAAATAGGTTGGATAAATACGCGAATGGGTGTGGCTGGGTGTGAGTTGGACCTGACTAACTTGTGCTACCAGGTCTGATACCGTGCTCCTTCCTTAAGTGACCACTTGACAAGATGGTCATTGTTCTAAGCCGGCGGGTGGCATGGACCTGCTTCGCATGGGTCAGTAGGCCTGTTGCAGTGTTCCTTCTTTATGTTCTTAAGATATCAGAATTTACAAAACTGGTTAACATGAACCTCTAAAGGCTGAAAATATTCATACGTTTTGACTCTTACTTTTATCCAGAAGACAACAAAGATTTTGAGAGGTAAAGTATATAAAAAAAATCTGGTATCACTTAAGTTGCATCTTAATTTATAATTAGTAGTAAGGTAAATTTCCAAAATCCACTGCCTGTTCTCCTAACTACTGTTTACGCAACATTATCAGCAGAAGTTATTTTAATACAACATTCATTTAGTAATATAAATCATTATCAAGAACAAATACTTTCACAGTTCTGCAGATCAAATCTCAAAATATATTTTTGTTCCACTCAGTCTAATCTCACTCATTCCTGCTGATTAATTAGGCTCCTTAATCTCGAAAACCTCCTTCATACCTCTTCTCTAATCTAAATTAGAATGACTCCTACCCTTCATTCCTATCTGAATGACAACTGCCTCACCAACTCCCTTGCACTTCCTAAATTATACATCTCATACCCCAAAACCATCTTTAAATTTCTTTGTTCCATATTGTCTGACATAATATTCACACCATGAACTGGTCACAGACCGGGCCGCGGGGGCGTTGACCCCCGGAACTCTCTCCAGGTATCACAGTCATGGCATCTTTACTGCCTCCAGTCTCCCCCTCACTGCTGGATTTAAGGACTATATGTAACATAATGGAAATAAGTCACTTTTCTGACTTTTTAGGTTATCCCAGGTTTCATACACATATGCTATGTATGATAATCTATGTAACTATATTTGTGTATACCTGAATAAACTTACTTTCTGTACTCTGGTTTATTCCTCTTACTTTGCCTGGGAAAAAATTTCTTTCCACTAACGCCTCAACACTTCTTACAATTTTCCTTTTTCAATTCTATGGTTCTCCTCGTCTTCCAAAGAAACATTTAAATACACGTTCATTCCCACATAACTCAATACATTCAATTTTCGTTTCTCTCGCTCCAGTTTCATCAGCGAACTTTATTCCATCTTTTAATATTCTTCTTCTACGCAACCTGCCATCCTTCACAACTTTGTAAATCTCTGAGAAGAATTATTTCCACCATTAAGAAACTATTACAACTTTCATTATATTTATACAATCATAACATCTTAATACCTCAACATATTTCCCTAAAACAACAATATTAACTTTTTATATTCCAGAAATAAATATATTAATCATTTAAAGATACATCAAACATCACTCTCTAGCGCCATCTTTAACTGGAAAGTAAACTATTCCTCCTACATCCCGTAGGAGGTTACTAGAGTCATCCACACCAACGTATGTCCTTGAGTAGCCAGTACAACATCCAGTTCTGCTGGATGCGCTACTCTTAAGGATTGTGTGGTCCCGTAGATTAGGCGTCAAGAGTTTTCGCTCACCATGAGGCAGGCCAAAGCAGCATGGGTTTGATTTCTTGGCTAGTCGCATTGTTGTTATTGATCAATACTACTTGTTCCTGGGTACAATTTATATATATATATAATATATAAATATATATATATATATATATATATATATATATATATATATATATATATATATATATATATATATATATATATATATATATATATTTCTTTTTTTTCAACAAATCGGCCGTCTCCCACAGAGGCAGGGTGATCCAAAAAGAAAGAAAATCCCCACACAGAAAATACTTTCATCATTCACCACTTTCACCTTACTCATACATAATCACTGTCTTTGCAGAGGCGCTCAGATACGATAGTTCAAAAGTCCCTCCAAACCGTCAATATCCCAACCCCCTCCTTAAAAGTGCCGGCATTGTTCTTCCCATTTCCGGGACTTGAGTCCCTCTAAACCGATTTCCCCAAATCCCTTCAGTAAATATTGCCCTGCTCACGCTCCAACAGCTCGTCAGGTACCAAAAACCATTCGTCTCCATTCACTCCTACCTAACACGCTCACACAAGCTTGCTGGAAGTCCAAGCCATTCACCCACAAAACCTCCTTTACCCCCTCCCTCCAACCTTATCGAGGACGACCCCTACCCCGCCTTCCTTGCCCCACAGATTTATACGCTCTCCAAGTATTCTACTTTGATCACTTCTCTATAAATGACCAAACCACCTCAACAACCCTTCTTCTGCCCTCTGACAAATACTTTTATTAACTCCACAACTTCTCCTAATTTCCACACTCCGAATTCTCTTCATAATATTTACACCACACATTGCCTTTAGACAGGACATCTCCACTGCTTCCAGCCGCCTCCTCGCTGCAACATTTACCACCCAAGCTTCACACCCATATAAGAGTGTTGGTACTACTATACTTTCATACATTCCATTCTTTGCCTCCATGGATAACATATTTTGTCTCCACAGATATCTCAACGCACCACTCACCTTTTTCCTTCATCAATTCTATGGTTAACCTCATCCTTCATAAACCCATCCGCTGACAAATCAACTCCCAAATATCTGAAAACATTCACTTCTTCCATACTCCCTCTCTTCAATGTGATATCCAATTTTTCTCTATCTAAATCATTTGATACCCTCATCACCTTATTCTCATCTATGATCACTTGCAACTCTCTACCTTTAGACACTCTCCCAAACTCGTCCACTAATCTTCACAATTTTTCTTTAGAATCTCCCATAAGCACAGTATCATCAGCAAAAAAGTAACTGTCAGCTCCCATTTTGTATCTGATTCCCCATAATTTAATCCCACCCTCTCCCGAACACCCTAGCATTTACTACTTTTACAACTCCATCTATAATTATATTAAACAACCATGGTGACATTACACATCCCTGTGTAAGACCTACTTTTACTGGGAAGTAATCTCCCTCTCTTCTACACACCCTAACCTGAGCCTCACTATCCTCATAAAAACTCTTTACAGCATTTAGTAACTTACTACCTATTCCCCTATCCACTATCATATGCCTTTTCTAAATCCATAAATGCAATGAAAACTTCCCTACCTTTATCTAGATACTGTTCACATATATGCTTCAATGTAAACACATGATCTACACATCCACTACCCACTCTAAAGCCCCCTTTGCTCACTACAATCCTACTCTCTCTCTTACATCTACTTCTTTCAATAATAACCCTACCGTACACTTTTCCGGGAAATACTCAGCAAACTTATCCCCGATAATTTTTACAATCTCTTTTGTCCCCTTCCCTTCATGTAAGGAACTATACATGCTCCTGCCAATCCCTAGGTACCTTCCCCTCTTTCACACAATTATTAAACAAAAATACCAACCACTCTAAAAACTATATCCCACCCTGCTTTTAACATTTGTCATTTATCCCTCAGTTCCAGCTGCTTTACCCTCTTTCATTTCTACATAATGCCTCACTCACCTCCCCACACTCACATCCTGCTCTTTTCCTTCCTAAAAGATGTTAAACCTCCCTGGCCAGTGCATGAAATTACCGCCTCCCTTTCTTCATCGACATTTAAAAGTTCCTCAAATTATTCCCCCATCTAATCAATACCTCCAGCTCCCCATCTACTAACTCCCATACTCTGTTTTTAACTGACAAATCCATTCGTTCCCAAGGCTTACTTAACTTGTTTATCTCACTAAAATTTTTTTTCTTATTTTAATCAAAATTTATTGACAGTGCCTCTCTTACTCTATCATCTGCTCTCTTTTTGCACTCTCTCACCATTCTCTTCACCTTTCTTTTACTCTCCATATACTCTGCTCTTCTTATAACACTTCTGCTTTGTAAAAACCTCTCACAAGCTGCCTTTTTCTCTTTTATCACACCAGAGTTTGTGTCTCAGGTTGTTGCCGGTCTGACCATGATGAGAGCGGCCATGTTGATGTTTGTGGCAGCCACTCTGTTACTGGCTCTGCTCTTACCCACAACCTCAGTCCCGTCCTCCCCCCTGGTCGATCTCCACCCCCACAAGGCGGGCCCTCCTCCACCAGGAGGCCGTCCTCCACCAGGCGGTCCTCCTCCACCAGGAGTAAACGGTACCCGCCCTCCTCCACCAGGGGTAAACGTACCGGCCCTCCTCCACCAGGAGTAAATGGTACCTGCCCTCCTCCACCAGGAGTAAACGGTACCGGCCCTCCTCCACCAGGAGTAAACGGTACCGGCCCTCCTCCACCAGGAGTAAACGGTACCTGCCCTCCTCCACCAGGCGGCCCTCCACCAGGCGGCCCTCCACCAGGCGGCCCTCCACCAGGCGGCCCTCCACCAGGCGGCCCCACCAGGCGCCCTCCACCAGGCGGCCCTCCACCACAATGCCTTCGTAAGTGTTTAAGCAGATGGTTAAGCAGCATTAACCAAAAGCAGTGTGCAGCAGCAGCAGCAGCAGTAACAGTTGGTACAAATGTTGCAGTAGCTATTACAACAGTAGTATAGCTGCTAGAACAGTAGGTGTACCTGCTACAATACTAGCAGTACTTGCTACAATAGTAGCAGTAGCTGCTACAATACGTATTGGAAGGTAATTTGATGGATTGGACTTATCTCCTGATTAAAATATATGAACCACATTAGCCATTTTCCACATCTCTGGCACAACACCAGTTTTGAATGGAAACATTAAATACTCATATTATTATTATAATCAAAAGAGAGCGCTAAGCCACAAGGGCTATACAGCGCTGCAGGGTAGGGAAGGAAGCGAGGGTATTGGATGGCAGAAGGGAGGAGGGATGATCAGTAGGTTACAGAAAACAGCGGGGCAGGGGATAGTACGGGGGTAGAGGGTAGCAAGAGATTAAGTCAAAAGGGCTGAAGGTATCAGAATTTGTGAAGTAAGTCAGTTGTTGTCAAAAGTCAATGAGAGAGTCTGGATGAAAGGTGGGTCCATCAGCGAGAAGGGAAGGTAAAGAGAGAGCAGCAGAGCGAAGACGACGACGGAGGTAAATTCTGCGTGCTCGTTGATAAAGTGGGCAGTCCAACAGAATGTGGCTGACTGATAATGGAACTTGGCAATTCTCACAGAGAGGAGCAGGGCGCCTCTCCATGAGATATCCATGAGTAAGACGAGTATGGCCAATGCGAAGACGGGAGAGAGTAGTCTCCCAACCTCGACACTGGTGATAAGAAGACGGCCAGTAACCTATACTCGGTTTAATAGATTAAAGTTTGTTGCCGAGCATAGTAGACCAACGTTGTTGCCAACGGGTGTGAAGTTGGGAAGATATTGCTGCAAAATAGTCTGTAAATGGAATACCTCTACATGAAACTGGTAGGTCATGTACTGCTGACCGCGCAGCAGTGTCTGCCTGTTCATTGCCCTGTACGTCAACATGACCAGGGACCCAACAAAAAACAATATCTTTATGCTTGGTAAAGATGCGGCATAGCCAAAGTTGGATACGGAGGACTAAGGGGTGAGGTGTATCAAATTTCTGTATAGCCTGTAAAGCACTAAGGGAGTCTGAGACAACCACAAATGATGACACAGGCATAGATGCAATATGGATAAGTGCTGTAAGGATGGCATACAATTCAGCAGTAAAAATACTAGCCAAAGATAGTAAATGCCCTTATACGATGCTGTCCAGAAACACTGCTGCGAATCCTACGCCGTCAGAAGACTTAGAGCCATCTGTGTACACAGCAATGGCATGAGAATGAGAGTGAAAGTTGGGCTTTCGAGCAAGGGAGAGAGAAAGAACAGACTCGAACAGCTGGAACTTCCCAGGGGGGTAGGGAAAAGTGAGATGCTACATGTACATAGAAAGGTGGTAATTGAAGAGAAGACAAGAGCGAATGAAGGCGAAGAGAGAAGGGACGGAGTAAACAGGGGCGGCGAACAAATAAAGAATGTCTACTAATATCAGTGACCATTCTATAATGGAAGGATTGCGGAGATCATGAGAGCGTACATAGTAGCGAAGGCAATGGGCATCACGGCGATCGGATAAGGATGGAACGTTCGCTTCTGCATAGAGGCTCTCGACAGGGAAAGAGCGAAAAGCACCAAGGCATAAACGTAATCCTTGGTGATGAATGGGGTTAAGGCTAGAGAGTAGCAGGAGATGCCGCTGAATAGATCTGGTCACCATAATCAAGTTTCGATAAGATAAGGGTGGAATGTAGGCGGAGGAGGGTTCGACGATCAGCTCCCCATGAAAGATGAGCAAGGGTTTTAAGAAGGTTCAGCCGGCTGTGACAAGTTGCCTTCAGAGACGTAATGTGAGGTTTCCAGGATAACCTACGATCAAAGAGGAGGCCCAGAAACTTGACTATCACGTTCAGGGATACGGGACCCATAGAGGTACAAAGGATGATAGGAGATGACAGAGCGTCTACTGAAAGTAATTTGGTGGGTTTTAGTGCTGGAAAATTTAAACCCACGTGTGGTGGCCCATTTGAATACACGGTCGACTGCATGCTGGAGAGAAACTGTAATAAGGTGACAGTCAGCGCCTGCACAGGCAATAGCGAAGTCATCAACATAGAGTGATGACCAAATATTTGATGGAAGACTAGAAGCCAAATCATTAATAGCAAGGAGAAAAAGTGTTGTGCTCAGAACACATTCCTGGGGGACACCTTCAGCTTGGATAAAGTCCGGGGAGAGCACATTATTAACCCGAACACGGAAATGCCTGTCAGTTAAAAAGTTCTTAAGGAAGGATGGTAGATTGCCTCGAAGGCCTAAGGAGTGGGCTTGGGCTAAAATATTATACCTCCAAGTTGTGTCATATGCCTTCTCAAGGTCAAAAAATATGGCAATAACTGAGTGGTTATTCGCAAAGGCATTACGAACATACGTATCCAAGCGTAGTAAGGGGTCTATGGTAGAACGTCCCTTACGAAAGCCATATTGACGAGTGGAGAGACTGTTGTGTGTCTCTAAATACCACACTAAACGTCTATTTACTAGGCATTCCATCACTTTGCAAACTGCACTGGTAAGAGCAATGGGACGATAGTGGGAGGTTTCATGTCCTGTAGTGCCTGGTTTGCGGAAAGGGAGAACAATGGCGGATTTCCACAGCTGTGGAAGAACTCCTTGTGACCAAATAAGATTGTAAAGGCGTAATAGGACTGCAAGGGCTGACTGATGTAAATGTTGTAGCATACGAATATGAATGTCGTCGGGCCCAGCTGCCGATGATCGGCAAGCTGAGAGTGTTGCCTCCAGTTCTTGAAGTGTAAAAGGCACATTATACTGTTCTTCTCTGAGAGAAGAAAAGTCCAAGGGTGCTAACTCTCTGGCAGACTTTGAGGAAAGAAATGAGGGGCATAGACGGAGTCCCTGAGAAATACAGACCAGATGATTGCCAATTTCACTGGCAACATCTAGTGGGTTTGCTATATCAACACCGGCAACCTGCAGAACAGGAGCCGGGTCAGGAGAATATTAACCACTCAGTTTTCGTACTTTTTTCCAGACTGCACTCATAGAGGAAACAGACGTGATGGTGGAGACAATCTCGCCAGCAAGTGCGTTTAGCGTCACGGATGACACGGCGAGCGATCACACGCTTCTGCTTAAAATCAAGAAGTCTCTCTGTGGTTCTATTGTACCGGTACCTGCCCCATGCAGCGCGTTTCAAACGTACTGCACGAGCACAAGCAGGAGACCACCAAGGCACGCATTTCTGAGAATGCCTGCCCGAAGTTTGGGGTAGAGAATGAGAAGCTGCGGTTAAAATGGAGGACGAGAAGAGGTGTAAAAGCTCATCGATGGAGGACGAAGAAGGAATCTCGGTAAAAACAGTTAGGTGTGAGTAAAGGTTCCAATTTGCCTGATCAAATTGCCAGCGTGGGATGCGAAGAGGTGGTGAATATGAAGTGGAAGTAAGAATGATTGGGAAATGATCGCTGTCATGTAAGCCCAGAAGAACAGACCAAGTGAAGTCTAATGCAGCGGAGGAAGAGCAGACTGAGAGATCGATGCAAGAGAGAGTGTGAGTCCGAGGATCAAAATGGGTGTGAGTACCTGTATTTAAAACATGGAGGGGGTGGGTCGCAAGAAAAGCCTCTAACTGAATGCCACGGGAATCACAGTGAGAACCCCCAGAGGAAATGGTGAGCATTAAAATCACCAAGTAACAGAATCGGTGGTGGTAATGACGAAACAAGAAAGGCAATATCCGGAATAGATAATGCCGAGAAGAGAGAGATATAAAGAACAGAGCGTATACCACCTATGCAAGTGGATACGGGCTGCTGTGTAATGCAGCGAAGCACGAACAAATAGCTGATGGTACGGAATATCAGTGCGTAGAAGAAGGGCACTTTCATTAAAGGTCCTATCAGGAAAAGGATCTGAAGAATACATAAATTATAGCCTGAGATGGGAGCGATAACAGCAGAGTGTAATTTTGGTTCCTGTAAGCAAACACCAACAGGGAAAAACTGGGAGAGTAACATCTGAAAGCTCACCCCGATTACCCTGAGGCCGCGTATATTCCACTGTAAATAGGCCATGATTGGCAATGATAAAGATACCTGAAATCCCAGGTAAGGGTTCCTACGGACTAGAGGGGTTAGAAAAGTCCACATGCGGAGGCAGTGGAAAACGTTCAAGCAGCGAAGGCATGGTGCACTGTGAAGAAAGGAGTTGCACAGATGGAGTAGAGGAGAGAGAAGGAGCGGAGGGTGGATCAGTGTCCATTGATGGTTTGGTCTCTGCAATATATTCAGAGATTGCTTCAAGTGTTTCAGAATTCAGAGACGTCGTATGGGAGACAATATTGGAAATGGTAGGGGGAGGATGAGTAAAGATTGGAACTGTAATGGACTGTACCAAGGTAGGGGGGGGCGAAAGGGTGGAGGGAACTGGAGAAGCGTGGAAGGGGGGAGAAGAGGCAGAAACCTGGGAGGTGGCAGAAGAGGAAGAAACTTGGGAGGGAGCAGGGAGGGAAAGGGACAGTACGAGGAGGAGGTTGAACCTCTACACTTGTAACAGACCCAGTGGAGGGGGAGAACCAGGTACAGAGACAGGGAAGGGAAAATGAGGAGGTGGAAGATGGGTAGGAGGTGTTAACCGACCTTTTTTTTGACTTTTGAGAAGTAGAGGGACGATTGGGAGGAGGTGTCATACGAGATCTCGTCGCTACTGAGGCTTGTGAGAGAGAACACGAAGAAGCAAGATCAGACTGAGACGTTGAAGTAGGGACGTCTGCAGAGCGAGGACAGCACAAGAAATTGCTTACAGGATTTACTATGGAGAGAGGTAACCACAAGGTGGGTGCAAGAAGATGGATTTCAGGAACAGTGGGACGTTTTGAAACACGGGAAAGCTCAAACACGAGGTAGCTCCTTGGGAGGTGGAAAATGAAACTGCATGGATAAGGAGAACTTCTGCCCTTTGGGTAGGATTTTCCTACTGTTTAAGTAGACTTGACAACGGTCGAAAGTACGAAGGGTGAGCCTCATGACAATTAAGGCAAGGAGGAGAGGTCGATTTTGCAAGACGAGATTAGAATGGTATCAGCCACAGACTTGCGGCGTTCGGGCGATAGATCTGTACTAAACTGAGGATGGAGTTCACGACTGTCAAAATTAAAGCGAGCCACATGCAGGGCATTAGTTCGCCCGGGCAGGAAGAACGTAAGGGGTCTACATTGAGGAGTAGTGAGGTCCTTGGAGTTCCAGCTGTTCAAAATGCACGTGCAAGTATCAGGAAAGTTGTGAACTATGGTATGGTGCAGAGATGACGGTACCTACAAGAATTGAGGGAATGTGCTGTTTCAATAATTACAGACAGTATCGATATGGAAAGCGAGAAAGCTCATGAGCTGGTAGCATTCTGTTTACGGTGAACGATGTGCAAACAGATCAAAATAGACATGAATAAGAAATATCTTACCACAGGCGAGGATAGCTTGCCAATACTGAAAGGTCAGAAAGATAGGGAAGCAGAGGAAGTCCGGTACGCAAAGCTGGAAGATTTACTCCATTGTGCAGTCTGAAACTGAGCGTGGAAAGGTATGAAGGACTGTCGATCTTTCTCTGAGAAGAAACGAGAAGGTGGAGAATATCATCAGCAGTAATTGTCGTGTCGTTTAGGCATGGGATCCAGAGTTGGTCCGACGTGAAACGGGCCGGTGATTCGAAAATTGCCCCACCGTAGAGGGAAGGCCGGAAGGCATAGTCAGAGGAGAACGAAGGTCAGATAAAATGGAAGGAGTCAGTGAGGCCTTTCGTACCTGGATAGCGGTGTGGAAATCAGCATGGAAGGTACGAGCTATGGGGGAGTGTCCGAAGATGTGGTCTAAAGAACGTAAGGCGGGTCAGACGGTGCTGTAGGTATCAAGAAGGGGTAGCATGTAATCTGGAAAATATGTCAGGCCATGGTTAGTTTTCTTCTTTCTTTTTGTTTTTATAGGAAAAAAAAAGAAAGGATAAAAGAAAATAAAAATAAAAAAAAGAATTAAAATAGGGTAACTGGGATGGATAGATTCCTAAGAGGAATGAAACGGGCCTAATCTCCTATGAACCCAAGAGGAAACTCAAACACACGCAAGTAGAGAATCATGCATGAAAGAAGCGTGCCATTGGACCCTACCCATCATGCTCAGTAAACGCAATTCAGGTTAGCAACCCTTACATCTGCCGGAGCTACCTCGGAGGACAAAAGAGAGGGCGCGAAATCACCACAGAAGCATACATCCTTCGGCCCACCCCTGAATTCCGAAAGGAAGGGCTTCCAGAGATACCCCGTCGCCGAGAGACACCAGAGGCAGCCATCTGGGGATACCAGAGAGGGATCAGGACTCCCCAGCAATCCAATGTTCCACGGCAAACTACGCCACGCAAGAACTTTAACGGAAATGGGATGGACCCCAGGTACCGCTTACCACCTACTAGGAACTAGCGTGCCTGTGCGAATGTATTGATTCTATAAATTTTCCAGTATGGAGGATTAGGCTATTTCTGCTAAAAGGGTTCGAATCTAAGGAGCTGTCACCTGCTTTTAGAAATAGGTATATCACGTAGGCTGTACTAAGTTCATCTTGTAATTGGAAAACACTGGATCAGGTCCGAGGGACTTATTCTGTGTCAGTTTACTATTGTTTTATATACATGTCTCGTGACAGGATCAAATTATATTAGAATACTTCAGAATGGCAATAATTGTTAATGCTGGATCTCCTTTAATTTGTTATTAAGAGACTGAAAAAAAAAAACTGGTAATTATAATAGATAACTGAAGATTCACTGCCTATTCATGAATCCTCAAAGGTATTTGATAACGCTAGGTTTCTACTATGGAAATTAAAAGGAAAAGTCAGGTTACAATGAAAACATAAGTAAAAAATTTTATTATAATAAAAAAAGAGCGTGGATAGTGTGGACGGTTACTAAAGCCATGTGCTTGCTTTTTGCAAATGGTTTTTTAAAAATGACGGTTGAAGAAATTGAAGAGGATAGCTTGCTTTCACAAGAGGTAAATTATGCACACTGAAGGTTCACTACAGTAGGTTGGGAGCAGATGTGAGGTGATATAAAAGGTTGGAGGTTGAATTAGGCACTCAGCAGCGTAGGTCAGTCTGCTCTCGCTGCGAGGAAGCTTGTGGGGGGATTTAGCAATGGCTACCACGCAGTGAGTGCAGTCCAGCACCTGCACAATTGGCAAGGTTCCAAGTAATGGGAAAGAGCATCAAGATAAGGAAGGATTAAGAGAAATTTGAAGGTTAGGTAAATCGCTTCTCTGTTCATTCAGGATGAGTGTACATTCAGTGGCCATGTGAGGTAAAGGTACTACTTCCCCGCAAAAAGTTAATTGATCTTGGGTTGGTGACTCAGGAAAGTATATGGACATGCTTTCTGTAATAGGAATTTAGAAGGCTAAGAAGTCGTGCGTCCCCCTGGTAGCTGGATTGTTAGTGACATAGTACAGGTTGATGAATGTCACGTCAGGTATGGGAGACATAGGCCTATTATCTGCATCAGTTCCGATGTGTGAATGACATTGGGAATAGGGTAGAAAGATAAGAGTGCTAGATAAGTACAAAGGTACTATAGATTTAATAAGTCTAAGGAGGGGTCCATCATAGTAGCATCTTCAATAGGGGAGTGGGCAATGAAATAGTTGTCAGGGTAAAAAAATGGTGAACTAGATGCTAGACAGATACTTGCAAGGAACTAGCAATCCCTTCATTGACAACGGATCAACTTTTATGGAAACGAAGTATAGTCATGCAAGGGATGAGTTGCATCTCTCATGGCAGGGGTGGTAGCACTTTGCAATACTTTCATTTTCAAGGAGAACTGGATATTCAGTAAATGCCTAGGATTTTAAACTATAGATAGGTCACGAGTGAATGTGTGAGATAGGAAACATCAGGTTGCAACACTAGGGTTTGAAAACATGTAAAGGGTTGTAAAATACTTCTATCTTGAAGTTATGAATAAGACTGCAGAGGCCAGCAAGGGATAGCTCCGTTGATACTATTAATAGCAGGAGTGTAGAAATAACATAGAAGCTAAGATTAATTGCAGTGCAGGAAACAGATATCATTGCTATAAAAGAGACCGGCTCAATCTGAAAGATAGAGAGATACTCTGAATCACAACAAGGTAAAATTATTCCACACTGAAGGGTTAACAGGAAGGGTGGTGGAGTAGCAATGTATGTCAGAGGGCAATTTAAATTGTTGGTAGGGGCAAGATATAAAATTAGAAGCGTCAGCACTGAAACTGTTTGGTTACAGCTTCTCGAGGGCTGTGAAAAACTATTGGGGTGTTTACGGGCCCCAATCTGATAGGGAGTGCAGTAAGCTTCTATGGGATGAAAGGGGGTAAGGCATAACAACGAAGATGTGTGATAATGGAGATTCGACTATAGACAGATTGACTGGACATTTGACAGGAAATTTAGAGCAAGTGACTTCTGAAAAATCAGGATTGTTTTTTAAACAATTGTGACAGAACCAATAGAGGAAATAACTGTTGCTTGGTTCTTGCCACAGGAAAATGCTAATTTATAATCTGAGGTAATGATGAGCTTGGGGGAAAGTGATCACGAATCACTCAGTTTTAAATATGGGTGGAATTCCCCAATATGGCAATCAAGTCTCTGTCCCGACTTTGCTTAGCTGATTTCAAGGACGAAAATTACTTGGGTGGGCTGAATGGAATGACCGAGTATGGGCAGTAGGTGGTGATGATTGTTTAATGACGTTTCCAGGCATAGTTGTAGGCTCAGACATTAATGTTCCAATAGGGAAATCGATCAACAAAAATATCCTAATGGGTGAACAGAGATAAAACATTCATTGGTCAAAAGAGAGGCATATATGGCAATCAAAGAGGAGGGGGCAATAAGAAATAATATATTCAGTTAAAGAAGAAATAAAAAAAAAAGGGAAAAAGAAAGCAGAAAGATAGAGGTTGAAGTTTTCAGAGAATCGAAGACTAACCGAAAAAAAAATTCTTTCAGGATACAGAATAAGATAGGGGACAAGAAGGCCCACCGAAGTTCTCAGGTCGCTCATGGCAGTGATAAGGAAATGTGTGAATTTTTAAACAACTCCTCCAGTTTTACCAGAAGGGGCTAGCGAATTCCAGAAATAATAAATTTGTAGAACAGGATGATAATAAACTATGCACGATTAGGGTCACGAGTGACATGGCCCTTAGGCAAATTGATAAATTAAAACCTAACAAATCCCCAGGCCCTGATGAACTGTATGCAAGGGTTCTAAAGGAATGTAAAGAGGAGCTTAGCAAACCTTTGGCTAATCTTTTCAATATATCACTACAGACTGGCATGGTGCCAGATAAGTGGAAAATAGCAAATGTGATACCTATTTTCAAAGCAGGTGACAGGTCCTTAGATTCGAACTATAGACCAATAAGCCTAACCTCCATAGTGGGAAAATTTATAGAATCAATAATTGCCGAGGCAGTTCATAGCCACCTTGAAAAGCATAAATTAATCAACGAATCTCAGCACGGTTTTACAAAGGGGCGTTCCTGCCTTACGAATTTATTAACTTTTTTCACTAAGGTATTTGAGGAGGTAGATCATGGTAATGAATATGATATTGTGTATATGGACTTCAGTAAGGCTTTTGACAGGGTCCCACATCAGAGACTATTGAGGAAAATTAAGGAATAGGAGAAATTTTTTTCTGGATAGACGCATGGTTGACAAATAGGCAGCAGAGAGTTTGCATAAATAGAGAGAAATCAGAGTGGGGAAGCGTCACGAGCGGTGTTCCACAGGGGTCAGTGTTGGGCCCCCTGTTGTTCACAATCTACATAAACGACATAGATGAGGGCATACAGAGCGACATAAGCAAGTTTGCCGATGACACCAAAATAGGCCGTCGAATTCATTCTGACGAGGACACTAGAGCACTCCAGGAAGATTTGAATAGACTGATGCAGTGGTCGGAGAAGTGGCAGATGCAGTTTAATATAGACAAATGCAAAGTTCTAAATGTTGGACAGGACAATAACCATGCCACATATAAACTAAATAATGTAGATCATAATATTACGGATTACGAAAAAGATTTAGGAGTTCTGGTTAGCAGTAATCTGAAACCAAGACAACAGTGCATAATTGTTCGCAATAAAGCTAACAGAATCCTTCGCTTCATAGCAAGAAGTATAAATAATAGAAGTCCTCAGGTTGTTCTTCAACTCTATATATCCATGTTAGGCCTCATTTAGATTATGCTGCCCAGTTCTGGCCACCGTATTACAGAATGGATATAAATGCTCTGGAAAACGTACAGAGGAGGATGACAAAGTTGATCCCATGTATCAGAAATCTTCCCTATGAGGATAGACTGAGGCCCTGAATCTGCACTCTCTAGAAAGGCCTAGAATTAGGGGGATACGATCGAGGTGTATAAATGAAGACAGGAATAAATAAAGGGGATGTAAATAACGTGCTGAAAATATCTAGCATAGACAGGACTCGTAGCAATGATTTTAAGTTGGAAAAATTCAGATTCAGGAAGGATATAGGAAAGCACTGGTTTGGTAATAGTGTTGTAGATGAGTGGAACAAACTCCCGAGTACAGTTATAGTGGCTAAGACGTTGTGAAGTTTTAAAAATAGGTTAGATAAATACATGAGTGGGTGTGGGTGTGTGAGAGTTTGACCTGATTAGCTTGTGCTACTAGGTCAGTTGCCGTGTTCCTTCCTTAAGTGAATGTGACCTGACCTGACTAGGTTGGGGCATTGGCTTAAGCCGGTAGGAGACTTGGACCTGCCTCGCATGGGCCAGTAAACCTTCTTTCTTATGTTCTTAAACATAAAATTAATCCTACTTGAAGCAAAGAATGAAAAATGAAATATAAACAATTAGTGACTCAAAGCTAATGTGTACACAATATGTAGTTATGAATGGTGCCATACCGATGTTCTGGACACGTAGCTCTGAATCGTGAACCATACCCCCGGCCGGGATTGAACCCGCGGTCATAGAGTCTCAAAACTCCAGCCCGTCGTGTCATTACGATTTCTTGAGTCATGTTGACGGCAGTGAAGGGACTTGAGCTAGAGTTCGTCACGGCCACGCTAGCTGGAGATTCGTCTGTAAAAACTTGCATTTGTGGTCACAGAGGTGCCTGTGCTAACTTTCCTATGGTGTAGAAATATACCTAGTTGGATGAATCTTATTGTGGCTAGCTGGTCTAGTGGCTAACGCGACGGGCTGGAGTTTTGAGACTCTATGACCGCGGGTTCAATCCCGGCCGGGGGTATGGTTTATTTGCAATCGTGTCATTACGATTTCTTGAGTCACTCTGAATCGTGGTTTGGAACACTACGCCGTTGTTGATGACGATGGGGGGATGGGGGGTCACAGGTGGACGTGACTTGACACACTGAGTAGACAGTAACCCCAACACGAATAGAAATTCTGACGAACAGATATACTGTGATCCTCTGACCACCACAACACTTGTGAAGCAGTTGAGTCGCCAGTAAAGAACCACCATTAAACACTGGTGGAGTTATTACTGGGAGAAGACTGCTAGAATGGTGTGTTGTTGACCGGGTGGTCGGCTGAGAGTGGAAAGGGGACCATTGTAGGTGATGTCAAATTGACAATTCCCTGGGTCGGATGACCCGAGCCTATAATCAAGGCTAAAACAAAGAAATACAAAGTTACACACCAGTCGAATAATCACTCACATAAGTGTACGGCTTTTAAAAAAATGGTGAGGATTAAATGTTGCTACACTATGTAAGTCCAAATCAGGACAGGAAAAATTTGCAGCATAAAAACTTAAGAGTGAAGCTCTTATTAAACCCAACTTAATCCTAACACATAATAAATTAAACAGGAGTGGAACGAATATTTGCAGATTTAATGGGAGCCACAAGTCAAGTAACTAGAAGGAGTGCAATCTTTTGGTTCTTCGTAGTTTCTACCTCATCATCCGTCCTCTTGATCCTCAACTTCGTTCCATACTATCTGGCCACTGTCCGGGTTCCTTTCTTGACTTGAGGATTGACAAAATGAGGATTACTACGAATCCTTTTGTTTTCCTCAGTTGCCATATCTTCAACTTAGCCACCCTGAGCTCCTCCTTAAGCTCCTGGTAGAGTTGCTCAATGGAGGACATCTTGGTTCACCTTCACAGAGAGAACGCTAGACACGTCTTCACAGAAGCAAGGTACACGTCACCACTAAGCAAGGTACACGTCACCACTAAGGTACACGACACCACTAAGCAAGGTATACGTCACCACTTAGCAAGGTACACGTCACCACTAAGCTAGGTACACATCACCACTGAGCAAGGTACACATCACCACTGAGCAAGGTACACGTCACCACTGAGCTAGGTACACATCACCACTAAGCAAGGTACACATCACCACTTAGCAAGGTACACGTCACCACTAAGCTAGGTACACATCACCACTGAGCAAGGTACACATCACCACTGAGCAAGGTACACGTCACCACTAAGCTAGGTACACATCACCACTAAGCAAGGTACACATCACTAAGCAAGGTACACGTCACCACTAAGCAAGGTACACATCACCACTGAGCAAGGTACACATCACCACTGAGCAAGGTACACATCACCACTAAGCAAGGTACACGTCACCACTAAGCAAGGTACACATCACCACTGAGCAAGGTACACATCACCACTGAGCAAGGTACACATCACCACTAAGCAAGGTACACGTCACCACTAAGCTAGGTACACATCACCACTAAGCAAGGTACACATCACCACTAAGCAAGGTACACGTCACCACTAAGCAAGGTACACGTCACCACTAAGCAAGGTACACGTCACCACTAAGCAAGGTACACTTCACCACTAAGCAAGGTACACATCACCACTGAGCAAGGTACACGTCACCATTAAGCAAGGTACACGTCACCACTAAGCAAGGTACACGTCACCACTAAGGTACACGTCACCACTAAGGTACACGTCACCACTAAGCAAGGTACACGTCACCACTAAGCAAGGTACACGTCACCATTGAGAAAGGTACACGTCACCACTAAGCAAGGTACACGTCACCACTAAGCAAGGTACACGTCACCACTAAGCAAGGTACACGTCACCACTAAGGTACACGACACCACTAAGTAAGGTATACGTCACCACTAAGCAAGGTACACGTCACCACTAAGCAAGGTACACGTCACCACTAAGGTACACGTCACCACTAAGGTACACGTCACCACTAAGCAAGGTACACGTCACCACTAAGCAAGGTACACGTCACCACTAAGCAAGGTACACGTCACCACACGTCAGTCTATCTCTTTATAATGCCATGGGTAAAATAATAAACACTGGAAATAATGTACCTAGTCAGAGGAGAAGTACAATAAAGAGAATGTTTTAAATTGACTGATGCAGAATGTATCTTTCACGGAGAATGTTTTGGCTGATAAGTTGTGTATGCTTTTGTACAGGCTGTTGTACACGATATTGTACAGGCTGCTACACAGGCTGTTATATAGGCTGTTAAACATGCTGTTACATAGGTTGTTAAACAGGCTGCTACACAGGCTGTTATATAGGCTGTTAAACAGGCTGTTACATAGGCTGTTATATAGGCTGTTAAACAGGCTGCTATATACGTTAAACAGGATGTTATATAGGCTGTTAAACAGGCTGCTATATAGGCTGTTATATAGGCTGTTATATAGGTTTGTTAAACAGGCTGTTATATAGGCTGTTTAACAGGTTTTACTGTTTTTTGTAGAGAGCGTAACTAGTTTATTGTAGTTCAAGTTATATACAGGAACGATGAAAATTTAGACAAATGTGAAACATCTGTTATCTTTGTTGTAGACGTTCCGACATCCAGTGGCTTTATCAATACAGATTCAAACATGAATGGAAGCGAGTAGAACGGTACACAAAAGATGAGGAACCACCAGGCTAGCGGCCTGAGGAACCACCAGGCTAGCGGCCTGAGGAACCACCAGGCTAGCGGCCTGAGGAACCACCAGGCTAGCGGCCTGAGGAACCACCAGGCTAGCGGCCTGAGGAAACCACCAGGCTAGCGGCCTGAGGAACCACCAGGCTAGCGGCCTGAGGAACCACCAGGCTAGCGGCCTGAGGAACACAGGCTAGCGGCCGAGGAAACCACCAGGCTAGCGGCCCGGGAACCCCCCCGGCTAGCGGGCCTAAAGGAACCACCAGGCTAGCGGCCGGGGAAAAAGGAAGGGCCCAAGGAAAAAAGGTGGGGGGTGAGGAAAAGGAGGGGGGGAGGAAAAGGAGGGGTGAGGAAACCGGGGTAGGGGGGGAAAAGGCTAGCGGCCTGGGGACACCAGGCTAGGGGCCCAAGAGGAGCCACCAGGCTAGCGGCCTGAGGAGCCCAGGCTAGCGGCCTGAGGAAACCACCAGGCTAGCAGCCTGGGGAAAAACCACCAGGCTAGCGGCCTGAGGAATACCAGGCTAGCGGCCTGAGGAACCACCAGGCTAGCGGCCTGAGGAGCCACCAGGTAGCGGCCAGAGGAACCACCAGGCTAGCGGCCAGAGGAGCCACCAGGCTAGCGGCCTGAGGAGCCACCAGGCTAGCGGCCTGAGGAACCCCCAGGCTAGCGGCCTGAGGAACCACCAGGCTAGCGGCTGAGGAACCACCAGGCTAGCGGCCTGGGGAAAACCACCAGGCTAGCGGCCTGAGTAACCACCAGGCTAGCGGCCTGAGGAACCACCAGGCTAGCGGCCTGAGGAACCACCAGGCTAGCGGCCTGAGGAACCACCAGGCTAGCGGCCTGAGGAATCACCAGGCTAGCGGCCTGAGGAACCCCCAGGCTAGTGGCCTGAGGAACCACCAGGCTAGTGGCCTGAGGAACCACCAGGCTAGCGGCCTGAGGAACCACCAGGCCAGCGGCCTGAGGAAACCACCAGGCCAGCGGCCTGAGGAACCACCAGGCTAGCGGCCTGAGGAACCACCAGGCAAGGGGTCTGAGGAACCACCAGGCAAGGGGTCTGAGGAGCCACCAGGCTAGCGGCCTGAGGAACCACCAGGCAAGTGGCCTGAGGAACCACCAGGCTAGCGGCCTGAGGAACCACCAGGCTAGCGGCCTGAGGAACCACCAGGCAAGGGGCCTGAGGAACCACCAGGCAAGGGGCCTGAGGAGCCACCAGGCTAGCGGCCTGAGGAGCCACCAGGCTAGCGGCCAGAGGAGCCACCAGGCTAGCGGCCTGAGGAGCCACCAGGCTAGCGGCCTGAGGAACCACCAGGCTAGTGGCCTGAGGAACCACCAGGCTAGCGGCCTGAGGAACCACCAGGCTAGCGGCCTGAGGAACCACCAGGCTAGCGGCCTGAGGAACCACCAGGCTAGCGGCCTGAGGAACCACCAGGCTAGCGGCCTGAGGAAAACCACCAGGCTAGCGGCCTGAGTAACCACCAGGCTAGCGGCCTGAGGAACCACCAGGCTAGCGGCCTGAGGAACCACCAGGCTAGCGGCCTGAGGAACCACCAGGCTAGCGGCCTGAGGAATCACCAGGCTAGCGGCCTGAGGAACCACCAGGCTAGCGGCCTGAGGAACCACCAGGCTAGCGGCCTGAGGAACCACCAGGCTAGCGGCCTGAGGAACCACCAGGCCAGCGGCCTGAGGAACCACCAGGCCAGCGGCCTGAGGAACCACCAGGCCAGCGGCCTGAGGAACCACCAGGCTAGCGGCCTGAGGAACCACCAGGCAAGGGGTCTGAGGAACCACCAGGCAAGGGGTCTGAGGAGCCACCAGGCTAGCGGCCTGAGGAACCACCAGGCTAGCGGCCTGAGGAACCACCAGGCAAGGGGCCTGAGGAACCACCAGGCAAGGGGCCTGAGGAGCCACCAGGCTAGCGGCCTGAGGAACCACCAGGCTAGTGGCCTGAGGAACCACCAGGCTAGCGGCCTGAGGAACCACCAGGCTAGCGGCCTGAGGAACCACCAGGCTAGCGGCCTGAGGAACCACCAGGCTAGCGGCCTGAGGAACCACCAGGCTAGCGGCCTGAGGAACCACCAGGCTAGCGGCCTGAGGAACCACCAGGCTAGCGGCCTGAGGAACCACCAGGCTAGCGGCCTGAGGAACCACCAGGCTTGTTTGAGTTTGTCAAATGGAAATTTAGGAAGACAAGTGATCATCCTAGCTTGACGTGCCATTGCAGCGTGAGCAAGAAAAAAATTATGAAGAAATTTAGTGAAACCGGCTAGTCGGACTTCAGTCCTGGTGGTGGGAAGTACAGTAACAGTGATTTCTAATTATGACTTAGAGATAAGATGGGATTTACTGCTAAAGCTCCTTTGCTGTGGGGATAAGTTAATTGTATCTGAATCCTCCCTATCTGAAGCCTCGAAGTTCAAATGATTGAACGCCTGACTTGTAATAATGTTAGAATTACCGAAGATATCTTAAAATAACACAGGTGCAACTAATGTGACATTCTATTGTGACAATGTTTTGCCCTCCAGGAGCTTTGTCATAAACCATACCACGGGCGGAGACAGAACCCGCGATCAGAGAGTCTCAAAACTCCAGACCGTCGCGTTAGCCACTGGACCAGCTAGCCACAATAAGATTCGTCCAACTAGGTATATTTCTACGCCATAGGAAGGTTAGCATAGGCACCACTGACCACAAATGTATCTGTGGGTGCTTGATTCTTTGTAGGACTGAGTTGTCCCGTGGGTTAGAGTGCCATGTGATTTTTGCTCACCATGAGGCGGGCCAAACGAATTGGTTCACTCCTCGGTGTCCATGATGTATTGATTAAAAACCTCGTTCATGGTTACAATAATTATATATATTTTTTTTTTTTTATTTTTTTTTTTTTTTTTATCACACCCGGCCCTTTCCCCCCCAAGGCAGGGGGCCCAAAAAAAAAAAACTTTCACCATCTCATCCACACTGTCTTGCCCGAAGGGGGCTTTACCTACATTTTTAACTGCAACATTAACACCCCCCCTTAAGTGCAGGCACGTAATTCCCATTCAGGATCAAAACCCGGGCCCGCCGGTTTTCCCCGAAACCCCTTATAAAAGTTTCTTTGCTACCCCCAGCAGTCAAGTATTAAAAAACCCTTTTTCCCATTCATTTCCCATCAAAACGCCACGCAGCGTGGAAATCCAAACCCCCCGCCCCAAAAAACCCCTTTACCCCTCCCCCCCAACCCATCCCAGGCCGACCTACCCCCCCTTCCTTTCCCCTACAGATGATCACTTGAAGTCATTCGTTTTGCTCCCTTTCTCACTGTCCAACCAACCCCAACAAACCCCCCCTCAGCCCCCGGACAACAGTTTGGGAATCCCCCCTTCCCAATTCCAAATACGAATTCTTGATTATATTCACACCCACTTCCCCCAAAATAATTTTACCCCCCACCCTTTTCCCCGCTGCAACTTCATCACCACGCTTACACCCTAAAACGTTGGTAAAATATTCTCTACATTCCCCCCTTGCTCCAAGGACAAAGTTCTTTGTCTCCACAGACTCCTAAGTGCACCACTCACTCTTTTTCCCTCATCAATTCTATGATTCACCTCATCTTTCATAGACCATCGCTGACACGTCCACTCCCAAATATATGAATACGTTCACACTCTCCATACTCTCTCCCTCCAATCTGATATTCATCTTTCATCACCTAATCTTTTTGTTATCCTCATAACCTTACTCTTTCCTGTATTCACCTTTAATTTTCTTCTTTTGCACACCCTACCAAATTCATCCACCAATCTCTGCAACTTCTCTTCAGAATCTCCCAAGAGCACAGTGTCATCAGCAAAGAGCAGCTGTGACAACTCCCACTTTGTGTGTGATTCTTTATCTTTTAACTCCACGCCTCTTGCAAGACCCTCGCATTTTACTTCTCTTACAACCCCATCTATAAATATATTAAACAACCACGGTGACATCACACATCCTTGTCTAAGCTACTTTTACTGGGAAAAAATTTCCTCTTTCCTACATACTCTAACTTGAGCCTCACTATCTCGTTAAAAACTCTCACTGCTTTCAGTAAACCTACCTCCTACACATACACTTGCAACATCTGCCACATTGCCCCCCTATCCACCCTGTCATACGCCTTTTCAAATCCATAAATGCCACAAAGACCTCTTTAGCCTTATCTAAATACTGTTCACTTATATGTTTCACTGTAAACACCTGGTCCACACACCCCCTACCTTTCCTAAAGCCTCCTTGTTCATCTGCTATCTATTCTCCGTCTTACTCTTAATTCTTTCAATTATAACTCTACCATACACTTTACCAGGTACACTCAACAGACTTATCCCCCTATAATTTTTGCACTCTCTTTTATCCCCTTTCCCTTTATACAAAGGAACTATGCATGCTCTCTCCCAAATCCCTAGGTACCTTACCCTCTTCCATACATTTATTAAATAATTGCACCAACCACTCCAAAACTATATCCCCACCTGTTTTTAAACATTTCTATCTTTATCCCATCAATCCCCCGGGTGCCTTACCCCCCTTTTATTTTACCTACTGCCTCACGAACTTCCCCCACACTCACAACTGGCTCTTCCTCATCCCTACAAATGTTATTCCTCCTTGCCCTATACACGAAATCACAGCTTCCCTATCTTCATCAACATTTAAAAATTTCCCTCAAAATATTCCTTCCATCTTCCCAATACCTCTAACCTCCTTTTAATAACTCCCCTCTCCTTTTTTTTAACTGACAAATCCATTTGTTCTCTAGGCTTTCTTAACTTGTTAATCTCACTCCAAAACTTTTTCTTATTTCAACAAAAATTTGTTGATAACATCTCACCCACTCTCTCTTTTGCTCTCTTTTTTACATTGCTTCACAACTCTTTTAAAACTTCTCTCTTTTTCTCCATATACTCTTCCCTCCTTGCATCACTTCTACTTTTTAAAAAAATTCTCATATGCTAACTTTTTTCTCCCTACTACTCTCTTTACACATCATTCCACCCAAACGCTCCTTTCCCTCCTGCACCACTTTCCTGTAACCACAAACTTCTGCTGAACACTCTAACACACATTTTTAAACCTACCCCATACCTCTTCGACCCCATTGCCTATGCTCTCATTAGCCCATCTATCCTCCAATAGCTGTTTTATCTTACCCTAAATGCCTCCTTTTAGTTTTTAAACCTTTACCTCTCTTTTCCCCTGATGCTTCTATTCTCCTTGTATCCCATCTACCTTTTACTCTCAGTGTAGCTACAACTAGAAAGTGATCTGATATATCTGTGGCCCCTCGATAACATGTACATCCTGAAGTCTACTCAACAGTCTTTTCTACCAATACATAATCCAACAAACTACTGTCATTTCGCCCTACATCATATCGTGTATACTTATTTATCCTCTTTTTCTTAAAATATGTATTACCTATAACTAAACCCCTTTCTATACAAAGTTCAATCAAAGGGCTCCCATTATCATTTACACCTGGCACCCCAAACTTACCTACCACACCCTCTCTAAAAGTTTCTCCTACTTTAGCATTCAAGTCCCCTACCACAATTACTCTCTCACTTGGTTCAAAGGCTCCTATACATTCACTTAACATCTCCCAAAATCTCTCTCTCTCCTCTGCATTCCTCTCTTCTCCAGTGGCATACACGCTTATTATGACCCACTTCTCGCATCCAACCTTTACTTTAATCCACATAATTCTTGAATTTACACATTCATATTCTCTTTTCTCCTTCCATAACTGATCATTTAACATTACTGCTACCCCTTCCTTTGCTCTAACTCTCTCAGATACTCCAGATTTAATCCCATTTATTTCCCCCCACTGAAACTCTCCTACCCCCTTCAGCTTTGTTTCGCTTAGGGCCAGGACATCCAACTTCTTTTCATTCATAACATCAGCAATCATCTGTTTCTTGTCATCCGCACTACATCCACGCACATTTAAAGAACCCAGTTTTATAAAGTTTTTCTTCTTCTCTTTTTTAGTAATTGTATACAGGAGAAGGGTTACTAGCCATTGCTCCCGGCATTTTAGTCGCCTCATACGACACGCATGGCTTACGGAGGAAAGATTCTTTTCCACTTCCCCATGGACAATAGAAGAAATAAAAAAGAACAAGAGCTATTTAGAAAAAGGAGAAAAACCTAGATGTATGTAATATATATATGCATGTGCGTGTCTATGAAGTGTGACCAAAGTGTAAGTAGGAGTAGCAGATATCCCTGTTATCTTAGCGTGTTTATATATATATAATATATATAATATATATATATATAATATATTATATATATAGAGGGAGATGTCATGTCCTGAGGGCAATGTGTGGTGTGAATATAATGCAGAGAATTCGTAGTTTGGAAGTTAGGAGGAGGTGCGGGATTACCAAAACTGTTGTCCAGGGGGCTGAGGAAGGGTTGTTGAGGTGGTTCGGACATGTAGAGAGAATGGAGCGAAACAGAATGACTTCAAGAGTGTATCAGTCTGTAGTGGAAGGA
>NC_069463.1:2303824-2327711 GCF_026875155.1 Cherax quadricarinatus
ATTATTATATATGCAGTTGTATACATGCGAGTCAAAGTGTTTGTGAATGATGAATTATTAACAGAAACTTAGTACTGATATGTAAACAGTATCTGTCTACATTTCAAATGAATTTCTAACGAAAATATTCCCTCAGGCTACTGCATGCTTCAGTACAAGTGGTTAGAGGCTACCGTCAGTGTAGTCTCTGCTGCCCACTACCTGTTGACGACCACCTGCACCAATTGACCACTTGTACTGCTTGCTGACGACTACCTGCGCCACTCGACGACCACCTGCGCCACTTGTTGACTACCTGCACCACTTGTTGACGACCACCTGCACCACTTGACCACCTGCACCGCTTGTTGACCACCTGCGCCACACGACGACCACCTGCACCACTTGACGACCACCTACACCACTTGTTGACGACCCAAAGATAATATTTGAATTGTGATTTTGATTTAACAGAGATAAAAAAACTGAACACGAAGTTAATTTTGAGGACTAGGAAAACAGGTAAGAAAAGGAAACATACGACTTAATAAAAGAATCTGAGGAGTTTGAAAACGATGATCTAAAAGAGGAATTATGAAAATTAAGAGCCGCTAGAATATGATAAAATAACAATTACTGCCACCGAAGCAACAAAGTCGTGAGGTTCAACATTGTCAACATGAACAACAACAACAACAACCCAAAGAAAACAGAAGAAATAACATGAGTTAAATGAACTATTACCAATAGCAGGATAAACAAGAATTACAACAATCAACGCCAGTAGCAGCATGAATATGAGTTGCAACAGTCAATGGCAACTTGCATTACAACAACCATTTCAAAAAAAAAAAAAAAAAAAAAAAAACAGAATTCCCTTAGAGGACACTTAAAAACATAACCTGTCAGCTCCAGTTTAGTAGTAGCAGCAGCTTCCTTCAGGAATATTTCAGGTTATTCTTTCTACAACACTGATGTATCCGTCACTACAACACTGTGATGAATACGTCACTACAACACTGATGTATCCCTCACTACAGCACTGTGATGAATACGTCACTACAACACTGATGTATCCGTCACTACAACACTGTGATGAATACGTCACTACAACACTGATGTATCCGTCACTACAACACTGTGACTACATCACTACAACACTGTGATGACTACATCACTACAACACTGTGATGACTACATCACTACAACACTGTGATGACTACATCACTACAACACTGTGATGACTACATCACTACAACACTGTGATGACTACATCACTACAACACTGATAAATCCGTCACTTCGACGGGTCACTTCGTAAACATTTCTCTCATAATTCCAATAACTGATCTGCGTCAATCTTTAAATAAATTCGCTTTTAGTTTTATATTTTATTTCTTAATCCTTCTGTGTTTTTGTTTGAATATAAAATTGCTGATTGTGTCATATTTATAGAAAGTAAACAAGCCTAGTAAACAAGCCTAGTAAACAAGCCTAGTAAACAAGCCTAATAAACAAGCCTTTATGAACCAGGGATTTATAACCTGGGTTCTCAAAACTTTAGGAATATGATAACTGAGCTAATTAATAATGACAAGAAAATGTCAATAGATGCGGAAATCCTGAAGAAAAGCATTTCCGAAAAACCTTACACAAGTGTACTAGAGTAAATACATAACTTCATTTATTATAAGTCTAAGAAAAATATCTCAAAAACAATGACTGACAAATATTATGGATTTATAAATCATGTACAAGAAGAAGGTCTGAAAAACTCTGCCAAAATTCACCTCACAAACTGTTCTTGAAGAGGCAGTTTTTTACACGCGCACGCACACACACACACACACATAATATATGTATATATATATATATATATATATATATAATATATATATTATATATATATATATATATATATATATATATATATATATACACACACACACACACACACACACAAGATCGCAGTCAGCAATATTCAAAATTATTACTGGGGACGGTCAAGATTCCCAGGCAGCGCTCTAGTCCACTCGGCCACACAAATGCCACAAACTGGGCAGCCTGGTTCACAAGCCATGTTTCTTTCCCAGGCTGGGCACGTGAGTCAACCTCAAGCATGGATTCAAGCTATTTCAATCTCCTCCTGTATGTTCTGACCTCTCAAGCGAATTTTTATATCAGTGCACCACATAGAATCAAGCGGGTATATACAAAGAAAGATCGCAGTCAGAAGAATTCGAAACTACTACTGGGGACGGTCAAAATTCCCAGGATTCCAAGGCCAGACTTGAGTCCTGGAGATGGGAAGTACAGTGCTGGTACTCTTAAGGAGGGGTGTTAATGTTGCAGGTTTATAGCTGTAGTGTAAGCATGCCTCTGGTGAGACAGTGATGGAGTGAATGATGAAAGTTTTTCTTTTTTGGTCACCCTACCTTGGTGGGAAGCGGCCGATGTGTTAATAAAATAATAAAATAAATATGGCAGACCTCCCACCTCTCCCGCTTGTCATCTTCGTACTCTTACTCTCTTAAGACACTTTCAAGACAGAATGCCTTCTTCCCCTTTTCAATAACCACGGATCACTAGTTTAGCAAATGCCCTCAACCACTTGATCAGCAAGCATCAGATCGCTAGTTCAGCAAACAATCTTAGAGGTGGCTTTAAACTCTGTGAGGGAAAAGTTCAACAGACAGGAGTAGCGAGCTAGTATACGGTAACGATAGTTTGATTGCCGGCTGCTTGTTAAGGTAGGGTAAGTCTAGCTCCCGCTATCATCCCCCCCCCCCTTTTTTCTCCACCCCGAAAGGTGACGTGTGGGGCTCCGGCCAAACAGTAATCACTCGACTCACAGCTCCCAGCACAACTGTAAGTAGAAGCCTGCTCCTATTCTAGTGGACTTATTGGTTGAAAACTTCACTTTTGACCAACAATAAACTTAGTCCTTTCAGCCTTTATCTCCATGTTAGATGTTTTGATAATCACATCTTTTAGGTATTGTACTTAACATGGAGAGTGATTTCTTAAGCAGTGGATAACCTGTCTCTCATTCCAGCCTGGAATGACAGATTGGGTCACCTGCCAACCAACGAGAAGTGTTGAAGGAGAAGGACTTTTGCAAAAGTCCGGAGACGTCGCTTTTTGATCTACCTACCTGATTAACTGTAGGCGACAGCAGACAACAACCCCTCATCTTTGTAGTGGTAAAGAACCTGCTTTCCTGTCATCTGGACTGACTATTCAAGGCTATAGACTCTGTGAAGAACTAGCCGTTGGGTTGTCATCAACACCTGTGACCCCCCCCCCCCCCCGCACATCAGCAACGGCTACAATTTCTATAAGACTGTGTCAACATCAACCAGACACCCCGGTTTACTTGTACATATTAGCATTGAATTCTAATGTCATTTTTTCGTTTCATTTTTCATTTTTCTTTCAAAAAGGATACACCTTCATGTTTCACTGTTTTATTTTTGCATTAATAAATAATGAAGTGTTTATCTTTGTGAATTATTTCTTTTTCTATTCATTAATTTTCCTGAGGAGGAGCCAGCCTTGGTAATACTGTCTGAAGTTGTTACAGGGCTGAGTAAGCCTTCACACTCTCTAACTCGCCTCATTGTCATTGAGGGTAGCTGGCAACCTCGTCAGATTTTCTGCTACCTGCCCCCTCACTTGACACCGCTAGTGTTAAAATGCTTTTGACTGCGGCATTTCACATCCATGGAGCCACCTCCATCAGTGGCAGGCTGGCATCCTGTTGTTGACACACTTCCGCTTGGGAAGAATCACCTCTATGGACTTGTCCGTAGGGGTGATGTTACCACGGTGATGTCCATCCTCGGCCTACCCTCTCCAGGCAGTAGGCCTATCTCCTGCTGCAGAATTCTCGTACAGTTGCAATTCCCATAGCTGCTTCCTGTCTGTGGCATTTATTCACCTCTGTGCATGACCAGAATGCACATAGATCATGCCTGTTGCAATATGGCCTGCTCCTCCATGTTGATGACCCACACCAGGGCGAAATATGGGAGTTGGTACCAGCATGCTGCTGGGTCGTTGATCGGTATGACTGTCATGCCAAAAACACTTTTGACAGTGCAAGTGCATGGCCGTGTTGCTGCCAAATCCAATTTTCAATATATATCAGAAATAAGAACACTTTTCTAGACAGACGGAGCATGATGAGAAAGTAGTGAATGTACATGCCACTGTGCAGAAGCTTGTGATACATGGGGAAAAGCAAAACCTGTATCCAAGCAATGGACACATACATCAAGGAAAGGAAGCAAGGAATTAGATTCTCATTCAGCTTTAAACTTGATGGAAAAAGCAAGATTATTAAGGGCATCTAGAAATGGTTGGATAAGACAAAAGTCGTAAGGCCAAAGAGCAAAGATGTCATCAACATTGCTCTGTTATGTTGATGACTCTGCCTTCTCACGTGCTGAACGGACTTTCTTCTCTTCCAAACTCTCTACTCCTGGAAAACCTCCTGTCCTTTTCCTTCCCTATATTACCAGTCTTTCTAACCTCAAGAACTCTCTCCGTTCCTTAGACACCAAACTAACTTGTCACCAAGCTAACACTTCGCACTAATCTCTTCTTTCAGAATATATATTTTTTAATTCATTTGTGTTTACCTGGACCTGGAGTTTACCTGGAGAGAGTTCCGGGGGTCAACGCCCCCTCAGCCCGGTCTGTGATCAGGCCTCCTGGTGGATCAGAGCCTGATCAACCAGGCTGTTACTGCTGGCTGCACGCAATCCAACGTACGGCTGATCAGGTGCCGACTTTAGGTGCTTGTTCAGTGCCTGCTTGAAGACTGCCAGGGGTCTATTGGTAATCCCCCTTATGTATGCTGGGAGGCAGTTGAACAGTCTCGGGCCCCTGACACTTATTGTATTCTCTCTTAACGTGCTAGTGACACCCCTGCTTTTCATTGGGGGGATGGTGCATCGTCTACCAAGTCTTTTGCTTTCGTTGTGAGTCATTTTCGTGTGCAAGTTCGGTACTAGTACCTCTAGCATTTTCCAGGTGTATATAATCATGTATCTCTCCCGCCTGCGTTCCAGGGAATACAGGTTCAGGAACTTCCAGCGCTCCCAGTTATGCGCACCGTGAAGGTTATCTGTACATTTTCTAGGTCAGCAATTTCACCTGCCTTGAAAGGTGCTGTTAGTGTGCAGCAATATTCCAGCCTAGATAGAACAAGCGGCCTGAAGAGTATCATCATAGACTTGGCATCCCTAGTTCTGAAGGTTCTCATTATCCATCCTGTCATTTTTCTAGCAGATGCGATTGATACAATGTTATGGTCCTTGAAGGTGAGATCCTCTGACCTGATCACTCCCAGGTCTTTGACATTGGTTTTTTGCTCTATTTTGTGGAAGGAATTTGTTTTGTACTCTGATGATGTTTTAATTTCCTCATGTTTATCATATCGGAGTAATTGAAATTTATCATCGTTGAACTTCATATTGTTTTCTGCAGCCCACTGAAAGATTTGGTTGATATCCGCCTGGAGCCTTGCAGTGTCTGCAATGGAAGACACTGTCATGCAGATTCGGGTGTCATCTGCAAAGGAAGACACGGTGCTGTGGCTGACATCCTTGTCTATGTCAGATATGACGATGAGGAACAAGATTGGAGCGAGTACTGTGCCTTGTGGAACAGAGGTTTTCACCGTAGGTGCCTCACACTTTACTCTGTTGACTACTACAACTCTTTGTGATCTGTTTGTGAGGAAATTATAGATCCATCTACCAGCTTTTCTTGTTATTCCTTTAGCACGCATTTCGTGCGCTATTACGCCATGGTCACACATGTCGAAGGCTTTTGCAAAGTCTGTATATATTACATCTGCATTCTTTTTGTCTTCTAGTGTATCTAGGATCTTGTCGTAGTGATCCAATAGTTGAGACAGGAGCGACCTGCTCTAAACCCATGTTGCGCTGGGTTGTGTAATTGATGGGTGGCGACTTGCTTCTTAGGACCCTTTCAAAGATTTTTATGATATGGGATGTTAGTGCTATCGGTCTGTAGTTCTTCGCTATTGCTTTACTGCCCACTTTGTGGAGTGGAGCTATGTCTACTGTTTTTAGTAACTGTGGGACGACCCCCCGTGTCCATGCTCCCTCTCCATAGGATGGTAAAAGCTCGTGATAGGGGCTTCTTGCAGTTCTTGATGAACACAGAGTTCCATGAGTCTGGCCCTGAGGCAGAGTGCATGGGCATGTCATTTATCGCTAGGATAACATCAGATAGGCTTGTGTTAACCAAATTCTGTGGCTCTCTCATAAAAAATTCATTTTGATCTTCGACTCTCAGTCTGGTTAGCGTCTTGCTAAAAACTGAGTCATATTGGGACTTGAGTAGCTCACTCATTTCCTTGCTGTCATCTGTAAAGGACCCATCTTGTTTAAGTAGGGGCCCAATACTGGATGTTGTTCTCGACTTTGATTTGGCATAAGAAAAGAAATACTTTGGGTTTCTTTCGATTTCATTTATGGCTTTTAGTTCTTCCCGCGATTCCTGACTCCTATAAGATTCCTTTAGCTTAAGTTCGATGTTTGCTATTTCTCTGACCAGTGACTCCCTACGCATTTCAGATATATTGGCCTCTTTTAGCCACTCTCTTATTCTTTTCCGTCGCCTGTAAAGGGAGCGCCTGTCTCTTTCTATTTTACATCTACTCCTCCTTTTTCTTAAAGGAATAAGCCTTGAGCATACATAGAGTGCCACCGAGTTAATCTGTTCTAGGCATAAGTTGGGGTCTGTGTTGCTTAGTCTATCTTCCCAGCTTATATCGTTTAGGACTTGGTTTACTTGGTCCCACTTTATGTTCTTGTTATTGAAGTTGAATTTGGTGAAGGTTCTCTCGTGACTAATCTCATTTTGTCGGTCTGGGGCTCCGCGCATACATGTCTGAACCTCGATTATGTTGTGATCTGAGTATATTGTTTTTTATATGGTGACATTTCGTATCAGATCATAATTGTTAGCGAAGATGAGGTCTAGTGTATTCTCCAGTCTAGTAGGCTCTATTATTTGCTGGTTTAAGTTGAATTTTGTGAAGTTCGTGTGTGTGCGAGTTCTCGTCAGAGCTGCCTCCTGGTGTTAACACTGCAAGAATATTATTTGCAATATTCCTCCATTTTAGGTGCCTCAAGTTGAAATCCCCCAGGAGCAAGATGTTGGGGGCAGGAGCTGGCGGATTTTCCAGACAGTGGTCAATTTTTAACAGCTGTTCCTGGAATTGCTGGGACTTTGCATCCGGAGGCATGTAGACTACCACAATGACTAGATTGGTTCTCGATCTTTATTGCTAAAACTTTCACTACATCATTTGAGGCATTCAGCAGTTCTGTGCAAACAAGTGACTCTGCCATATACAGGCCAACCCCTTCCCCCCCTCTTTTGCCTGTTCACTCTGTCGCATCTGTATAGGTTGTAACCTGGGATCCATATTTCGTTGTCCAAGTGATCCTTTATGTGGGTCTCTGTGAAAGCTGCGAACATTGCATTTGCCTCTGCAAGCAGTCCTCGGATGAGAGGTATTTTGTTGTTCGTTGCTGGCTTTAGACCCTGTATATTTGTAAAGAAGAATGTCATCGGACTGGTGGTATTGGTGGTACTGGGGGGGGGGGGACTTTTTCCGGCCCAAATATGTGCATCTGTTGGTTTGGAGTGGAGGCCATTGACTGTGGTTCCATTCAAGAAATGACTGGATTTGGCGTACGATTTCTGCCATTTCCTGCCAGTTTTTTTTTTCCTTTTTGGCACTAAAAAACCTCTCCCTCTTGAGTGGCTGTGGCTACCCAGGTTTTCCCATGGCCTGGATGTTTTGTATCTTTTTGTCCCCTTTAGATGGTGTGCCTGGCAATTTAAGTTATAGCACAGTCCTGTACTGAAGAGGTACACATTTCAGGGTGAAAAAGCTTACACAAAGGGAGTTTGCATTTTCCTGTTGTCATATGGGCACGGCATTTTCTAGATTAGATTTTAGATTTTGCCACCGAAGTGGCTAGTTTATTGTGCACCCCATATCCATCCTGTGGACGGTAAGGCAAGAGCATATGGGTACACACAAGGCACAGGAACTAGGCCCCAAGGGGATAATATGAATACATATGGGCTTATATCTACACATCTATAGTTCACTTATCTGTTACAAGCAAATTTAGAAAATTTGCTTAGTATATCTGGTATCTTATTTTCATTAATAAGATATCTTGACATGTCACATAGGTTATTATACTGTCTGTCTCTGTATTCCTCAATAAGTGGACAATTAAGCACATAGTGTTCAGGGGGGGGCCATATGTCTGATCACATAATTTACATTTAGTTTGATCATCATCTGTGTGTCTCCCAAACTGCCAGAAGTACTTGTAACCAAGCCTAAGCCTGGCCACTACAACATCAGTCAGTCTGTTCACATTGCACGTTGCTCCGTAAGCATACTTATCTACGTTCATGTTATCATAGTGGGTTATAGATCTACTCAGGCTTCTAATTGCATTCCTATAACAATCATTTTCATTAATTTACTTCTCTTCTAATATTATTCCTAATGCTAGACAGTTATACCAGAGTTATATTCTACGTTCTCCTTCTGAGTACTCTTCTTGGCTAACATATCAACTTTATCATGAAGGCGTAATCCATTGTGTGATGGGATCCATAGCAACTGTACATTAATTCCTTTGTCCCTGATTTTTCAGTATCTATACCTAGCTTCTCCAATGACCATGTTATTGGAGTCATTATATGAGTCAAGAGCCTTCAATGGTGACAGAATCAGTAATGATAATAGAGTCAAGCTCTGTGTCATAGGTTAGCTTTAGCGCCATTAGCATTGCAAACAATTCAGTTTGCAGTGTAGAAGCCCAGTTGTTAATTCTTATGCCTAACTCAAATTTATTATCGTTCATAACTAGGGAGGTGGCAACAAGAGCAGATGCAGCCCTGCCAAAAGACTCCTGTTTAGATCCATCAGTGTATATAACTTGTGATAACTTATTACTACCAGCTAGGCGAGAAATTTCTTCTTGAGCAGTTGCTTTAACAAGTGGTTTAAGGAAGGGATTACTAGCAATGAGCTTCTTGGGAGGGACTTGCAGGTATGTGATACTGAATGAACACATCTTCCATGGAGGGGTAAAAAGCTCTTGTTGCCTACGGTGATACAGTTCATGCAGGTTATAAAATTTAATGCAATTGCACATTTTCACAATCCATTTAGATCTGTGTGTATTTACCTCAAGACACTTGGTAAGATTCATTGTGACAGTCTGGTTCATTTCTCAACATTCTAATACCGAGTACAGTGTTAATCTCAACAATCCTATCACTGATACTAGAAATACCAAGCTCCTTCCTCATATTAAGAACCTTTGTAGATCTGGGACAACCAAGAATAATTCTGAGAGCTTCATTCTGCATTAACTCCAAGGGTCGGAGAGAACTTCCCCTAGCTAATATCAACATGGGAGCAGCATAATCAATTAAGGACCTAACATAGGCTATGTACATCATTCTCATCATTCTAGGGTGGTCAAAGTTGCAAGTCCCATCTGTTTTTCCAGATTTCCCATGCCTGCAGATACCAAGTGCATAGGCTTGGTTTCCGTTTGCCTTGGGTTTCTGTGAATGTATTCCCTGTTGGTGCATGTTTACCTGTCTCATTCCTATCCTCACTACTAACAATGGAGCTCTCACTAGTTGTTTCTGGTAATTTAGTCTCACTATTGCTAGTGGAGTCCCCTTGTTTGCTCTCTCCTGTGGTATTACTAGTTTGTAATATTGGTTTTATCTTGTCCTTGACTACACTTGTTTCCCCACTACAGTTCCTGTCTCCCTCGAGGTTATTTATATGCATTCCCTCATGCGTACATTTACTGACTACCTGGACAGCACCTCCATCCTCACCATTACTGTCTCCCAGGACAGCACCTCCAGCTTCACCATTACTGTCTACCAGGACAGCACCTCAAGCTGTACAGTATCCAGCCCAGACTTTTATTTTCCCATCTGTTATAGAATGCTTCCAGGTTTTCTATGAAGGTAGCTTTGATGTTAGAGATAAGATTTCGTTCGGATTTTTAACCCCGTGGGGTTAGCCACCCAGGATAACCCAAGAAAGTCAGTGTGTCATCGAGGACTGTCTAACTTATTTCCATTGGGGTCCTTAATCTTGTCCCCCAGGATGCGACCCACACCAGTCGACTAACACCCAGGTACCTATTTGCTGCTAGGTGAACAGGACAACAGGTGTAAGGAAACGTGTCGAAATGTTTCCACCCGCAGGGAATCGAACCCGTGCCCTCCGTGTGTGAAGCGGGAGCTTTAGCCACCGGGCCAGTGTTATCCTCTTTTAATACCAATGTGATTTTAGTCCACAGATTGATCTCATTTGGGCATACCCAAAAACACTTCCCTGATTTAATACTGCTTGTAGATAATTCTTGGATATCTGCACAAGGGGCGTGACACCAATTTTCACAAAAATGGCAAGTTATCCATGTGGAAGCAAGTTTGTTTGATTGACTGCAGACTACACAGAGCTTCATAATGATTTGAATGGTTGATTTACTATAATTCTACTAGCAACCACTTGAATATTCTACTAATAACCTCCTTAAAGTGAAGATCTGGCTATTTGTATTTCTATTTCTAACTGTATTTGTATATTAGGACAGCTTACCGGTGTACATTCCTGTTTTATATTTACTGTTTTGTGTTTGATAAGGGCACCTAAAACCCCATCTGTTTACAGTCTGCTTTATTGTCCAACGAATCCGTTTGAAACTGGTCAAGGGTTCGGATCAGCCAAGGGTTCGGAACCAGTCGGATCTGATCAGCGGGTCACTTATTTAAAACATATCTGTCGGTGATTTGGGCTAACACATGAAGGATCTACTGTAAATTATTTAACCGAGTAATATGTGATTAGATTGATACAAAAGTATAACTTGCGTGTTGAAGAACAGGTGATTGCTGGCAGCTCCTACAATGACAAACGGTCGAGACCTTTATTTACAGCCTGAAGGATTATCGATCACTGTATCTAGCTTTTCTAGTTTTTTTCGGTCTCCACCACAACAAATGCTATATTATCACTATAGTTGATTGGTGAAATTATTGGAGGGAAGACGTTTTTTCTGGAGTGATATTTGCTTTCTGTTGTGTATATTGCGACTGCTGGTAACTACAGGATATATGAATTTCACTGTATTCGTTCTGGTATTTGAAGAATGGGAGAAAAAACTAATGAAAGTCACTCCACTCCACTAAGTACCATTATAATACTGGTTAGTTGCTACTACAACACTGTATTCTGCTATTCACTGGTATCACTAGATTATATGCGAGTACACTAACAGGCCAGGAAGATTATTAAAACAGCTGACCTGTGTGGTAAGTTTCTGGCGACTTCTGGCACCTGCCTCTTTAGGCTATCACTTCAGTTACAATTACACCTGTTTTAAATGACACTTTAGCCTTTATCATCTATATACTAGGGAGCCACTGTAGTATACACTATACACTATGTATACACAATGTTATCAGGGAGACTTTCTTTCCTCTGACAAAGAAAAGTTCTATTATTATTATTTTGCACACGGCACACTAGGGTTATGATTCCCCTCTGGCAGTAAACTCTGCCAGGTAGTGCACACTAATTCTCCTTTATGACTCAGTGTATACTATTTTCTGCCCAAGATTGGTTCCAGGCGCTAGAGGGATGTATCGTATAAGATCGATGGCACAAATTAAAGTTCTAGCACGTAAGAGAGACCGAGAAAACACGAGAAAACACGGAGCACAACGAGGCACGCAGGCACGGTCTATGTCCATGATCCATAAAGAGAATCATGGGCTTTGGCCCTAATTTTGAAGGTTCTCATTCACCCATCATTTTTCTAGCAGATGTGGTCGATGCATTGTTGTTGTATTTGAAAGTGAGATCCTCTGACATTATCATTCCCAGACCCTTCACATTAGTTTTCGTTGTATTGTGTGGTTGGAATTTAGTTTATTCTCCTATACAGTGTATCTCTAGAGGTCTCCTATTAGTTCCGCCAGGTGGCGGCTGAAGGGAGTATACCTTGTGGTAGGTTTCCGACCATCTCTTTTGTCTGCCGGGGTGGCTCGGTAGATGTGAGGTTATCCTTAACTGCCAGTTTTCTGGCATGAAGGGTAGGGTAAGGCACGGGTTCCGTGCAACACCTGCTCGACCGACTGTGCCGAGGGATCCTCTTGGACATTATAGGAGATATACGTCCTCTCTTTGTTTCCACCTGGAGCTATCACTCCACACATTTTTTTTAGAAATAAAAGAAATCTTATCATAGAAACACATCAGTAAACTCCCTCCTCCTAGGCCCCCTTCCTTCCCCAACAGCATCCTCACATGACTAGTGCATCATCGAACCATTGGATCTTTCACAGAACCTGGCACTTCCTTTCGGTAACAACTAGTTACCCACCTCTGGTACCGAGGTTTCGACTGAATCTTTTGATACGTCTGACCTTTGCACAACATCGACTATGATTCCAGCTTCCCGACCTACAGTGCTCGATTTTCGGATCGTCCGTACATTTCAGAATGGAACAGTTCCAATCCCTTGTCTAAACAACCCAATCTGTGACAGACACTAAACCTGTCCTTTCTCTCTCTTTCTCAGTCTACGAAACAAACTGCTCGGCAATATCTTCCATTTCAGTCTGTGTTTCAGAGTATCTCATTGACTAAACTCTTTACTCTTCATTTAACTTCTCCCATAGGTTATCTTTCAAATCACAGAATCAGCAAGGCACTCTTTTGATATGCTGGGCAAAACACTTCATGGTAAAAAGAGTGGTGTATGTAATGTTACTGCAAATTGCTAAGGAAACTCTCAGTATTTTCCATCTCAGCACCATTAACGATTTTCCTGTCACAGTTCGTAAACAATCTTCTCTCAGTTCTTGCTGCAGAACTGTTGCTCTTCCGTATAGCATCATTAAACTAGCCTTTCTAACATGCTGCCTGCCCGCTGGCGAAGATGCTGTCTTTGTAATATAGCTAAGTTAATTTTTAACTGCCATGAACTTTTCACCTTCTGTTTACACAGCGGAACAGCGCCTACAAGTATGAGAACTGATCCCTGCACCACAACAGTTTATTTATTAATTTCAACATGATACATAGAAGTACAAAGAAATACAGTGGTTAAGTGTAACATGCCAAAGTCCCTTGTATGCAGAGCATTATGAGCAGCTTAAAATTAACTTAAGATTAACTATGCAATGATATATTCAGTGGTAAACATTGTTGTAAACGGTTAACAATTAAGCACAAATGAGTATTACAAAGACAGGCCATATGGTCATTTACTGTGTTGCTGAGCATTCAGTAGAATGGAGTATTCTGTTAGGTAATGTAATTAAAAATAAAGTTTGATTTGGGTCACAGGCTAAACATTTATGAGATACAATTATTCATATTTTTTTGGGTTGTGGCTGATTTGTGTTTTTTAAAGAAGACCCTTTGAATTTTTTAAACAGTGTTTCTTTACTTCACGGGTATGAAATTCCAGATTTTTGGTCCTTTTTTTGGCATTGAGTTTTTGCATAGCGTAAATTGGACACGAGGATAAAAAGAGTGATCGGGTGCCTTGGTTATGGTCAGTGCCCTGTTGGGGTTGGCAAGGAGACGTTTTAAAAAAGGGGTTTATATCCAGTTAAATGTTCAAATTAATGTAGTAAAACAATAATAAGCATGAAATTTTTTTTTATGGTGAAAGGTTTAGGGGTTTCTGAATTTGGGGGGAGGTGCTGCCTTTTGTAGGAATTTGTTATCATTCAACGCACCTTTTTTTGGGAAAATTAATGATTTTAAAGGGGTTTAATTTTTGTTGAGCCCCATGCAAAAATTTCCCAAGGTGAATAGGGGTAAATGAGTGAAATAGGGCCAGGAGGGCTGACTGAAAAAACATAGTACCGAAATCTTCGATAGAAAGCCTAGGGGTTCTTGGAAATTTTTTTGGGAAATTTTGGGGTTGTATGTGTGTTTGAAATTTAGTATTATAAAAGGGGGATTCCTAAAAAATTTTCCCCCCGGGGTTTTTGGGTGTTTAGGTAAATCCATTTATCATTTTTCATAGGGACGTCTGTAGCTCTTTCCCAAAAACTAAAAGAAGGGGGTTTTGTCAATGTTTAGGGTAAGTTTGTTAGTTCTCACCCCGGTAGAAAATTTTCGGGGGTAATTCGGAAATTTACAGTATTGGCTACGTGACGGGCCCACGGACGTATGTAGTGCCTCTGCAAATATTTTGGGTTTTTAGTAGTTGCGATGCATTTGGTAGGCCCTTTTAAAATGTATATGAAAAGAAAAAGGGCCCAAAGTACACTTCCCTGGGGGAAGCACGTTCTGCTATTTTTTGGGGCTTTCTTTCTCCCCTTGCTTAGGGTGGATGCACTGTACAAAGGGGTACATTTTGTTTGGTTCCCTAAATTGGTGAAGGAAATATAACCCAAATTTTTTTCTGCTGTGTTTTTTTTTTGGGCCTCCCATTACACGGGGGAAATAACAGGCCTTTTGGGAAACCTGGTTGTAATAGGGGGGCCTGTCCGGGAGCTGGAGTTTGACTTAGAAAAAAGGGGTTGAGCTTAGGGGAAGCTCGTAGCGGGAAACCCTTTGTGCAGCTTGCTGTTTTGGCATTCTTTTAGCTTTAAAAATTTTTGGCGTGTCATTGCTGTTATGGTCAGGCTTGTTTATTGTGTAAACGTTCAACAGCTCCTACTACTTTTTTCGGTGGCTGGGCTTCGCAACGGTCAGTCTTCAAACAGTGTAGCGGTCGGGGCATTGTTTTAAAAATTTTGGCTTTTCGTTTTTTTACACCTTTTCGGGTGGAAAAATTTTGCAGTCGGTTTTGCTTGTATGCTTTTTCCTAATCGTTACTTTTCATAGCAAAGGGCTTTTTTCTGAAAATTTTAAACGTTTTTACGTTGGGGAAATTCGGGCAATCTTACTGGGCATACGAATAATTTAAAGCCCCTAGACAAACCCAAACGTCTGGTGCGGAAAATTTTTTCAAAACCCTACCAAAATTTGTCCTACACAATGTTGGAAAATTGCTCGTTCCATTGCTTTAAAATACAAACGCACTCCACAGCTGCGCAACGGGCGTTCACTGATTTGACAAACTTATAGAAAGAAGAGTTTAGCACACAGACTCCCCCCCTACGGGAGCTAGGGAAAAAACCCTACTACCTTTCTCGCAGGGGAAAGATTTTACACCTACCACAAAAGGGTAATAGCGCAGCTTTTTTTGTCTCAAGGTGAATCAGCGTCTTTGGGCACTTGAGCGGGCAAAAACAATTTTGAGCAAACTGGGGAACAGAGCCCTTCCCAAAAGGGAAGAATTTAAATGGGGAAAAAAAAAGGGGGCATTTCCCCCGAAATTCGTAAAAAATTTTTTTTAAACAGAAAGCATACGTTTTTTTTCCCCCGTTTTAAAAGGGAGGCCAAACCCCGAACAATTTTGGAAACTTCGAAAATCAGGCTCGGGGCCTTGATTTGGCCGGGAATCACCCTTGGGGCTTCTTTTGGTTCATACAGCATTTTTTGGTAAGCCGGGAAATTTACGTCAGTTTTTTAAATGACGCTAAATTTTTCCCTAAATTATCAAGTAGTGAAGACCACGGGTTTTGGGAGCATAAAAATTTAAACCCACCAAATAAAAAAAAAATTTTTAAAAGCGGGGCAACGACAGTTTGGGTCAATCTCTCGGGAAATTTTGTGAACAGCAAACCAAAGCTTTTCCCAAACGGTATAAAGCAAGTGGTGCCCTCAAACCTTTTTGGGAGCTGGTTACATTTTTTTCTGTTTGAAAACCTGCGGGACCCTGGGGGAACCAAAGGGGTTTCGGTCTTTCTGCAGGATCGTGAATTAACCCCCTGCTTTGGGAGGCAGCCAGGTTGGCTGATACCTACAAAACCTAACCGCCCTTTGGGCCCCGAGCGGCCCGTCTCCTTTTCAACAGCCGGCATGAGCAGAATCGAAACCTTTGGAGAATGAATGCCAACCGGGGGGAAAACGTCTACTTCAGCCAACTAATTCCCCTGGTGAGCCACGTTTCCCCACTTTGGTCTCCCCTGCTGAGAGACAAACATTTCAGCATGATCCCAACTAACAACGTATCCAGAAAACACAGCCAACGACACCATTTGAAAAATTTCTCCCAGGGAGAAAAGGGCCCCAAGCCTGGGTCCTGCTTCCTTTGTAAAAAAGTGGGTCATACCCGTCCCAACTCCCCCCCAAAAACCCCAAACCCCTTTGGGGAAAATCTCTAATATCCCAAAGTAAAAATTTCCCCGAAAAGAAAAAAAAAAGGGTAGGGGCCCCCCTTATTATTTCCCAAGATCTTTTTTTCCCTTCAGGAAAACCAAAAACCCAACGAATAAAGATTTTTAAGGGGTACGGAGCTTTTCCTCACTTGAAAAAAAGGAAATACCCCCTTTTTCAGAAACCCACTTTTTTTAAATTTCCCCTCTTTTTTTTGGGAAGCTTTTTGGAGGAGTTTAATTAATTCTGCCCCCTTTTTTGCTTAAAAAATTTTATTTCCCTTTCAAATTTTAAAACACTGGGTACTTGGGACTTTTGGGTTTCTAAAAAAGGAAAATTCCCCATGAAAATGCCATGTTATTACTGGGAAAAAACAACCTGAAAGTGCATGTCCTGAACCTAAAAAAAAATAATTCTTCTCCGGTTTGCCCAAAACTGGGGCAAAAATCCCAGGGTTTCGGGAGAAAAATTTAAACCAAATTCCTTTGGGACGATTTCCGATCTCGGAATAGCCCCCGGTTTTTTATGAGGAAACCCCCCGGGACCCCCCTTAAAATCAAGTAAAACAACCCAAACAACCCTTTCCAAAATTCCCCGGGTTTTGCGGGAATTGCCAAGGGTCCTGTTTCCATGCCCGAGGGACTGTCCTTCCGGGGGGAACAACGAAAGGCCCCTTTTTTTTAAAAAATTAAACTTTTCGGGCAGCCTTTGGTTTAAACCCTTTGGGCATCCGGTCAAGTATGAAGTTAAAAACGATTATTTGTCTGCACTGAGACTGGTAAGGAAATTAAAGGGCCCATTAAAACACAGGTTATTTGGTTCCAACCAAAGTTTTAGACCTAAAAATATTAAATTTTAACTCATAATACTTCATTAGGGGGTCACTTGGGAAAATTACAAAAAACCTTGTATAGAATCCACAAAAAAATTTTTTTTTTTGGCCAAAATTAAAGAAAGATGTGAAGAATCAAAAAAGGTGTTCCGAAAATTTCCCAAAAGAAGGAAACCGGACATTCCTTTAAACCCCCCTCCCCAAACCAATACCTGCTGAGGAAAACCCCTTTTAGCAATTTAATTATAAAATTGTGGGGGTCCACAAACCTAGGTCAAATCGGGAAATCAAAAATTTATTTCCCAATTAGGGATAAAGTAACCAGATATCCTGAAGAAATTTTCCATGCGTAGTATTAATAAAAAGCTTTTCCTTCTAAAAGTTTTAAAACCAAATTCTTCTTTTTTTGGCATTCCTAAAAATATTCCCAAAATGATCAAGGTACAACTTTTTCTGCCCAAAACATTTTTGGGAAGTAAATTTAAATAGGTTAGGGTAATTTCCCCAAATTATCCACGCCTATCACCCCCGTCCCAAAGGGGCCTTTGGAAAAATTCCATCAACGTTAAAAACCATGATTTAAACTTTTTGCATGCACTTTTTTCCCACAGGGCGGGGTGAAAACCAAACCCCTTTTTTTTTTCCCCTTTCTCATACGAGAGATGGTTTCAAGAGTCAACAGGGTAAAGTTTTCCTTTTTTGGCTGATCTTTTGCACAATGTACGAGGTCCTTTTCGGGGCTCAAAGAAGGATGGATGGGGGAAACGTTTTGCCAAACCTACAACCCTCTTCAAGGTTGAAGGTTTGGGACTCATTTTGCCAAGGCTAACCTAAAGACAAACCAAAAATATGATGAAACAGAGGTATGACCCGAATGCACAATTTCCCCTCCTTCCATCCAGGAAACAAGGGGTTTTTTGGGAGGAACCTAAACCTGGGCCCCACCTTTAAACTAGATTTTTCAGACCTATGCAATTTTAAGTAATTACGGGTGTAAAAATTTTGTGTAGCTCCCAAAATTTATAAGACCTCAAAAACTAAAACTTTTTCCACAAAATCAATTAAAAATTTCCCCTACACCAGATAAAAAATCCCAAAATGACTCTTCATCTACCCCTGAGGACGAAATCCCGATTCTTTTGGGACCTAACCTGAAATTAACCCTTAAAAATTTCAAATTCTGTCCCCCAAGGGCCTACCCCTTTAAAAAGGAGGGGCTTTTTGAAACGCAAGCAACAAATTTAAATGAGTCCCCTTTTAAAAGTCCCATCCTTAAAATTTTTTTTGGAGTGCCCAAAAAATGTACATTAGGTTATGAATGTAGATGTTGGAAAACTCCCAACCCAAATTAAAAATCCCCCCCTACAAGCTAATCCTGGGAAAAACAAAGGTTTTCTTTTGCAGGAATTTGGTTAAATTTTTTTAAAGCATGGTTTAAATTTTGGAAAAGGGGCATCTAGTCCAAAGGGCTTCACCTTGCTCCTTGTGAAGAAGGCGATTGGGGGGTTTTTGGTTGTTTTACAGACTACCGTAAAAGGGAATTAGGTCAAAAATTTCAGATGCTTTCCCTCTTTTCCCCTCTGGAAGACGAATTGGACTTTGGGGGGTAAGGCACTTTTTGTTTTCCAAATTAAATCTCCTTAAAGGGGTTTCAAACCCCGGTACCTTTTGGGCGGGTAAGGGAAGGGAAAACTCTGCCTTTTTAAAAAACCCGGTGGGGGCATTATCAATACACCCCCTTTCCCCCTTCGGGAAAGAAAAAAACCCCCCTTTCATTTCCCGAAACTTTTTTTCCCTCAGGGTATTAAAAGGGCTTGGGAAAGGGAAAGGCAAGGGGCCTAATATTGGGTTTTGGGGGCGATACTTTTGGGGGAAAAACCTACTTAGACTTTAACCTTTTTGAGACCCTTTTAAAAGTTCCCATTTAACATTTTAAAAAAAACTAAATCTCCTTTTTCCCGGCCCCCTGGCACTTTTCTAGGCCATTTAAGTAGGGAAATGGGAAAAATTTTCACCTAAACTTGCAAAGTTCTTTCTATTAAAGATTAGTTTTCCCATGAAAAATCTTAAAAGTTTCCTAGGGATGAAAGGTTTAAAAGAAGATTCTTAAGAAATTTCCAGATATTGTAGCCCCCCCTTACCCTCTTACCAGCACAAAGTTCCCCCTTTTTAAATTTTTCCCCAAATTTTCAAACTTTTTTTGGGCAAAGCAAAAAGAATATTTTGTTCTGCACCCATTCTCTTGCTCCAGGGCTCTCCCAAAACCCTTTTTTATTACAGGTTTATGCTTGGGGAGTCTTGGGGGTTTGGGGGATACTATTTCAAAACGAGAATAGGAGGTTGCAGCCGTACATAAATTTTTAGCCAATTCCAACCACCTCAAGGTTACTCTACCCTTTAAAAAAAAAGGGCCCCTGCTGGCACTGGCTTTGGACATTTTGAATTTTAGTGGGCCCCGACATTCGCAGGTGGTCACAGTTTTACAATGATCACAAACCTCTAGTATATCTCCCAAACCATGAAGAACCCCAACACAAGGGTCTGCGCGGGCGCCAAAAAGCAACCCCTACTCACTCAATTAAATATATTGCCGGCCAAAAAAAATGTTTGCGGACTCTTTATCTAGAGTCCCAATATTTTTATTTTTTTTAAAGGTTAAAGGGTGTTAAAAATTTTTGGGAACCCCTTTTCCCCGCTTTTTTATCCCCTGGTGTGGGGTTTTTTTTTTAGTGAGGGGATGCGGGCTACCATCCACCTGTAGCTTGGACCTATGCTAGCCTGACTGACTGCTGTCTCACTCTGAGTTTAGGGTTTGGCTTTTTGTCACGAGAAAAGCTGAGCTCTAAGAGTTGGATGGTGGAGAGGAAAGGCGGTCCCATTATTTTGTACCATGGCGGCACGGTTACCACTAGGAGGTGGCAGCCTAATCCTGAGCCTTCTCGGGGTGGGGGTGTGGCATGCAAAGAGTACGTAACCTTTATTTGGCACATGTACACACCCTAATTTACAGGCTTTCTCCCCCAACCAGCGAACCAGGTTGCTAAGAGTTGATGATGGGGCCCCGTCGTTCAACTAGTGACCAGGTTCTATTATTATTATTATAATAAAAGAAGCGCTAAGACCAGGTTCTAGCCAATAAGAAGATGGTTTTGGCAATTGCAGAGGTTATGTGGGTACCACTCTCCTGTCTGCCCTTGTTATTCCCATTCTAGAGCTGGTTGAAGCACGGTCTGCTGTCTTGTGGCTTCTATTTCTGCCTTGCTTACCGTGGAGTGCACTGTACATAGTGTACATATTGCTGTTCTAAATTGGTGAAGGATAATATAAGTCTAAACTTTTTCTGCTGTGTTTATTTTGCTCCCATTACACCCGGGATAACAGGCCATTTGGAATCCTGGGTTGTAATACCAACCGTAATTGGCTGTGCAGAAGAGTTTGCTCCATTTGTGTACACATATTGGCTTCTGTTGCTGAGGTAAGACTTTAGGTAGTTGAGGGAGTGCCCTCTTATACCATAGTGCGATAATTTTATGTGGAGCAAGTCGTGGTCAACTGTATTAAAAGCTTTACGTAAGTCAATGAAGATCCCCAGTGGGACTTCTTTTTTCTCTAGTGTAGTGTATATTTGTTCTAGCATGTGTATAATAGCATCATTCGTAATTTTATTAGGCCTGAACCCAAACTGACGGGGGTTGAGTATGTTGTGGGAGATGAGGTAGGAATAGATTCGCTTATGAATTAATTTTTCGAAGATTTTAGAGAGAGTGTGTAAGTTGCATATTGGCCTATAGTTATTCAAGTCTCTTTGGTCTCCTCCTTTATGGATCGGGGTGACCATTGCTATTTTGAGAACTGTAGGAAAGGTAGAGGATTCAATTGATTTGTTGAAGAGTGTTGCAATGATTGGTGATAGCACTTGCGACACTGTTTTGTATATAAAAGGTGGTAAGGTATTTAAATCTACTGTCTTGTTTTTAGTGTGTTGATAATTAAGGGAGACTTTTTGTTGGGTTAGTCGGAGCTAGGAACAGTGTGTTCGGGTAGTTACCATTGAGGTAGTCATTGGGTGGGTATTATGAGCTTAAGATTTTGTCAAGGTTTTCTTCCTAGGTGGAGAAGAAATCATTGAGTCTGTTTGCGTTATTAGTTGAGTTTAGGTTCATCTGGCTTTGTTAGTTCAATTGCGCTGTTTCGTGATATCTTTTTTGTTCCTAGAATTTCTGATAGGGTTTTCCAGGTCTTTTTTATATCACCTTTTTAAGTTGGATAATCTGTTCTCATAATACAATTTTTTTGCCCTTCTTATCAGGCTGGTTAGGATTGACGAGTAATGTTTTGTTTGGTCTCTGGTTATGTGGCCCATTCTGTACTGTTTTTCGAATAGGTGCGTTGTATTTATGGATTTGAGGATGCTGGGTGTTAGTCAGGGACTGTACAGTCTCTTAGCTGTCATCTGTTTAGTTTTTTGGGGGCAGTGCTTGTTATAAAGGTATTGGGTCCTTTTTAGAAAATTATTAATACTTTTGTCAATATCTGTATAGATTTCTAGCTCAATGTAGAAACTGTTTATGTTTCGGCCACCCACCCAAATATCGGTTGCTCATGGCTGAATATCTAGTCTGTGGTTCAGCTGACTATAGCAAACTATCCTGTAGGAACCCTCCCACTTGCCATAACTGTAAATAGAGACACCTTCCATATTCTCACTGTTGTCCGGTTTTCTTAAGAGAGATCTGCTGTCTTATAAAGAGGGTGTCTCGTACGCCATGACAGTTTCCCATCTCTGCCTTCAAGGAGATTCTAAGGCTTCTTATTCCAGAGTTGCTAGACTGCCTCAAACCTCGGTGGTACCTACTTCACAATCACCTTTTTTTCCAAATTGGGATTTTTGCCTAACCCTCTGTACCCAACCCCTTTAAGTACACATACCAGTTTAGCGCTTTCTGCTTTGTCTGGGATAGCCCTGGGTGGCCGGTTTGGGCTAGTATGTGTGTAACTTTTACCTTTGCCCTTAGACCAGGCTCAAGCCCCCAGCTATCCCACATTTTTGTATAACGTGGGGGCCTGAATATGGGAGAATTATCAAATTTTATGTGGTAATTCAAGTTTGCAACCTGGAAAGTCAATAATCATTCTTTACTGGGTTGGTCAGAGGAAGCATTCACTATAACACTCACACTGAAATAATAATTTACTTTTGTGTGCAACACTGCTGGTTTTTAGGGTGTTATTATTAATTAATACCCTGTGAATAATTTACTTCTGTGTGCAATATTGCTGGTTTTTTTGGGGGATTTAAAATTATAATTAATCCCCCTTGAAAATTTTTGTGTGAAAATTTTGCTGGTTTTTTTAGGATGTTATTTTTAATTAACACCCTGTGAAAAATTTTACCTTTTTTGTATAATATTGCTGGGGGGGGGAAAATTTTTTAGGAGTGATTACTTGTACATCCCTTTCAACATTACATGCAAAAACAGAAATTTCCTCCTTGGGAGTAAAAACGATTTGTTTACCTAGTAAACCCATGAGACAATTGAGAAAATTTAAACCCCCCTCTGGCCCACTGCAGGGGGGCCCCCTCGCCCTCCAATCTTTACCCATATCAAACCGGGAAAACCAGAAAAAAAAGGGGTACACCCTAAATTTTCGGCGCTACTAATTAACGTGGACTGTATAAAAATTATATTAGTTTAACTGAATAAAGGGGGGGGGGGGGTGGGTTACACAGGGAATATCCCCATCAAGGAAAAAACACCTGTACATAATCCCCCCACTTCCCAAAGATTTTTCTTTTGGGGGTCATTATGTTGCTGGATCCCATAACCATCCCAAAAAACAACATACCTAAATGGCCAATATCAGTCTGCTATAAATAAAGGGTTCTTAAATGTGGGGGATTGATACTCCTTAAATTTTTTTCCCTTCCCCCACTCATTTTCGGGTTTCCTGCTACACCGAACGGTTTTATTCCCAGGGGGCGGGGGGTATCCGTTGGTTTTTCCCGGTTTTTGGAAGTCGTTACTCAATGAACTTCACTTTCCCCCATCCCCGGGGAAAAACGAGGGGCTAACGTGTTTTACTCGGGGCAAGGGCTTATTTTTTCACTCACTTCACGCATTATCTTTAAATTAGCGTTATCATTAATTTTCATTACAATTCACAAGACGATTTAAAGGGGCCAAAAATTTTTATACACATTAGAGATCACCCCCATTAAGAAAAAGAGACCCTTTAGTGATATTAAACCCAAGGGGAATTTTCCCCCCACCCCAGCCATGGGGGGGCGGGGCCAGTCCCCAGGGGCTTTATTTTTAAAACCCCTTTAAATTAAAGGTTTGGGCCCCTAAATCAAAGTTCCCCCACTCTCCCCCCAGGAAAAAGTTACGACACTTCCCATTAGAAATTTAGGCCTAAAATTTTTCCTTTTGGCCGCCCGGGGAAAGCCCTTTCCCCGGGTTTCCCTGCTTTTTCCCCCCCTCCTCACTCCATTCCCAAAAACAACCCCCTCCCCTGCCCCGTTTGACCTTTTACCCCCCCAGTCGCGAAAGCACAACGGGAAAACCCCGTTAGTTTTCCCTTTTTAAAATACAAAAACATTTTGGGCCCCAAAAACCCAAACATTAAAAACACTTTTTGGCCCCTATAGCTTTGGAAAATTAAAATTTAAATTTCCCCCGCTGGTTTTAGGGGGGGTTATTAATTAATACTCTATTTAAACTTTTTCCCTTTTTGTCCAT
>NC_069463.1:2328211-2343703 GCF_026875155.1 Cherax quadricarinatus
AATGACCATTTATTGGAGTCATTATATGAGTCAAGAGCCTTCAAGGGTGACAGAATCAGTAATGAAAAATAGATCAAGCTCTGTGTCATAGGTTAGCTTTAGCGCCATTAGCATTGCAAACAATTCATTTTTGCAGTGAAGAAGCCCAGTTGTTAATTCTTAATGCCTAACTCAAATTTATTATCGTTCATAACTAGGGAGGTGGCAACAAGAGCAGATGCAGCCCTGCCAAAAACTCCTGTTTAGATCCATCAGTGTATATAACTTGTGATAACTTATTACTACCAGCTAGGCGAGAAATTTCTTCTTGAGCAGTTGCTTTAACAAGTGGTTTAAGGAAGGGATTACTAGCAATGAGCTTCTTGGAGGGACTTGCAGGTATGTGATACTGAATGAACACATCTTCCATGGAGGGGTAAAAAGCTCTTGTTGCCTACGGTGATACAGTTCATGCAGGTTATAAAATTTAATGCAATTGCACATTTTCACAATCCATTTAGATCTGTGTGTATTTACCTCAAGACACTTGGTAAGATTCATTGTGACAGTCTGGTTCATTTCTCAACATTCTAATACCGAGTACAGTGTTAATCTCAACAATCCTATCACTGATACTAGAAATACCAAGCTCCTTCCTCATATTAAGAACCTTTGTAGATCTGGGACAACCAAGAATAATTCTGAGAGCTTCATTCTGCATTAACTCCAAGGGTCGGAGAGAACTTCCCCTAGCTAATATCAACATGGAGCAGCATAATCAATTAAGGACCTAACATAGGCTATGTACATCATTCTCATCATTCTAGGGTGGTCAAAGTTGCAAGTCCCATCTGTTTCTCCAGATTTCCCATGCCTGCAGATACCAAGTGCATAGGCTTGGTTTCCGTTTGCCTTGGGTTTCTGTGAATGTATTCCCTGTTGGTGCATGTTTACCTGTCTCATTCCTATCCTCACTACTAACAATGGAGCTCTCACTAGTTGTTTCTGGTAATTTAGTCTCACTATTGCTAGTGGAGTCCCCTTGTTTGCTCTCTCCTGTGGTATTACTAGTTTTGTAATATTGGTTTTATCTTGTCCTTGACTACACTTGTTTCCCCACTACAGTTCCTGTCTCCCTCAGGTTATTTATATGCATTCCCTCATGCGTACATTTACTGACTACCTGGACAGCACCTCCATCCTCACCATTACTGTCTCCCAGGACAGCACCTCCAGCTTCAACCATTACTGTCTACCAGGACAGCACCTCAAGCTGTACAGTATCCAGCCCAGACTTTTATTTTCCCATCTGTTATAGAATGCTTCCAGGTTTTCTATGAAGGTAGCTTTGATGTTAGAGATAAGATTTCGTTCGATTTTTAACCCCGTGGGTTAGCCACCCAGGATAACCCAGAAAGTCAGTGTGTCATCGAGGACTGTCTAACTTATTTCCATTGGGTCCTTAATCTTGTCCCCCAGGATGCGACCCACACCAGTCGACTAACACCCAGGTACCTATTTGCTGCTAGGTGAACAGGACAACAGGTGTAAGGAAACGTGTCGAAATGTTTTCCACCGCAGGGAATCGAACCCGTGCCCTCCGTGTGTGAAGCGGGAGCTTTAGCCACCGGGCCAGTGTTATCCTCTTTTAATACCAATGTGAATTTTAGTCCACAAGATTGATCTCATTTGGGCATACCCAAAAACACTTCCTGATTTAATACTGCTTGTAGATAATTCTTGGATATCTGCACAAGGGGCGTGACACCAATTTTCACAAAAATGGCAAGTTATCCATGTGGAAGCAAGTTTGTTTGATTGACTGCAGACTACACAGAGCTTCATAATGATTTGAATGGTTGATTTACTATAATTCTACTAGCAACCACTTGAATATTCTACTAATAACCTCCTTAAAGTGAAGATCTGGCTATTTGTATTTCTATTTCTAACTGTATTTGTATATTAGGACAGCTTACCGGTGTACATTCCTGTTTTATATTTACTGTTTGTGTTTGATAAGGGCACCTAAAACCCCATCTGTTTACAGTCTGCTTTATTGTCCAACGAATCCGTTTGAAACTGGTCAAGGGTTCGGATCAGCCAAGGGTTCGGAACCAGTCGGATCTGATCAGCGGGTCACTTATTTAAAACATATCTGTCGGTGATTTGGGCTAACACATGAAGGATCTACTGTAAATTATTTAACCGAGTAATATGTGATTAGATTGATACAAAAGTATAACTTGCGTGTTGAAGAACAGGTGATTGCTGGCAGCTCCTACAATGACAAACGGTCGAGACCTTTATTTACAGCCTGAAGGATTATCGATCACTGTATCTAGCTTTTCTAGTTTTTTTCGGTCTCCACCACAACAAATGCTATATTATCACTATAGTTGATTGGTGAAATTATTGGAGGAAGACGTTTTTTTCTGGAGTGATATTTGCTTTCTGTTGTGTATATTGCGACTGCTGGTAACTACAGGATATATGAATTTCACTGTATTCGTCTGGTATTTGAAGAATGGAGAAAAAACTAATGAAAGTCACTCCACTCCACTAAGTACCATTATAATACTGGTTAGTTGCTACTACAACACTGTATTCTGCTATTCACTGGTATCACTAGATTATATGCGAGTACACTAACAGGCCAGGAAGATTATTAAAACAGCTGACCTGTGTGGTAAGTTTCTGGCGACTTCTGGCACCTGCCTCTTTAGGCCTATCACTTCAGTTACAATTACACCTGTTTTAAATGACACTTTAGCCTTTATCATCTATATACTAGGGAGCCACTGTAGTATACACTATACACTATGTATACACAATGTTATCAGGGAGACTTTCTTTCCTCTGACAAAGAAAGTTCTATTATTATTATTTGCACACGGCACACTAGGTTATGATTCCCCTCTGGCAGTAAACTCTGCCAGGTAGTGCACACTAATTCTCCTTATGACTCAGTGTATACTATTTTCTGCCCAAGATTGGTTCCAGGCGCTAGAGGGATGTATCGTATAAGATCGATGGCACAAATTAAAGTTCTAGCACGTAAGAGAGACCGAGAAAACACGAGAAAACACGGAGCACAACGAGGCACGCAGGCACGGTCTATGTCCATGACCATAAAGAGAATCATGGGCTTTGGCCCTAATTTTGAAGGTTCTCATTCACACCATCATTTTTCTAGCAGATGTGGTCGATGCATTGTTGTTGTATTTGAAAGTGAGATCCTCTGACATTATCATTCCCAGACCCTTCACATTAGTTTTCGTTGTATTGTGTGGTTGGAATTTAGTTTTATTCTCCTATACAGTGTATCTCTAGAGGTCTCCTATTAGTTCCGCCGGGTGGCGGCTGAAGGAGTATACCTTGTGGTAGGTTTCCGACCATCTCTTTTGTCTGCCGGGGTGGCTCGGTAGATGTGAGGTTATCCTTAACTGCCAGTTTTCTGGCATGAAGGGTAGGGTAAGGCACGGGTTCCTTGAAAACACCTGCTCGACCGACTGTGCCGAGGGATCCTCTTGGACATTATAGGAGATATACGTCCTCTCTTTGTTTCCACCTGGAGCTATCACTCCACACATTTTTTTTAGAAATAAAAGAAATCTTATCATAGAAACACATCAGTAAACTCCCTCCTCCTAGGCCCCCATTCCTTCCCCAACAGCATCCTCACATGACTAGTGCATCATCGAACCATTGGATCTTTCACAGAACCTGGCACTTCCTTTCGGTAACAACTAGTTACCCACCACTGGTACCGAGGTTTCGACTGAATCTTTTTGATACGTCTGACCTTTGCACAACATCGACTATGATTCCAGCTTCCCGACCTACAGTGCTCGATTTTCGGATCGTCCGTACATTTCAGAATGGAAACAGTTTCCAATCCCTTGTCTAAACAACCCAATCTGTGACAAAACACTAAACCTGTCCTTTCTCCTCTCTTCTCAGTCTACGAAACAAACTGCTCGGCAATATCTTCCATTTCAGTCTGTGTTTCAGAGTATCTCATTGACTAAACTCTTTACTCTTCATTTAACTTCTCCCATAGGTTATCTTTCAAATCACAGAATCAGCAAGGCACTCTTGTGATATGCTGGGCAAAACACTTCATGGTAAAAAGAGTGGTGTATGTAATGTTACTGCAAATTGCTAAGGAAACTCTCAGTATTTTCCATCTCAGCACCATTAACGATTTTCCTGTCACAGTTCGTAAACAATCTTCTCTCAGTTCTTGCTGCAGAACTGTTGCTCTTCCGTATACCATCATTAAACTAGCCTTTCTAACATGCTGCCTGCCCCTGGCGAAGATGCTGTCTTGTAATATAGCTAAGTTAATTTTTAACTGCCATGAACTTTACACCTTCTGTTTACACAGCGGAACAGCGCCTACAAGTATGAGAACTGATCCCTGCACCACAACAGTTTATTTATTAATTTCAACATGATACATAGAAGTACAAAGAAATACAGTGGTTAAGTGTAACATGCCAAAGTCCCTTGTATGCAGAGCATTATGAGCAGCTTAAAATTAACTTAAGATTAACTATGCAATGATATATTCAGTGGTAAACATTGTTGTAAACGGTTAACAATTAAGCACAAATGAGTATTACAAAGACAGGCCATATGGTCATTTACTGTGTTGCTGAGCATTCAGTAGAATGGAGTATTCTGTTAGGTAATGTAATTAAAAATAAAGTTTGATTGGGTCACAGGCTAAACATTTATGAGATACAATTATTCAGTATTTATTTGGTTGTGGCTGAGTAAGTGATTTTTAAGAAGAGCCTTGAATTTATAAACAGTGTTTCTTTTACATTCACAGGTAGTGAATTCCAGATTTTTGGTCCTTTTATGTGCATTGAGTTTTTGCATAGTGTGAGATGGACACGAGGATCAAAGAGTGATCTGTGCCTTGTGTTATGGTCATGTGTTCTGTTGAGGTTGGCAAGGAGACGTTTTAGGGAAGGGTTTATATCCGAGTTAAATGTTCTATGTATGTAGTAGGTACAATAATAAGCATGTATGTTTTGTATGGTGAGTAGGTTTAGAGTTCTGAATATTGGTGGGGTGTGCTGCCTGTAGTAGGAATTTGTTATCATTCTGACTGCAGCCTTTTGTTGGGTAATTAATGATCTGAGATGGTTAATTGTTGTTGAGCCCCATGCACAAATTCCATAGGTGAGATAGGGGTAAATGAGTGATATAGGGCCAGGAGGGCTGACTGTGGAACATAGTACCGTATCTTCGATAGTATGCCTACGGTCTTGGAAATTTTCTTGGAAATTTGTTGTATATGTGTTTGAAATTTGAGTATTATCAAGGTGGATTCCTAAGAATTTTCCCTCTGTGAGTTTTGTGATAGGTGATCCATTTATCATTATGTTCATAGGGACGTCTGTAGCTCTGTTACCAAACTGAATGAAGTAGGTTTTGTCAATGTTTAGTGTAAGTTTGTTAGTTCTCATCCAGGTAGATATTTTCTGTAATTCGGTATTTACAGTATTGGCTAGCGTGACTGGGCACGGACGTATGTAGTGTCATCTGCAAATAGTGTGGGTTTGAGTAGTTGCGATGCATTTGGTAGGTCATTTATGTATATGAGAAAGAAAAGAGGGCCAAGTACACTTCCCTGTGGGAAGCACGTTCTGCTATCTTGTGGCTTCTATTTCTGCCTTGCTTATGGTGGAGTGCACTGTACATAGTGTACATATTGCTGTTCTAAATTGGTGAAGGATAATATAAGTCTAAACTTTTTCTGCTGTGTTTATTTTGCTCCCATTACACTCGGGATAACAGGCCATTTGGAATCCTGGGTTGTAATATGGGGGCCTGTCCAGGAGCTGGAGCTGGACTTAGAGAAACGGTTGAGCTTAGGGTGAAGCTCGTAGCAGGAACATTGTGCAGCTTGCTGTCTGGCATTGCATTAGCTTTACAAATTTTGCGTGTCAGTTGCTGTTATGGTCAGGCTTGCTATTGTGTGATCGTTCAACAGCTCGCTACTAGCTTGTTCGGTGTGCTCGCTTCGCTACGGTCAGTCTTCTAGAACAGTGTAGCTGTCTGGCATTGCTTTACAAATTTTGCGTGTCGGTTGTTACTAGCCTGTTCGGTGTGGAGAATTTTGCAGTCGGCTTTGCTTGTATGCGTATTCTGCAATCGTACTGTGCATAGCTAAGCGTTTTCTGCAAATTAACGTGTTACGTTGGGGTATTCTGCAATCTTACTGTGCATAGCGAATAACTTATGCCACCTAGACGAGTCAAACGTCTGGTGTCGGAAAATACTTTGCATAACCTACCTAAATTGTCCCTACAGCATTGTTGGAAAATTGCTCGTTCCATTGGCATTAAATACAAACGCACTCTCACAGCTGCGCAACTGCGTTCACTGATTGCTGACAAACTTATAGAAGAAGAGATAGCACATCAGACTCCTCCCTCTACGGGAGCTAGGGCAAAAACTACTACGTTCTCGCAGGAGGAAGATGATACACCTACCGAGCAAAATGGTCAGTATAGCGCAGCTGGGTTGTCTCAAGGTGAATCAGCGTCGTTGGCACTTGAGCTGGCAAAAATCAATCTTGAGCAAACTAGGGAACAGAGAGCATTCACAAGGGAAGAATTTGATAGGGAAAGAGAAAGGAGGCAGTTTTCGCATTCTGTAAATAATTTTAGTTTACAGAAAGCAGTACAGTTTGTTCCCCGCTTCAATGAGGCCGAACCAGAACAATTTTCGAAAGCTTCGAAAATCAGGCTCGAGCCTTGAGGGGGGCCGGAACAGCATTGGGCATCGTTGGTTCATACAGCATTGTTTGGTAAGGCACAGGAATTACGTCAGTATTAAATGACGCTGAATTTTCTGATTATCAAGTAGTGAAGGACCACAGTGTTGGGAGCATATACATGTATCCCAGCCAAATATAAAAAAAACTTTTCAAGCTGGGCAGACGACAGCTGGTCAATCTCTCGTGGATTTTGTGAGACAGCAAACCAAAGCTTTTACCAGCTGTATAAAGCAAGTGGTGTCTCTACCTTTGAGGAGCTGGTACAGTTTATTCTGATTGATAACCTGCTGGAGTCTGTGGGACCAGAGGTTCGAGTCTTTCTGCAGATCGTGAATTAACCACTGCATTGGAGGCACCAGGTTGGCTGATACCTACGAAACTAACCGCTCCTTGTCCGAGCGGTCCCGTCTCTCTTTTCAACAGCCTGGCATGAGCAGAGATCGTCAACCTTGGAGAATGAAGTGCCAACCGGAGGGAGAACGTCTACGTCAGCCAACTAAGTCACCTGGTGAGCCACGCTTCTCAACTTATGGTCTACCTGCTGAGAGACAAACTACTCAGCATGATGAAATCTCGACAACAGATCCAGAGAGACACTAGCCGAGCGACACCAGTTTGCAACGTCTGCAGGGAGTAAAGGGCAAGCCTGTCGTCTGCTTCCTTTGTAACAAAGTAGGTCATATCCGTCCCAACTGCCCCCACAAACCCCAACCCATTGGGAAAATCTCTAATATCCCTAGTAACATGTCCCCGAGAGAAGTAGAAAAAGGTATGGCCCCTTATTATTGCAAGAGTCTTATTTCCCTTCAGGAAAACTCAGAAACAACTGAAGTAAAGACCTTTAGAGATACTGGAGCATATTGCTCACTTGTAAGAAAAGGAATATTACCCCTTTCAGAGAACACTTCCTTGAATTCCTCTGTTTTATTGGAAGCATTTGGAGGAGCTATATATTCTGTCCCTTTGCATAAAATTTATGTACAGTGCAAATATTACACTGGGTACTTGACTGTAGGTGTCTCAAAAGGATTCCCCATGAAAGATGCCATGTTATTACTGGGTAATAACTTTAAACTGCTGTTAGTGCATGTCCTGAACCTATAATGAGTAATTCTTCTCCGGTGTTGCCCATAACTCGGGCAACATCCCAAGGGTTGTCTGGAGAGAATGTTGACCTATCCTTGGACGACTCCGATCTCGGAATAGCCACGTTGTTTTATGAGGCACACCGGCCGGAGCCTCGTAAATCAAGTGAACAGACCCTGATCAAGCCTTCCTATTCTCAGGTTGCAGGATTGCCAGATGTCTCTGTTTCCATGCCCGAGGGACTGTCCTTCCGGGAGGAACAACGAAAGGACCCTTCTTTAAAATTCACTTTTCAGGCAGCCATGGGTAAATCCTCTTTGGGTCATCCGGTCAAGTATGAAGTTAAAAACGATTATTTGATCTGCACTGAGACTGGTAAGGAGATTGAGGGCCGGCAGTTATACGACAGGTTAGTGGTTCCAACCAAGTTTAGACCTCAAATATTAAATATAGCTCATAATACTTCATTAGGAGGTCACTTAGGAATTACAAAAACCTTGTATAGAATCACAAAATAATTTTATTGGCCAAAATTAAAGAAAGATGTGAAGAATCATATTAGGTGTTGCCGAGAATTTTCAGCAAGTAGGGAAACCTGGACATTCCATTAAACCTGCACCTCTCCAACCTATACCTGCTGATGGAGAACCTTTTGCAGATTTAATTATAGATTGTGTAGGTCCACTACCTAGGTCAAAGTCTGGAAATCAATATTTATTTACGATTATGGATAAAGTAAACCAGATATCCTGAAGCAATTCTCATGCGTAGTATTAATACTAAAGCTATTCTCAAAGCTTATAACCCAAAATTTATTTCTTGTTTTGGCATTCCTAAAACTATTCAAAGTGATCAAGGTACTAAACTTTACTGCCAAAGCATTTAGGGAAGTATTAACTAGGTTAGGGATAATCCACAACTTATCCACTGCCTATCATCCTCAGTCCCAAGGCGCCTTGGAAAGATTCCATCAGACGTTAAAAACCATGATGAGAAAATTTTCGCATGCACTTTCCTACAGACTGGGATGAATCACTACCCTTGTTGCCGTTCTCAGTACGAGAGATGGTGCAAGAGTCTACAGGGTATAGTCCGTTTGTGCTGATCTTTGGGCACAATGTACGAGGTCCTTTTCGGGTGCTCAAAGAAGGATGGATGGGAGAAGACGTTAGCTCAACACTCTACAACCCGTCTTCAAGGTTGAAGGTGGCACGTCAGTTAGCCAAGGCTAACCTAAAGACAGCTCAAAGTATGATGAAACAGAGGTATGACAGAAGTGCACAATTCCGCTCCTTCCATCCAGGAAACAAGGTGTTGGTGCAGGAACCTATACCTGGCCACACCTTGAAAGCTAGATTTACGAGACCTATGCAGATTGTAAGTAGATTATCGGATGTAAATTATGTGGTAGCTCCCATTGATAAGACCTCAAAAACTAAAACTTACCACATTAATCAATTAAAATATTTCCATACACCAGATAAAGTCCCAGTAATGACTCTGTCATCTACCTCTGAGGACGACTCTGATTCTTTGCACTCTATCTCTGAAATTAACATTAAACTTTCAAATTCTGTCCTCAAGGATCCTAGCCCTTTAATGGAGGGACTTTCTGAAACGCAAGCAACAAATTTAACTGAGCTTCTATAGTCATATCCTAATATTTTTTCGGATGTGCCGAAAAAATGTACATTAGGTTATGATGTAGATGTGGATAACTCTAAACCAATTAAACTCTCCCCCTACAGAGCTAATCCTGAAAAGCAAAGGTTACTTCAGCAGGAAGTAGAATTTTTGTTAAAGCATGGTTTATTGGAGGAGTCATCTAGTCCATGGGCTTCACCGTGCATCCTTGTGAAGAAGGCTGATGGAGGGTTTCGTATGTGTACAGACTACCGTAAGGTGAATGAGGTCACAATTACAGATGCTTACCCTCTTCCTCGTCTGGATGACGTAATTGACTTTGTGGGTAAGGCTACTTTTGTGTCCAAGTTAGATCTCCTTAAAGGTTACTATCAGGTACCTTTGACGGATAAGGCGAAGGAAATCTCTGCCTTTGTAACTCCAGGTGGTCATTATCAATACACAGTTACCCTTCGGAATGAAAAATCCCCCCTCTTCATTTTCCCGAACTTATCCATCAGGCTATTAAAGGACTTGAAGGCACGGCAGCGTACCTAGATATTGTTGTGGTGTCTGATACTTGGGATCAACACCTACTTAGACTTAAGGCTCTTTTTGAGACCTTTAAGAGTTCCCATTTAACAGTTAATTTATCTAAATCTTCCTTTGGCCAGGCCACTGTCACTTTTCTAGGCCATGAAGTAGGTAGTGGTAAAGTTGCACCTAAACTTGCTAAAGTTCTTGCTATTAAAGATTAGTTCCTCATGATAGGAAATCTCTTCAACGTTTCCTAGGCATGAAAGGATTTTACAGAAGATTCTGTAAGAATTTCTCAGATATTGTAGCCCCTCTTACCTCTCTTACCAGTCACAAAGTTCCCTTTAATTGGACCCCAGATTGTCAAACTTTTTTTGACAAAGCAAAAAGAATATTGTGTACTGCACCCATTCTCTTGTCTCCAGACTTCTCCAAACCTTTTTCATTACAGGTTGATGCTTGCGAGTCTGGGGTTGGGGCAGTACTATTACAAAACGAGAATGAGGAGTTGCAGCCTGTAGCATACTTTTCAGCCAAGTTCCAGCCACATCAGAGGGCTTACTCTACCATTGAAAAAGAAGCCCTCGTGCTGGCACTGGCTTTGGAGCATTTCGATGTTTATGTGGGCCAGACATCGCAGGTGGTCACAGTCTACAGTGATCACAATCCTCTAGTATATCTCCAAGCCATGAAGAACCACAACACAAGGCTCATGCGCTGGACGCTAAGAATGCAACCATACTCACTCAGAATTAAATATATTGCCGGCAAAGAAAATGTGTTGGCGGACTCTTTATCTAGAGTCTAATATTTTTATTTATTTAGGTTAGGATGTTATATTTGTGGTAACCCCTTTTCACGCTTTTTTATCCCCTGGTGTGGGGTTTTTTTTTTAGTGAGGGGATGCGGGCTACCATCCACCTGTAGCTTGGACCTATGCTAGCCTGACTGACTGCTGTCTCACTCTGAGTTTAGGGTTTGGCTTTTTGTCACGAGAAAAGCTGAGCTCTAAGAGTTGGATGGTGGAGAGGAAAGGCGGTCCCATTATTTTGTACCATGGCGGCACGGTTACCACTGGGAGGTGGCAGCCTAATCCTGAGCCTTCTCGGGGTGGGGGTGTGGCATGCAAAGAGTACGTAACCTTTATTTGGCACATGTACACACCCTAATTTACAGGCTTTCTCCCCCAACCAGCGAACCAGGTTGCTAAGAGTTGATGATGGGGCCCCGTCGTTCAACTAGTGACCAGGTTCTATTATTATTATTATAATAAAAGAAGCGCTAAGACCAGGTTCTAGCCAATAAGAAGATGGTTTTGGCAATTGCAGAGGTTATGTGGGTACCACTCTCTCCCGTCTGCCCTTGTTATTCCCATTCTAGAGCTGGTTGAAGCACGGTCTGCTATCTTGTGGCTTCTATTTCTGCCTTGCTTACCGTGGAGTGCACTGTACATAGTGTACATATTGCTGTTCTAAATTGGTGAAGGATAATATAAGTCTAAACTTTTTCTGCTGTGTTTTATTTTGCTCCCATTACACCCGGGATAACAGGCCATTTGGAATCCTGGGTTGTAATACCAACCGTAATTGGCTGTGCAAAGAGTTTGCTCCATTTGTGTACACAAATTGGCTTCTGTTGCTGAGGTAAGACTTTAGGTAGTTGAGGAGTGCCCTCTTATACCATAGTGCGATAATTTTATGTGGAGCAAGTCGTGGTCAACTGTATTAAAAGCTTTACGTAAGTCAATGAAGATCCCCAGTGGGACTTCTCTTTTTTCTCTAGTGTAGTGTATATTTGTTCTAGCATGTGTATAATAGCATCATTCGTAATTTTATTAGGCCTGAACCCAAACTGACGGGGGTTGAGTATGTTGTGGGAGATGAGGTAGGAATAGATTCGCTTATGAATTAATTTTTCGAAGATTTTAGAGAGAGTGTGTAAGTTGCATATTGGCCTATAGTTATTCAAGTCTCTTTGGTCTCCTCCTTTATGGATCGGGGTGACCATTGCTATTTTTAGACCTGTAGGAAGGTAGAGGATTCAATTGATTTGTTGAAGAGTGTTGCAATGATTGGTGATAGCACTTGCGACACTGTTTTGTATAATAAAAGGTGGTAAGGTATTTAAATCTACTGTCTTGTTTTTTAGTGTGTTGATAATTATGGGAGACTTCCGTTGGTTAGTCGGAGCTAGGAACAGTGTGTTCGGGAATTACCATTGAGGTAGTCATTGGGTGGGGCTTTTGAGCTTAAGATTTTCAATGTTTTCTTCCTATGGTGGAGAAGAAATATTGAGTCTGTTTGCCGGCTTTTAGGTTGTAGTTTAGGTTCATCTGCTTTGTTAGTTCAATTGCGCTGTTTCGTGATATCTTTTTTGTTCCATAGAATTTCTGATAGGGGTTTTCCAGGTCTATTTTTTATATCACCTTTTTAATTGGATAATCTGTTCACATAATACAATTTTTTGCCCTTCTTATCAGGCATGGTTAGGTTTGACGAGTAATGTATTTTGGACTCTGTTATGTTGGCCCATTCTGTACTGTTTTTCGAATAGGTGCGTTGTTACTTTATGGATTGAGGATTTGCTGGTGTTAGTCAGGGACATGCTACAAGTCTTCTTGGTTGTCATCTGTTTAAGTTTTTGGGGGCAGTGCTGTTATAAAGTATTGGTCCTTTTAGAAATATTATAATAATTTTGTCAATTCTGTATGATTTTAGTCAATTGTAGAAACTGTTTATGTTTCGTCCACACCACCAAATATCGTTGCTCATGGCTGAATATCTAATCTGTGTTCAGCTGACATAGCCAAACTATCCTGGTAGGGAACCTCCCACTTTGCCAATAACTGTAAATGAGACACTCTTCATATTCTCACTGTTGTCCGGTTTTTTAAAGAGATTGCTGCCTTAAAAAAGGGGGGTTTTTCCGTACGCCATGACAGTTTCCCATTTTGGCCTTAAAGGGAAATTCCAAGGCTTTTTTATTCGATTTTGCTGACGCCTCAAACCTCGGGTACCTATTCAAAAACCCTTTTTTTCCAAATTGGGATTTTTGCCTAACCCCTCTGTACCCAAACCCCCCTTTAAGTACACATCCAGTTTGCGTTTTTCTGTTTGTCTGGGATGCCCTGGGGGGCCGGTTTGGGTAGTATGTGTGTAATTTTTACCTTTGCCCTTAGACCGGGGCTCAACCCCCCCCTTTTCCCCCCCTTTTTTTATAAAAATGGGGGGCCTGAATATTTGGGGGAATTTCAAATTTTATGTGGAATTCAAGTTTGCAACCCGGAAAAGTATAATATTTTTTTACTGGGGGTGGGCAAAAGATTCAATAAAATAATGAAATAATTAAATTTTGTGTGCAACCGCTGGGTTTTTGGGGGTTTTTAAAATTAAAATACCCTGTGAATAATTTACTTCGGGATTTTTGCGTTTTTAAAAAGGGGGGGTTTTTTTATTAAAAAAATCCCGTGAAAATTTTTGTGTGCAACAAATTTGTGGGTTTTTTTTAAGGGGTTATTATTAATTTTAAAAAAAACCCTGTGGAATTAATTTTTTCCTTTTTTAAATTTGCTGGTATGGAAAATTTTTTAGGGGGAAAATGATTACTTGTACATACCTCACATTACATGCATACGAGTAATCTCCTTGGGAGTCAACAAAGATATTGTTTACCATAGTCACCCATGTAGACATGTGAGAAAACTTAACACCTCTGGTCACTGCAGGTGGCCCCCTCGACCCTCACAATCTTATCCATATCTATCCGAGACCAGTATAAATTGGGTAGCACCCTCAAGTACGGCGCTACTAATTAATCGTGGACTGTATAGATTATATTAGTTTAACTGAATGAAGGGGGGGGGGGAGGTTACACATGGATAAAACCCATCAAGGAAAAAACACCTGTACATAATCCCACCACTTGCCAGATATTCTCTGGGGGTCACTTATGTAGCTGGATCACCCATAACCTATCCAATTACAACATACCTAACTGGCCAGTATCAGTCTGCTATAACTAGAAGGGTTACTTAACTGTGGGTGATTGATACTCCTTATTTCCTCCATTCACCATCTCATTTCGATGTCCTGCTACACCGACACGGTTCTCATTCCAGCAGGACGAGGTATCCGTTGGTTTGTCCCGGTTTAGAAGTCGTGACTCAATGAACTTCACTTTCCTCATCACGGGAACAACGAGGTCTAACGTGTTCACTCGGAGCAAGGCGACTTATTTCTTTCACTCACTTCACGCATTATCTTAACTTAGCGTTATCATTAATTACATTACAATTCACAAGACGATTTAATGTCTCATAATTATTATACACATTAGAGATCACTCCATTAAGATCTGAGACCGATGAGTGATGATTAAACCAAGGGTAATTTTCCCGGGACACAGTCCATGGTGACGCGCCAGTCACCATGGACTCATTTTACCACTTTATTACGGTGGTCCCGTAAATCACGTTCCCTCACTCTCCACCAGGAACAGTTACGACACTTCCTATTATGAAATGAGGCCTATATTAATCCTTAGGCCGCCGTGAACGCCAATTTCCTGGTTCCATGCTTTCCCAGCCTCCTCACTCCATTCAAACACACCCGCCTCCCGTGCCCCAGTTCGACCTATACCCCCGCACGTCTGCGCATGCACAGCGGGAACCCAGTTAGTTCCATTCAAAATACAAATACATTTTGACCCAAATCAACACATTAAAAACACTTATTAGGCACTATAGCTTCGGAAATTAAATAATTTCCACAGCTGGTTTTAGGGTGTTATTAATTAATACTCTATAAATCATTTACCTTTCTGTGCCATATTGTCGATTTTTAGGGTGTTATTAATACTTGATATTTTGTGCATAATTTACCCTTGCAGGTACAATCTTGCTGATTTTTAGGGGGATATGCTCACCTAAATTTCTGGGAATAATTTACCTTTGCAGGTGCAGTAGTTCTTATTTTTTTTCTGCCAGGGTTTTCTTTTTGTGTGCAATCCTGTTTAATTTGAGGGAGTCACATGACAACTCCTTGTGAATATTCTAGAGTATATGTACCTTGCTGTGTGCTTTATTATTTTATATCAGTAAGTTCTGTGGCTGGTAGTGAGATTTGGTGCTATTATTTCCCAAAATGGCTGACACTGGTGAAAATTCTGAGGATGACATGCATTTGGAATGTGACATTGAATCAAATCCCCATGATAGGGACCTGGATAAGGAAGTAGTAATTTTACAAATGAAATTAGCCCTAGTTGCAGAAGAGAAGGAATGGTTAAGGATTGAGCACACAAAGATCCAGGAACAGAGAGCCTTAGAGGAGCTTAGGGCTCAAGAAAGAGCTAAAGAGAGGCAGCTTGCTTCTCAACCCGACAGACACAAGGGTAGATTTTTTTTGTTTTGGGTAAAGCCATAAAAATTTTTGCCCCAAATTCCCAGGAAAGACCCAACCCTTTTTTTC
>NC_069463.1:2344203-2395024 GCF_026875155.1 Cherax quadricarinatus
TTTTTTTTAAAAAATCGGGAAAAAAAAAATAAGTGACTATGCAAATTTATACTAGCATAGCATTAGGGCTGCTTAAAATAATATACTAAGCAATGATTATTATTATTATTATAATCAAAAAGAAGCGCTAAGCCACAAGGACTATACAGCGCTGCTACTAAGCAATGATGAAATCAGTGATAAAACATTAATGTAAACAGATAACTATAAAGCACAAGTGAGTATTACAAAGACAGGTCATATGGTTGTATTCAGTTAGGTAGTGATTCTGTTAGGTAGTGTATTTAAAAAATAATAAGTTAGATTGGTTTTAGGTTTAACATTTATGTGATATAATTGTGAGAAACATTTAAGATATACAATTTAAATGTTCAGTTATTCAGTATTATTTGGTTTTGGGTGAGTAAGTAATCTTTGAGAAGAGACTTGAATTTATAAACAGGTTGTGTTTCTTTTATATTTACAGGTAATGAATTCCAGATTTTAGGGCCTTTATGTGCATTGAGTTTTTGCATAGTGTGAGATGGACACGAGGAACATCAAAGAGTGATCTGTGCCTGTGTTATGGTCATGTGTTCTGTTGAGGTTGGCAAGGAGATGTTTGAGGGGAGGGTTAATATCAGAGTTAAGTGTTCTATGTATGTAATAGGTGCAGTAATAAATATGGAGTTTTGTATGGTGAGTAGTTTAGTGTATTGAATATTGGTGGAGTGTGCTGCCTGTAGTGAGAATTTGTTATCATTCTAACTGCAGCCTTTTGTTGGTAATTAGTGGTCTGAGATGGTTAATTTGTTGTTGAGCCCCATGCACAAATTCCATAGGTGAGATAGGGGTAAATAAGAGAGTGATATAGGGCCAGGAGGGCTGACTGTGGAACATAGTACCGTATCTTCGATAGTATGCCTACAGTCTTGGAAATTTTCTTAGAAATTTGATGTATATGTGTATGAAATTTGAGTCTATTATCAAGGTGGATTCCTAAGAATTTTCCCTCTGTTAGTTTTGTGATAGGTGATCCATTTATCATTATGTTAAGAGGGACATCTGTAAGGGAGACTTCTGTTGGGTTAGTCGGAGCTAGGAACAGTGTGTTCGGGTAGTTACCAGTGAGGTAGTCATTGGGTGGGGTATTTGAGCTTAAGATTTTGTCAAGGTTTTCTTCCTATGGTGGAGAAGAAATCATTGAGTCTGTTTGCCGTTTTAGTTGGTAGTTTAGGTTCATCTGGCTTTGTTAGTTCAATTGCGCTGTTTCGTGATATCTTTTTTGTTCCTAGAATTTCTGATAGGGTTTTCCAGGTCTTTTTTATATCACCTTTTTAAGTTGGATAATCTGTTCTCATAATACAATTTTTTTGCCCTTCTTATCAGGCTGGTTAGGATTGACGAGTAATGTTTTGTTTGGTCTCTGGTTATGTGGCCCATTCTGTACTGTTTTTTCGAATAGGTGCGTTGTATTTATGGATTTGAGGATGCTGGGTGTTAGTCAGGGACTGTACAGTCTCTTTAGCTGTCATCTGTTTAGTTTTTTGGGGCAGTGCTTGTTATAAAGGTATTGGGTCCTTTTTAGAAAATTATTAATACTTTTGTCAATATCTGTATAGATTTCTAGCTCAATGTAGAAACTGTATGTTTCGGCCACCCACCCAAATATCGGTTGCTCATGGCTGAATATCTAGTCTGTGGTTCAGCTGACTATAGCAAACTATCCTGTAGGAACCCTCCCACTTGCCATAACTGTAAATAGAGACACCTTCCATATTCTCACTGTTGTCCGGTTTTCTTAAGAGAGATCTGCTGTCTTATAAAGAGGGTGTCTCGTACGCCATGACAGTTTCCCATCTCTGCCTTCAAGGAGATTCCTAAGGCTTTCTTATTCCAGAGTTGCTAGACTGCCTCAAACCTCGGTGGTACCTACTTCACAATCACCTTTTTTTCCAAATTGGGATTTTTGCCTAACCCTCTGTTACCCAACCCCTTTAAGTACACATACCAGTTTAGCGCTTTCTGTTTTGTCTGGGATAGCCCTGGGTGGCCGGTTTGGGCTAGTATGTGTGTAACTTTTACCTTTGCCCTTAGACCAGGCTCAAGCCCCCAGCTATCCCACATTTTTGTATAACATGGGGGCCTGAATATGGGAGAATTATCAAATTTTATGTGGTAATTCAAGTTTGCAACCTGGTTAGTTTAGTTTAATATGTTTATTATGCACCCCATACCCATCCTGTGGGCGGTAGTCAAAAGATTACAGAGGTACATAATGGGTCCAGGGACTGGGCCTCAAAGTTTTGATAGCTGAGCAAGTTACAGAGGCAATGAATTCACAATTTACAAAGGTAATGAACTCACAATTTACAAAGGTAATGAACTCCAGGTAGGTCTAGTCACAATCATTACAAGTTACAAAGGTATTTACAGATTACAGAGGTACACAATGGGTCCAGGGACCGGGCTCCAAAGTTTTGATGGCTGAACTAGGTACAAGGTAATGAACTCACAAGTTACAAAGGTAATGAACTCACAAGTTACAAAGGTAATGAATACTGTAAGAATGGTTACTTACGTTTATACATGGCTGCAATCATGAACAAATTTTAGAGTAATGAGCAATTCACACTTCCACACCCGGTCACAACTGTAGTGAGTTATTGGTGCAAATGTTGATTGCTGAGTCTCTCTCTCTCTCACACACACACACACACACACACACACACACACACATACAAATTCATACACACACACACATAAACACACACACACACACACATGCAACCTGGAAAGTCAATAATCATTCTTTACTGGGTTGGTCAGAGGAAGCATTCACTATAACACTCACACTGAAATAATAATTTACTTTTGTGTGCAACACTGCTGGTTTTTAGGGTGTTATTATTAATTAATACCCTGTGAATAATTTACTTCTGTGTGCAATATTGCTGGTTTTTAGGGAGTTATTATTAATTAATACCCTGTGAATAATTTTTGTGTGCAACATTGCTGGTTTTTAGGATGTTATTATTAATTAACACCCTGTGAATAATTTACCTTTCTGTATAATATTGCTGGTATGGAAAATTTTATAGGAGTGATTACTTGTACATACCTCAACATTACATGCATACGAGTAATCTCCTTGGGAGTCAACAACGATATTGTTTACCATAGTCACCCATGTAGACATGTGAGAAAACTTAACCACCTCTGGTCACTGCAGGTGGCCCCCTCGACCCTCACAATCTTATCCATATCTATCCGAGACCAGTATAAATTGGGTAGCACCCTCAAGTACGGCGCTACTAATTAATCGTGGACTGTATAGATTATATTAGTTTAACTGAATGAAGGGGGGGGGGGTAGGTTACACATGGATATACCCATCAAGGAAAAAACACCTGTACATAATCCCACCACTTGCCAGATATTCTCTGGGGGTCACTTGATGTAGCTGGATCACCCATAACCTATCCAATTACAACATACCTAACTGGCCAGTATCAGTCTGCTATAACTAGAAGGGTTACTTAACTGTGGGTGATTGATACTCCTTATTTCCTCCATTCACCATCTCATTTCGATGTCCTGCTACACCGACACGGTTCTCATTCCAGCAGGACGAGGTATCCGTTGGTTTGTCCCGCTTTAGAAGTCGTGACTCAATGAACTTCACTTTCCTCATCACGGGAACAACGAGGTCTAACGTGTTCACTCGGAGCAAGGCGACTTATTTCTTTCACTCACTTCACGCATTATCTTAACTTAGCGTTATCATTAATTACACTACAATTCACAAGACGATTTAATGTCTCATAATTATTATACACATTAGAGATCACTCCATTAAGATCTGAGACCGATGAGTGATGATTAAACCAAGGGTAATTTTCCCCGGGACACAGTCCATGGTGACGCGCCAGTCACCATGGACTCATTTTACCACTTTATTACGGTGGTCCCGTAAATCACGTTCCCTCACTCTCCACCAGGAACAGTTACGACACTTCCTATTATGAAATGAGGCCTATATTAATCCTTAGGCCGCCGTGAACGCCAATTTCCTGGTTCCATGCTTTCCCAGCCTCCTCACTCCATTCAAACACACCCGCCTCCCGTGCCCCAGTTCGACCTATACCCCCGCACGTCTGCGCATGCACAGCGGGAACCCAGTTAGTTCCATTCAAAATACAAATACATTTTGACCCAAATCAACACATTAAAAACACTTATTAGGCACTATAGCTTCGGAAATTAAATAATTTCCACAGCTGGTTTTAGGGTGTTCTTATTAATTAATACTCTATAAATCATTTACCTTTCTGTGCCATATTGTCGATTTTTAGGGTATTATTAATACTTGATATTTTGTGCATAATTTACCCTTGCAGGTACAATCTTGCTGATTTTTAGGGGGTTATGCTCACCTAAATTTCTGGGAATAATTTACCTTTGCAGGTGCAGTAGCTCTTATTTTTTTTCTGCCAGGGTTTTCTTTTTGTGTGCAATCCTGTTTAATTTGAGGGAGTCACATGACAACTCCTTGTGAATATACTACTTCAGTATATGTTCCTTGCTGTGTGCTTTATTATTTTATATCAGAAAGTTCTGTGGCTGGTAGTAAGATTTGGTGCTATTATTTCCCAAAATGGCTGACACTGGTGAAAATTCTGAGAATGACATGCATTTGGAAGGTGACATTGAATCAAATCCCCATGTTAGGGACCTGGATAAGGAAGTAGTAATTTTACAAATGAAATTAGCCCTAGTTGCAGAAGAGAAGGAATGGTTAAGGATTGAGCACACAAAGATCCAGGAACAGAGAGCCTTAGAGGAGCTTAGGGCTCAAGAAAGAGCTAAAGAGAGGCAGCTTGCTTCTCACCCAGACACAGACACAAGGGTAGATGTTTTTCATTTGGATAAAGCCATAAAATTTGTGCCCAAATTCCTAGAGAAAGACCCAGACCAGTTTTTTCTGTTATTTGAAAGTACGGCCAAATCCCAAGTTTGGCCGGAAAAGGAATGGGTGACATTAGCAAGAACCGAATTAGTTGGTAAAGGGTTACAGGCCATTAGTTCTTTAGAAGGATCTGCCTTTTCTGATTATCATAAGCTAAAAGAGGTAGTTTTACTGGCTTATCAAATGTTGCCGGAAAGGTACAGGCAGAAATTTAGAGGACTAAAGTTTCAGTCAGGGCAGTCTTCGGTGGAATATGGTAAGAAGAAGATGTCACTTCTAAATAGGTGGTGTCGCTCAAAGGGGGTGGTAGGCAATTATGAAGGTGTAATTACCTTAATTTTGTTAGAGGATCTTTTGGGAAATGTTTCTCCTGATCTTAAGGCATATCTTGAGGAGAAGGATCTTGATTTTAATAATGCTTTAGAGCTGGGGGATAGATTTTTAGCCAACCAAAAATTTGGTAGTAGTTACCACATCCCACATACTAATAATGGTAAGTTTTCTCCACCCACTAATAGGAATAAGAAATTTCAGAAGTTTAAGCCACCCATCTATCAGCCTAATAACCACAAGAGTTTTAATAACCCTAATTTTCCAGTACCCACTCGAGGAGGTTTTAAGTCAGCTGTCACAGGTCCAGGACTACAAGGAACAGGTGGGACGAGTCCAGTTCCCCAGAACCAAAGAATCCAACCTAGGTCAAATGGGCAGGGGGCCTTTAAACCTTATCACTGTACATATTGCAATAAACAGGGTGTAGTGATACTGCTCCTGTGGGGAGCAGCAGCAGGATAATACTGCATCACCTCTCGGGGCCCTTAACAACAACAGTTTGGTGTGTGTCATGGGCGCCAACACATGGTGTGTGATTCTCTTCTCTTCTACTATCCCTATATTAGTGATGCAGATTACATGGTGAGTTTAAATATGTGGCCTGTAGTTATAACTTTTCTCTTGACATATGCAAGACATCACCATCCCTGTAGAAGCCGTTATTAGATGTACTAGTCATTATATTTTGTTGGTGCAGAAGTACTATGAAGATTCTATGTTAATAAAGCCTAGAGATAAGGCCTGTGTTTCTATCACAACAATTTATTGAACATAGAATCCTGGGCTACCTGGTGGTGATCCTGCGCTAGACTACATCACAACATGGAGCGTTTACTGAAACCTGAGAGGCTAGACTGTGACCCCAGCTTATCAACGGCTGCTCAGGAATGGAAGCACTGGTTTAAGACTTTCGAAAACTTCTTGGGAGCCCTTCCTAAAGAAGATCTATATAAACTAAGTCTGCTCATCAATTTTGTGTCACCTAAGATATATGAGGCTATTTCTGAGTGTAATACCTACGAAGATGCTATCAAAACCCTCAAGTCTCAGTATATTAAACCTACAAATGAAATCTTTGCACGCTATCCCCCTTGCAACTCGCCGCCAGCAGATTGATGAATCCTTAGAGGAATACCTTCAAGCACTGAAAATTTTAGGTAAGGACTGTCACTTTCAAGCAGTGACAGCTGCTCAATATTGTGAAGAGTCCATCAGGGATGCTTTTATCAGTGGCCTGCAATCACCAATAATAAGGCAGCGTTTATTGGAGAATAAAACTCTCGACTTAGCCGCTGCCTTTGACCAGGCAAGAGCTCTAGATTCAGCCCAGAAGAATTCTGAAGTATACAGTACCACTCAGCCTCTCGAGTGGGAAGTGCTGCAATTCCTGACCAAGACTCTTGCAATGAAGTTACTGTGGAACCTGCCTCAGTGACAGCAGCAGCAGGTACGGTGTGTTTCTTTGTGTTTTTCAAGACATCCACGTCCAAAGTGTCCTGCTCGTGAAGCAATGTGCCATAAATGCCACAATAAAGGTCACTTTGCTAAAGTATGTCGTGCTAAGGCATCAGCAAGAGCTAGTGCCTCCACACATTCCAGTGATCAATGCGACTCTAGCAACAGTGACTTCTGCGGCTACTCCAAATTCACTGTCAAAGGCAGTTGTGAAAGTATTCCCAAAAAGGAACAGAAGTAGATGGTCTATTGAAGGGGCAGCTCAGAGATTTCATAAACCCTTGCCCTTAGTTAAACCCCCCCTTGATTTAAAACATCACTCATCAGTACGTTTCCAGGCTAAACATCCTCTCTTTTCAGCCTTAGGGTTTTGTAAGGAAAATCTCAGAGTTAATGGAAAGGTTTTATCAAGATTACTTTTAGCTACCGGCCACAACGTGCCTGATTTTATCCTTGGTCAGGACTTTCAAAGCTGCATGGTATGTCCCCTTTAACTTTGGAGGTGAACTCCCTCCTCTTGTTGCTGGGGACTTAGCACTTTAAAGGGTAACCACCAAAGCTGTTTGCAAATCTTACCGCGGATTGGCCATCCTATATCGGCTAAGTCACGCCGCAATTCTTATGGGGATCGTTTTTTTCATTGAGAAAAAACTCAAGGCTGCTAAAGGAGGGTTTTAAAATAGAACCAGAAATTTCCCCCTTGGCTGCACAGGCTGTTGTTGTTAAAGATGATTTATAGGAAACGGGACTGCTACGTTACTCTGAGACAATCAACAAATTTAACTTCTTGAGGGGTACCCTCTCCCTCGAATTGAGATACGGGAACAAAATTGCTCTACATGTGTTAGCACAATTATCTACAGAGTCCCATCACAAGTCCCTATAAGGGAATAAGATAAACCATCCACCCATTTCAGGCTAGTGATGGCCTTTCAGTCCCTTTTGGAGTCACCAAGGGGGTACCTCTTCCAAAACGAATTAGGATCACTCATTCGGGAAGAGAAACCATGGAACTTACACGTTTTTAAATAATTTTACCTTTTGTGGAAGCCGGGAACAGATCAAACCTTGATAAGTTTTGGAAGCCCCCAAGAAAAAAATATCAGTTACAATGAGAAAAGCACTTTTTCAACTAAAAGGCTTGGGCATCCTTGGTTATGTAGTGGAAGGAGGTTAATATTCCCAACCCTAAATGACTAGACCTCTAGGGGAACTTCCAAGCCTCAAGACAAAAAGTCGCTCCAAAGAACTCTTGGTGTCTCTGCTTATTTCTCAAAAAGGATCTAAAACTTTTAAAGTAAAGTCCGCCCATTGAGTGCTACCACATTTCCTGTGACAAAAGAAGCAGAACCGCTTTCCATACTCTCAAACAGGACATTGAAAACTCAGTAGTTCAAGCCATTGATGAGCCCTACCATTCGAAGTGGAAACGGATGCATCTGACATTGCCATTGCTGCGTCTTATCCCCAGGCAGGACGACCAGACCTTTTTTTTCGAGAACTTTCCAAGAACAAAAAATGTCCTGCTGTAAAAGGGAAAGCCCGGGCCACAAAAAAGCATTTTCGCCACTGGGGGCAAAAAATTTAACTGTAGACATTTCAACCAAAAGGGACTGACCAATGGTCCGTGATGTAATTTTCGACAAAAAGCACAAAAGTGGAAAAAAAAAAGACAAGATTTTACGCTGGAGGAGGGAATATCATTTTATGACTGATTTTCTGCCAAGGGGGTCAAGAAACACTCACCTGATCTTTTCTGGGCCCCCATTGGGCATCATTCATGATTTGCAATCACTCTCAGCCTCCACAAGGTTTTGTGTCACCCGGGAGTTACACGCCTGACCTTTTTGTCAAATCAAAGAACATGCCCTACCATGAAGATGTCGACAAGTGACCCGAGCATCAGAGTATGTGCAGAGTGCAAGCCAAACTTTCATCAGCCAAAGAAACTCATCTCAAAAATCCACCCACCTTTTCGAGAGACTGAATAAAATTTTTCAAAGGACCTACCAAGCACAAATCAGAATAGTTTTTCCCTTTTAAATAGTAGATAAATATTCAAGGTTTCCCTTTGTATCCCCCTGGCAAATAGACTGCTTCAACTTTTATTAGTTGTCTTTCACATTTTTTCTCTATTTTTGGTAGCCAGCTTATATCTATTCAGACAGGGATCCTCGTTCATAGTAACGAACTTCAGGATTTTTGTCTAGCAAAGGTATTGCCTGCAGCAAACAACAAGCAACAACCCTCAAGGCAATGGTCAAGTGGAGGGGCTCAATGGTACAATAGGAAGGCAGTTACAATGACATTGAAGTCGTGCAATCTACCTGTTCAACACGGGCAAACGTCCTACCTGATGCTTTTCATCTATTAGATCATTGCTGGCACACTACTAATGCAACCCCTCATGAAAGCTCCCAACTATTCAGTCGTTCCTCAGGGGAGTCCGTGCCCACTTGGTTTGTCTCCTGGACCCGTTCTCCTGAAGAGCACCGTAGGAGAACAAACGGATCCTTTTGTGGAAGAGGTAAGCTCCTGCAAGCTAACCACTTTACCCCACTTTCGCACAAAAAGGAGAAAACTACATATCACAAGACATTTACCCCAGTTGAAACCCATTAGTGTGGAATCTCAAGATACCCCAAAGATTGAAAGATGCTTCGTTTTCCCTGGAAACCCCCTTGAACCCCCCTACGAAAAAAGAGGATTCGGCCCACATTTTGTAAAACCCCGCGGGAAAATATTAACCTTGTAAAGAGGCTCAAGGCTACAAAGGGTCGGGACGTGACGCGCCCACCTAACAGTTTGGGAGATTCTTTTCCCCTGTTTTTTTAAAAGGGGGGAGTTTGAGTGTACTGCCCTGTGGGGAGCACACAGGATAATACGCACCCCTCTCGGGCCCTTAACAACACCCCCATTTTTGGGTGTGTCAGGGCCCCACACATGGGTGTGATTCTCTTCCTCTACTATCCCTATATTATGATGCAGATTACATGGTGAGTTTAAATATGGGCCTGTAGTTAAATTTTTTCCCCTTGACATATGCAAGAAAACACCATCCTGAAAAAGCCTTATTAAGTACTACATTAATTTTTTGTTGCAGAAGTACAGAAATCTTGTTAAATAAAGCCTAGATAAGGCCTTGTTTCTATCACAACACGGGGCCCCCTGCAACCATTTTTTCGAAAGATGCTTAACCAGCGGGGCAGATCTTCTCCAGTAATACACCGATTACACATGATGGGGCTTGCATTGCAGTTTTCCCCCAAAGGGTATCCAAAGAAGACCAGCTGTTTTTGACCTCGGATGAAGGTCTATTCAACTACTGGGCCTTACCCAAAATAAAGGGTAGGGTAAAGGGGTATTATGTTTTGAGGACACTTGTAGCACATACACCTGCTCGGGGGTTGTATTGCCAGTGTCGGACGACACCTACACCGGATTGGCATTTTTCTAAAGGGATAACTGAGTCCCTTCAGGACTCCAGTGCACAGTTTAGGGGTAAGTTAATACCAGCAGGTCCCCTACTGGGGGTATTGCAAAAGATGTCCCTTTTGTAGGAGTTACCTACACAACACTTTTGGGGGACTCCTCAAAAGTGAGGAAATTTTGGGGTTTTTGCAGGCCCTGCTTTACAAGGGGTAAGGGCCCCAAATTGGAGAACGGTACCTAAAATTTTTCAATGTTTTTTGGGACTAAACGGGGGAAACAAGGCAAAGTTGTGCCCCCCTGTGACCCTTCTGCACACGTGGGATGGTTTGGGCAGGGGATCCTTTTCATTGAGCTGACCCTCGGGAGAGCTGAGCAGTGATGAACCGGCTAAACCCGGGAACTGGGTTTGGGAGAAGTGGTCTTGGTGCGATGTGGAAAAAATCCCCTGACTGCAGCAGCTGGGTGGGGCCCGGGGAAGGTTGTGACCTCCGGAACGCTATTCATTTATCAGTTTCCGGAGGAGTGGTTCCAAATTTTACCAAGTGTTTTTTTTGCAGAGTTGTAAAATGAGCAAGACTCTTTTTAAGAGACCTGTCTTACGTGGCCGCGGAGAACTTTTAAAAAATTCTGCAGTTTTTTTTTACAGTTTAAAGGGAAACGGCATTTCAGTGTTAAGATGGGAGAGCTAAATAATCAGTGTTTATTAATAAATTCCTTTTCTAACGGGTTCCCAAAAGTCAAACCCCTTTCTGATTAATTTTGTGTGTGTGGTTTTGAGATTTCCCTGGTGAAACTTTTTGTCTTTTAGGCTTTCCCAAAAATCACCCAAAGTCATATTTTATAAAATGTCATGATTTTTTTGAGAGGCCTACTTGGGGTTAAATTTCCCAATGTATACACCCTAGAGCAAAAAAAGCACCATGGTTTTCCCATCTCTCAGGGCAATCATGTTTTTTAACCATCCCAGAAGGACGGGAGGAGGGAATTCCCTCCCTTCATTCCCGTGTGGGGAAGCACTCGGGAAAATCATTAAGTCATGTGCTACGTAGTGGTGTTTTTCCCCCCGGCGGTGTTTTTTTTTCTGGGTTTCAAAAAATTTCTTGGCTAAGATGAGGTAGAGGGCACTAGTGCACCAGTCTCCCATCCGCCCAGGATGACGTGGGACTATGAGGGGGTGCTACACATTCGGAAGCTGAGGATGGGTTTGGCATTGGACCGGTCCTGGGAAGGCTATGATGGAACTGTGTGGTGACTTAAAAAATGATAGGATAAAGTCCCAGAAAGATAAAGAAAGCGGGAAAATTGTAAGGGATGTGGAAGTTTTGGGGATTTTCGAAAGACGGGTTGAATTTGGCTCACCAGGGTGCACCTTGGGAAAGTTTTTTGGGATACTGAAAAATGGGGCCAGTTAAACCCCTGAGGGAGAGGGGTTTCCGAATTTTTGAAATGTCAGCAGGGCCCGGCATGATGTAAGCTGGGGTAAAAGGTTCCTTTTTAAAGGGAAGTTTTATTTTTAAGACTGTGTTTTTTATCCAGGAATCGGGGGACGTTGTCTTTTACGGGCTCACACTTGGGGATACCTTGAAAAAGTGCACGACGCCGCCCGGTAAAGTTAAAAAATAAGGTTTTTTTCTCCCCTTTATGAACTACAGCAAAATTTTGTGAATGAACAGTGGTGGGTCATCTGCTTCCCATGACCAGTGTGCCAAAAGGGCACCCCTTTGTAACTTTTAAAATCTCTGTGCATGTACCTTTTGATCCCCTTAACCCTCAAGACTTTTGTGTGTAAACCTGATTACCCACCCCGGTTTTTTCAAAATGATACAAGGTTGGGTCAGTCCCCGTTGCAGGGTGAGAGAAGTAATCCTCTCGGGCTGCTTCCAGCAAAAAGTACAGGCACCAAAGAAGTTTACCTCCAAAAAAAGGAGGCTTTTTTCTTTAGTGTTTGGGGAGTGCAACATTTTAGGTGCATATTTCTTCATCATTCACCCTATAAATGTGATATGACCATATTCCTTTTCGTTTCCTTCATCAAAAAGGCACCACAATCAGGACTTACAAGGTGGGCCTTGTTTCTCCAACTTCTTTAAACTTTTGATTCATTATGTGAAGGGGCAGAGAATGTGGTTGCTAATACATTGTCTTGTGTTTAAAAAAATGCACGATGTAGGTATAGATCCTTATCTATTCTTATTTTTCAGTGATTGCAGTAGACAGTGATGGGAAACCCCGGACCACCCAAAGGGGAAGGGGAGGTTGAGCTGGAGCGGGAGGTATCAGGATTCCCTAGTGTGTGGTATTAGGGGGTAGTCACATCAAAAGGGCCCTGCCAGTAAAGTATGCTACGTTTTTTAGGGGTTGGCTGAATGCCTCACCTCTTTTTAGTTGGTATAAAGGACTGTTTGGGCCAAAATTTTAGTGAATTGTGGGCTGTCAGTGATGCCCTCCACTGTTTTGGGTCATGTCTTTGATCCAAGGGGTTTTTGGGTTTTCCAGGGCTCTTTCAATTTTTTCCTTTTTGGGTCACCGCTGGGGGGACCCAGGGTCCTTGGAATGACATGTAGGGGACACCTGGAGTCCACCTTTGAGGGCCCTTAGTGATGACTCCAGGGTTTTACTGCCGCAGTCCCACCAACAAGATTTAGTGCCACCACCCGTTTTTTTTGGGGGCCGATATTTTTTCCCCCCTCCTGATACTCGCAGAGGTGTGTCATGGGGGAAACCCTTTTTTTTCAAAGATTTCTGTGAGATGGGATGGAATGTGAGTTGTTTTTTTCAGAAATTTAACAGTAACATCTTTTTTCTTTTCTTTGAACTCCTGGGGAAAATTTCTTACGTTTAAAAGTTTTTTTTGGTGGCACCCCAGTTTGGGCTGCCTTTCAAAAAATACTGAACTTTGGGTTTTACTTTATAAAACGGCATTCCTCAGGGGGACTTTTTACAAAGGTAACTTTTCTCTTTATAAGTTTGCTTGATGTAATTTAGGTAAAAGCATCAATGCCGGCCGGCCAGCCTGTGTTGTAAGATGCCTTTTCCCGAAACAGCAGGGGAGCTCGTTGGGATAAACTTGCACTTTATGTTCGGTGGTTTCATATGTCTCAATCTAGTACCCAGTTTTTAATATTGCACATTTTAGACCAAAAACCGTGATTGTATGGGGGTCATTCCCCATTATCATTTTTCCCCTTGCCTTTTTGACCTTAATTGGGGTTTTTTTTTTCTTTTTTTTTTTTTTTTTTTGCCTAGCGTGACGTAGGGACCCCCGGGAGATGAACCTATGGTCTGGGGGTGGGGTGTTTAGCAGGGTTCTCTGACATCGTAATGTACAATAAGGAGAAATGTGCCATAATGTATGAATATTATAGTTGTAAAGAAAATTTTTTAATTGATAATTGCATTTGGGGGACGTAAAGTACTCTAAATGTAATTAAAAGAAAATTTTGTTTAAAGATTTTTTTTCCAAGTAACCCTGGGTTGGGGGGGTCACTGACATTAGCATGGGTTAAGGGTGGCTTGGAGATGCGTGTATTTAAAATAAATTTTTATTGTGCACTCATTTTGTTTATCCAACCAAGCCATAGGCTCTCAATGGTTACCTGATGTTCACCCCGGCTCTGACAGGGTCGGGGGCGTGGGAGGAGTGAGGAAATAAGAAATGAGGTTGGGAGTAGTGTGGGCCTGGGGCTGACGAGGGATAGTGGTTGGGGCTGGACCCCAAGCCAGCTTTGCTTGTGTACCCTCATTTGGGCGTTTTGGTTAAGGTTTTTCTGTTTTGTTTTGGGTTACTAAAAAATACTTTTTCCCAATTGGGATTTTTGCCCAATCCTCTGTTACCCAAACCCCTTTTAAATGCACATCCAGTTTAGGCCCTTTTCTGTTTTGTCTGGGGTAGCCCTGGGTGGCCCTTTGGGGTAGTATGTGTGTAACTTTTACCTTTGCCCTTAGACCCGGCTCAAGCCCCCAGCATCCCACATTTTTGCTAACACCCTTTGTAGTACTTATTTCCATCACCTCTTTTTTCTAACCCTTTTTTCAATCCTGGCTCTAAGGTTCCTAACTCGTTGTTGCCTAATATCCTCTCACTCGCAGTTTCTTCGCCTACCATCCTCCCCCCAAAAATCATCTCATATTCCCACTTCTCCAAATCTAAAACATACCGAAGCATAAATCCCTCACTCCTAATTTCCCCCCCCCCCACATCTTGCTTTTCCTTTCTCCGATTAGTCTTTTTTCTCGTAATACATCGTTTCCAAACAACGAAAAAAGGGGGGGTTGATCCCAGAACAGTGCTTGCCACTCACCAACTGGCACAATAAAATTTACCAACTAGGGTTTTTTCATAAAAATTTGGGAGGTTAGCATGGGCTGCCATTGTACTATAAAACAATTTTTTTATATTAATTTCCCTCCAGCTGCCCGTAGTGAACTCCAGCCTGTCCCCCCCATCCAGGCTTAGGAGTTTTTTTGGTTTACGTGCCATGGGTTTCAAAACCCCTTTCCCTTCAAAGGTTTTTTTTTGCAATCTTTTATTACAATTTTGCGAACATCTGTTACCATTGTTGGGAAATTCATTCTTTTCCCCGGAGTTGCTCCCCCTCCCGTCTCCACTCAAGTTTCTTTATACTAAAATCTCTAATTAACCCTCGTTATTTTTTTGTTAATTCGTTTTCTCTCTCCAATCTTGACTCAACCTACATCTTGTGCCTCTGATACCTGGTTCCTGCAGCGCCCTGTCATCTGAAAAAACTGATGCATCTCCGGGTTTACCCGGTGCAAAACCAGTGATGAAATGATTCACCCCCCAGCACTTTTAACCTTCAATGCTTTTCTTCCCCAAAATTACAGTAATTGTCCTTTCAATTTTTTCCCCACCTCCACAAGGGGGACTTTTCTAACCTTCCCAGTTTCCAAAACTCCTGCCTGCTGTTACTTTCAACTTCTTTTACGGATCAGAGAAATGGGGAATTTAGGTGATGCTCCCCCGTTTTCGTTTGTACTGAATTAAACAAAACTAATTTGTGATCCCTGTTACTTCCCCATCTCAGGCAAAGTTTTTTTTTAAATCACCAGATTCTTTTCCCCTTGGATATTTTAAAAGTCCAATAGGGGCCCCTTCTTGTGCACACGGTATACCCCAGTCTCAAACATTGTTTTTACTTCGCTGTGGCCAGCACTACTTGAACCTTGGTATACAGTCTGCTCTTCGTATCTCGCTTCTCGATCATACATTCCTGGGTTTCTTCCCTACCTCCATCACGTTTTATTACTGATTTTAAGTTCAAAAGTTTCCTTGTCTCTTAATGACAATTAGACTTTTCTCATTTTTTTTCCAATGTTTTAAACAGTTACCCCCCTCAAAATCTCCTTGGAATACATTTTCCTTTGCTATTTTTTAACGACCCAATTTACTTGATCTGTTGTACCAAATTTTTTTTCATAAACGATAATTTTCCCTCCTCCTTACCTCCCATTTATGTTCCCGCCTCGTAGGGCCCTGTTGGCAGTTCCAAGGCCAGACAGGCCATTGTATGACTCGGGCCCTTGTATGTACTGGGGCCCTTTACTCGCTGCAACCCCCTTTTTGGTGAAGAATGTCCCCTTTTTGGGCCCGCAGCTTAGATAAAATCCCCCAAACCTGAGGTTAAAATCTGGGAAAAAACTTGGGGGGTCCGGGTCGTGCGGTACAGATAACTTGCGCAATAGTTTTTTCACAACGCGATCCACAGGCACCTTCATTTTAGATGACGAGGGGTTTCCTGGCGTGTAAAAAAGTATCGGCAAGTAGTTTACCTGGACCTGGAGTCCGGTAAAACCCGGTTAGGGCAATTTCATTCAACTTCTTTATTTTTCCCCCGATTTTTTTTTTTTAAATTTTTGGGGTACTTTAGAAGCTATATGTAAATGAATATACAAAATTTAAATAAGATTGGCCAACAAACGAAAAAAAAATTATTTTTCTGATTTGGACATATGGGGACATGATATAAAATTTGGCAGTACAAGTGGCACTTCCCACAACCCCACGTCAAAAACGTCTAACACGACTTTTATCAATAACCTTATTTACATCGTAAAAAAAAATACATTTTTGTACGCTTTTTGACATTACCAAAATATTTGCCTTTTTCAAACCCTACAAAATCAAATATACTGAATATTCCAAAAATTTTTACCCCCTACAAAAATTCAATCAAACTTTTTTTTAATGTCTGGAAAAACATTTCAATATTCATTAAATTTAAAGGCGCAGTCCAACAATACGCCCAAATCTTACTTTCCCGATATTTGGGAAAAACCCCCGGACTAGCTAATTACACAAGACATTAAAAATAAAATTCACGAAAATCGCCCTACTTCGGGCTTTTTTTTTATGCATTATAAGTTATTTCTTATTGTTTCCCGTGTATAGTATATCGTTTTCTGTAGTGCCACCAGAGGTAACAGAGAAAACCAGTCTTGCATAGTCTGGAACTTACGTAAGTAATATTGTTGAGACCACAAACGAGTGGTATTCAAATTCAAAGTTTATTCTCTATAAGGATTACAATGCTGAGTTTACAGAATTTGGTTATTATTATTATAATCAAAAAGAAGCGCTAAGCCACAAGGGCTATACAGCGCTGCAGGGTAGGGAAGGAAGTGAGGGTATTGGATGGCAGAAGGGAGGAGGGATGATCAGTAGGTTACAGAAAACAGCGGGGCAGGGGATAGTACGGGGGTAGAGGGTAGCAAGAGATTGAAGTACAAAGGGCTGAAGGTATCAGAATTTGTGAAGTCAGTTATTGTCAAAAAGTCAATGAGAGAGTCTGGATGAAAGGTGGGTCCATCAGCGAGAAGGGAAGGTAAAAAGAAAGCAGCAGAGCGAAGCCGACGATGGAGGTAAATTCTGCATGCTCGTTGATAAAGTGGGCAGTCCAACAGAATGTGGCTGACTGATAATGGAACTTGGCAATTCTCACAGAGAGGAGCAGGGTGCCTCTCCATGAGATATCCATGAGTAAGACGAGTATGGCCAATGCGAATTCTGGGAGAGAGTAGTCTCCCAACCTCGATGCTGGTGATAAGAAGATGGCCAGTAACCTATACTCGGTTTAATAGATTGAAGTTTGTTGCCGAGCATAGTAGACCAACGTTGTTGCCAACGGGTGTGAAGTTGGGAAGATATTGCAGCAAAATAGTCCGTAAATGGAATACCTCTACATGAAACTGGTAGGTCATGTACTGCTGACCGCGCAGCAGTGTCTGCCTGTTCATTGCCCTGTACGTCAACATGACCAGGGACCCAACAAAAAACAATATCTTTATGCTTGGTAAAGATGCGGCGTAGCCAAAGTTGGATACGGAGGACTAAGGGGTGAGGTGTATCAAATTTCTGTATAGCCTGTAAAGCACTAAGGGAGTCTGAGACAACCACAATTGATGACACAGGCATAGATGCAAAACGGATAAGTGCTATAAGGATGGCATACAATTCAGCAGTAAAAATACTAGCCAAAGATAGTAAATGCCCTTGTACGACACTGTCTGGAAACACTGCTGCGAATCCTACGCCGTCAGAAGACTTAGAGCCATCTGTGTACACAGCAATGGCATGAGAATGAGAGTGAAAGTGGTCAAGAAAAAGAGAGCGGGAAGCGACCGTAGACAGTTGGGCTTTCGAGCAAGGGAGAGAGAAAGAACAGACTCGAACAGCTGGAAATTCCCAGGGGGGTAGGGAAAAGTGAGATGCAACATGTACATAGAAAGGTGGTAATTGAAGAGAAGACAAGAGCGAATGAAGGCGAAGAGAGAAGGGATGGATTAAACAGGGGTGGCGAACAAATAAAGAAAGTCTACTAATATCAGTGACCATTCTATAAATGGAAGGATTGCGGAGATCATGAGAGCGTACATAGTAAAGGCAATGGGCATCACGGCGATCGGATAAGGATGGAACGTTCGCTTCTGCATAGAGGCTCTCGACAGGGGAAGAGCGAAAAGCACCAAGGCATAAACGTAATCCTTGGTGATGAATGGGGTTAAGGCTAGAGAGAGTAGCAGGAGATGCCGCTGAATAGATCTGGTCACTGTAATCAAGTTTCGATAAAATAAGGGCGGAATGTAGGCGAAGGAGGGTTCGACGATCAGCTTCCCATGAAAGATGAGCAAGGGTTTTAAGAAGGCTCAGCCGGCTGTGACAAGTTGCCTTCAGAGAGGTAATGTGAGGTTTCCAGGATAACCTACGATCAAAGAGGAGGCCCAGAAACTTGACTGTATCACGTTCAGGGATACGGGAGCCATAGAGGTACAAAGGATGGTCGGAGATGACAGAGCGTCTAGTGAAAGTAATTTGGTGGGTTTTAGTGCTGGAAAATTTAAACCCACGTGTGGTGGCCCAATTGGAAACACGGTCGACTGCATGCTGGAGAGAAACTGTAATAAGGTGACAGCGCCTGCACAGGCAATAGCGAAGTCATCAACATAGAGTGATGACCAAATATTTGATGGAAGACTAGAGGCCAAATCATTAATAGCAAGGAGAAAAAGTGTTGTGCTCAGAACACATCCCTGGGGGACACCTTCAGCTTGGATAAAGTCCGGGGAGAGCACATTATTAACCCAAACACGGAAATGCCTGTCAGTTAAAAATTTCTTAAGGAAGGATGGTAGATTGCCTCGAAGGCCTAAGGAGTGGGCTTGGGCTAAAATATTATACCTCCAAGTTTCGTCATATGCCTTCTCAAGGTCAAAAAATATGGCAATAACTGAGTGGTTATTCGCAAAGGCATTACGAACATACGTATCCAAGCGTAGTAAGGGGTCTATGGTAGAACGTCCCTTACGAAAGCCACATTGAAGAGTGGAGAGACTGTTGTGTGTCTCTAAATACCACACTAAACGTCTATTTACTAGGCGTTCCATCACTTTGCAAACTGCACTGGTAAGAGCAATGGGACGATAGTGGGAGGTTTCATGTCCCGTAGTGCCTGGTTTGCGGAAAGGGAGAACAATGGTGGATTTCCACAGCTGTGGAAGAACTCCTTGTGACCAAATAAGATTGTAAAGGCGTAATAGGACTGCAAGGGCTGACTGATGTATATGTTGTATCATACGAATATGAATGTCGTCGGGCCCAGCTGCTGATGATCGGCAAGCTGAGAGTGTTGCCTCCAGTTCTTGAAGTGTAAAAGGCACATTATACTGTTCTTCTCTGAGAGAAGAAAAGTACAAGGGTGCTAACTCTCTGGCAGACTTTGAGGAAAGATATGAGGGGCATAGATGGAGTCCCTGAGAAATACAGACCAGATGATTGCCAATTTCATTGGCAACATCTAGTGGGTTTGCTATATCAACACCGGCAACCCGCAGAACAGGAGCCGGGTCAGGAGAATATTTACCACTCAGTTTTCGTACTTTTTTCCAGACTGCACTCAGAGGAAGCAGAGGTGATGGTGGAGACAATCTCACCAGCAAGTGCGTTTAGCGTCACGGATGACACGGCGAGCGATCGCACGCTTCTGCTTAAAATCAAGAAGTCTCTCTGTGGTTCTATTGTACTGGTACCTGCCCAATGCAGCGCGTTTCAAACGTACTGCACGTGCACAAGCAGGAAACCACCAAGGCACGCATTTCTGAGAGTGCCTGCCCTAAGTTTGGGGTATAGAATGAGAAGCTGCAGTTAAAACGGAGGACGAGAAGAGGTGTAAAAGCTCATCGATGGAGGACGAAGAAAGAACCTCTCTAAAAACAGTTAGGTGTGAGTATAGGTTCCAATTTGCCTGATTGAATTGCCAGCATGGGATGCAAAGAGGTGGTGAATATGAAGGGGAAGTAAGAATGATTGGGAAATGATCACTGTCATGTAAGTCCGGAAGAACAGACCAAGTGAAGTCTAATGCGGCGGAGGAAGAGCAGACTGAGAGATCGATGCAAGAGAGAGTGTGAGTCCGAGGATCAAAATGGGTGTGAGTACCTGTATTTAAAACATGGAGGGGGTGGGTGGCAAGAAAAGCCTCTAACTGAATGCCATGGGAATTATAGTGAGACCCCCCAGAGGAAATTGTGGGCATTAAAATCACCAAGTAACAGAATCGGTGGTGGTAATGACGAAACAAGAAAGGCAATATCTGGAATAGATAATGCCCGAGAAGGAGAGAGATACCTAGACCTGGATTTACCTGGAAGAGGATCCGCTACGGAGGTCAACGCCCCAGCGCCCGGTACGAACAGGCCTCCTGGATGGATCAGGCCTGATCAACCAGGCCTGAAAGCTGTCTGACGCAAACCAAAAATATAGCCAATGCCGGCAGATAACCGAACTGATTTTAGGTCTTGTCCAAGTGCCAGGGGAAACTGGTGAAGAACTGCCAGGGTCCTGTTGGCTAATCCCCCTATGTGTGCTGGAGAGCCATGAAGCAATCTCAGGGCCCCTGAACGATGTATGGTCTCTAACGTGTAGTGACACCTGTTTAAATTGGGGATGGTGCAGTGTACTGCAAGTCTTTAGCTATCGTCAGTGGTGTGATTGCGTGTGCAAGATCGGTACAGTCCCTCTAGGAATTTTCCAGGTGGTATTATCATGTATTTTCCGTCCTGCTTCCAGGAATTACAGGTTTAGGACTCAAGCGCTGACCAATAATTGGGATTTTATCTCGTTGAGCCGCATGAGAAAGATTCGTACATTTTCGATGTCAGGTAAGTTCCGCGCCGTTGAAAGGGACTGTTAGTAGCAGAATATTCAGCCAGATAGAACAAGTGACTGAAAGAGTGTCATCATGGGCTTGGACCCATAGTTGAAGGTTCTCATACCAATCCTGTCATTCTTCTAGCAGATCTTGATAAATGTTATGGTCCTGAAGGTGAGATCCTCCGAACATGACACTCCCATGTCTTTGACGTTGGTGGTAGGTTTACGCTTTTTTGTGCCTAGAAAGTGTTAGGATTGGGTGAGGTCTCTGATGAGATTTAATTTCTCAGTTCCATACTGAGTAATTGAAATTTCTCATCGTTGAACTTCATATTGTTTTCTGCAGCCCACTGAAAGATTTGGTGCGTATACCACCTATGCAAGTGGATACGAGCTGCTGTGTAATGCAGTGAAGTACGAACAAATAGCTGATGGTACGGAATATCAGTGTGTAGAAGAAGGGCACTTTCATTAAAGGTCCCATCAGGAAAGGATCTGAAGAATACAATAAATTATAGCCTGAGATGGGAGAGATAACAGCAGAGTGTAATTTTGGTTCCTGTAAGCAAACACCAACAGGGGAAAACTGGGAGAGTAACATCTGAAGCTCACCCCGATTACCCCTGAGGCCGCGTATATTCCACTGTAAATAGGCCATGATTGGCAATGATAAAGATACCTGAAATCCGCAGGTAAGGGTTCCTATGGACTAGAGGGGTTAGAAAAGTCCACATGCAGAGGCAGTGGAAAACATTCAAGCAGCGAAGGAATGGTGCACTGTGAAGAAAGGAGTTGCACAGATGGAGTAGAGGAGAGAGAAGGAGCGAAGGGTGGATCAGTGTCCATTGATGGTTTGGTCTCTGCAATATATTCAGAGATTGCTTCAAGTGTTTCGGAGTTCAGAGACGTCGTATGGGAGACAATATTGGAAATGGTAGGGGGAGGATGAGTAAAGATTGGAACTGTAATGGACTGTACCAAGGTAGAGGGGGGCGAAAGGGTGGAGGGAACTGGAGAAGCTTGGAAGGGGACAGAAGAGGCAGAAACCTGGGAGGTGGCAGAAGAGGAAGAAACTTGGGAGGGAACAGGGGAGGAAGGTACAGTACGAGGAGGAGGGTGAACCTCTACACTTGTAACAGAGCCAGTGAGAGGGGGAGAACCAGGTACAGAGACAGGGAAGGGAAAATGAGGAGGTGGAAGATGGGTAGGAGGTGTTAACGGACCTTTTTTTGACTTTTGAGAAGTAGAGGGACGATTGGGAGGAGGTGTCATACGAGATCTCGTCGCTACTGAGGCTTGTGAGAGAGAACACGAAGAAGCAAGATCAGACTGAGACGTTGAAGTAGGGACGTCTGAGCCGAGGACAGCAAAAGAATTAGCTACAGGAGTGACTATGGGAGAGGTAACCACAGAGGTGGGTGCAGAAGATGGGATACCAGAAGTGGGGGGACGTTTTGAAACACGGGAATAAGAAACATGAGGTAGTCTCCCTTGGAGGTGGAGATGAGAAACTGCCATGGCATAAGGGAGACCTTCTGCCTCTTTGAGGTAACGGATTTCCCGCTTGTTTAAATAGACTTGACAACGGCGAGAGTACGAAGGGTGAGCCTCATGACAATTAAGGCAAGAGGGAGGTCGATTGCATGAAGTATTAGAATGGTCATCGGCACCACAGACTGGGCATTCGGCGATAGATATGCAATATTTCGCTGGATGGCCAAATCGCCAGCAATTTCTACACTGTTGCAGTGTAGGGATCACCTTTCGAACTTGTAACCGATGTCCTGCTACATAAACTGAAGATGGGAGTTTACGGCTGTCAAAAGTTAAATGAGCCACATTGCTAGGGTATCGTCTCCGCCCGCGGGCAGGAAGAACGTGTCTACCTTGAGGATTGGTAGATCTTGGAGTTCCAGCTGTTCAAGAATGTCAGTGCCACATGTCTGGAAATTTTGTTGAACTATGGTATGGGGCAGAATGACGGTACCACTACATGAACTGAGGGAATGATGCTTTTCAATAGTTACAGGAACAGTATCGATATGGGAAAGACGAGAAAGCTCATGAGCCTGGGTAGCATTCTGTACAGTGACGATGCACGTACCGCTCTTAAGAGCATGAAAAGAAATATCTGTACCAACATGGCATAGGAGTGCCTTGCCAATACTGTGGTCACAAAGATAGGCAGTAGAGGAAGTCTGTCGTAAAGTGAAGAATTTAGTCCATTGTGCCAGTCTGAAACTGAGGGTGGAAAGGTAGTGAAGGACGTGTCGATCTTTACTGAGAGGAACGAGAAGGTGGAGAAGTATCATCAGCAGGTAATTGTCGTTGGCGTTTAGGCGTGGGACCAGAGTTGGTCTGATGTGGAACGGGCCGGCGATTCGAAAATTGCTGCACCATAGAGGGAGAGGCCGGAAGCATAGTCAGAGGAGAGTGAAGGTCAGATAAATCGAAGGAGTCAGTCGAGGCCTCAGTACCTGAAACGGGTGAGGAAACAGCACTGGCAAGAGGTACAGAGGCATGAGGAGTGTCCAAAGAGTGGTCCAAAGATGAGGCGGGGTCAGAATGGGGTGCGGTATCAGGAAGGGGCCCGGGGGTAGCAGGTTCATGGACTAGGGCTGCCATGGTTAGGTTACTTCTTTCTTTTTGTTTTTAAGAAAAAAAAGAAAGAAAAGAAAAGAAAAAGAAAAAAAAAGAATAAAAAAAGGGGGGACCGGGGAGTGATAGTTCCTAGGAGGAATGAAAGGGCCAGAAATCTCCCTCTGCACCCAAGAGGACCTCAGCACCACAAGTAGCGCAGATGCAGCATGGAACCCGTGCCATACCCTACCCATCATGCCAGTAAACCGGCAATCCGGGATAGCAACCTCACATCTGCCGAGCTACCTCGGTGGACAAAAGAGAGGGCGGCCGGAAATCCGCCACAAAGCATACCTCCTTCGGCCACCATCCCCGGAACCCGAAAGGTGGCTTCCAGAGATACACCCATCGCCCGATAGACACCCAAAGGCACCCTCCGGGATACCGGAGAGGGATCAGGACATCCCCAGGCAATCCAGATTCCACGGCAAACTACGCCACCACCAAGAACCTCAACGGAATGGGATGGACCCCGGTGCCCTTTCCCCTACCTAGGAACTAGCGTGCCTGTGTGGAAAAAAAAAAAAAAAAAAAAGCCAAAGGCCAAAAAGGAAGGGCAAAAGGGAGGGGTGGGGAGGAGGAGGAGGAAAGGAAAAAGGGGAGGATGGGAAGGATGGAATAGGGAACGGGGGATTGGGGGTAATTAGGTTCGTCTGAGGAAGAAGACCGACAGGTCTAATTCCTCAGACCAAGAGCCTCTTCACCACGCCAAGGAGCCCCCTTTGAAGAGGAGAATTTGGTTATTGTGTGGTTTACATGTAGTAAAATAATAATTACAGAGTGTACCACTAGGACACCTAGCATGGCTAGGCATTTCGGGCAGACTTAAATTAAATCTTAAGTTTAAAATATTACAAAATTATGAGGTTAGTTGGTATTATGGCTAAGTGACTAAACACTAGTTTGTGAGTTTAGCAATGTGAATGCTTTTGTTTTGGCACTATACATAGTTTCATTATTGGAGTATCACAGGCCAACTTATGACTAGTTAAGATTCATTATTTTGAGATTGAGATTGATATTTCTGTTTATGGTCAAATGGGTGAGTGAGTGTAAGTGTGAACCACCAGGTGGTATTCGTGTAATTAGTTGACAGGGTGTATCAGGGAGATAAGATGTTTTCTGATGGTAGTTTTGAAGGTGATGAATGTGTCTGCAGTTTTAGAATTTTCACGTAGGGTGTTCCAGATTTTAGGGACTTTGACGTACATTGAATTTTTGTAAAGGTTTAGTCGGACACCGGGAATGTCATAGAGATGTTTGTGTCTGGTGATGTGCCTGTGGGTTCTGTCGCAAATATCAAGAAAGCGTTTTAGGTCAAGGTTAATATTGGAATTTAAGGTCCTGTAGATGTAGATTGCACAGTAGTAAGTGAGGATGTACTGAACAGGGAGTAAGTTTAGATCTATGAAGAGTGGGGGGTGTGTTGCCAGGGATGGGATTTAGTGATTATTCTTACTGCGTTTTGGATACTTTTTTGGTTATGTGTTGGATGTGGGTGCTGAAGTTCAGGTTGTTGTCGAGGTATAGGCCTAGAAATTTGCCCTCATTATGCCTGGCAATTAGAGTGTTGTCGATCTTAATGTTAATTTGTGCATCTCCTGCTCTGCTACCAAACATAATGTAGTAGGTTTTGTCAGTGTTAAGCATAAGTTTATTGGCTGTCATCCAAGTCGATATTTTGATCAGTTCATCATTAACAATGGTGTTGAGGGTGGCAAGATTAGGGTGAGAGATGACATAAGTCGTGTTGTCAGCAAAGAGAATGGGGTTCAGGTGTTGAGATACGTTTGGAAGATCATTGATGTATATGAGGAAGAGCAGGGGACCAAGGATACTTTCCTGTGGAACTCCAGTATCAAGTGGCTGTGCTGTTGATGCTGTGTCTTTAATGGTGACATACTGATACCTATTAGTAAGGTAAGATTTGAAATATGCAAGCGCATGGCCTCTTATACCATAATGGTCAAGTTTGTGGAGTAGGATGCCGTGGTCTACTGTGTCAAAAGCTTTTCTTAGGTCAATAAAAATTCCTAGTGGATATTCCTTATTTTCCAATGCTGTGTAAAGCTGATCTAGCATTTTTATGATTGTATCGTTAGTGCTTTTATTTTTCCTGAATCCAAATTGGCAGGTGTTGAGTATGTTTTGTGCCGTTATAAATGAATATAGTCTCCTGTGCACGAGTTTCTCAAAGATTTTGGATAGCAATGGTAAGTCTGATATTGGCCTATAGTTGCTTAAATCTGTAGGGTCACCACCTTTATGTATTGGTGTAACCCTTGCCGTCTTGAGTAGTTTCGGGAAGGTGCTGGTTTCTAGTGACTTGTTAAAAAGTAATGAGATAGCATGCGAGAGGACATGGGCCGCTCTCTTGTACAATAATGGTGGGACATGAGACAAATTCCCCCGAGTTATTTTTAAGTGACTTTATAATCTCGGTGACTTGCATGGGCTCAGTTGGACCAAGATAGAAGGAATTTGGGAAATTCCCATCTAGGTAGTCCCCGGCATGGGCATTGGTGCGTGGGATTTTATTGGCGAGATTAGAACCTATGGTTGAGAAGAAGTCGTTTATCTTGTTAGCTGTGTCAGTGGGATGCAGTGGTGTTTCATTAGGTTTAGTTAGGGCAATACATTTTCTTGTTTTTTTTCAGTTTGTGGGTCCCTAGAATCTGAGAGAGTGTTTTCCAGGTCTTTTTTATATCTCCTCTTGTGTCAGTGAATCTACTGGAGTAGTATAGTTGTTTGGCTTTCTTTATTACTTTGGTGAGGACTGATGAATAGTGTTTAAGAATATCTTTGTGTATTAAGCTCTGTCTATATTGCTTTTCATATTGGTGTTTCTTATCAATGGATTTCAGAATGGTGCTGGTTAGCCATGGGCAACCAAGCCGTTTGTTTGTGATCTGTTTCGTTTTTATAGGACAATGTTTGTTGTATAGTCTAAGTAATTTGTTAAGAAAAATGTCTGTCCAGTCATCAATACCATTGGCCTTGGAGAATTATGTAGGCCAGTCAACAGTCTCTAGGTCAGCTGTGAACTTCCTTATTGAGGCCTCATCATGGAGTCTAAATGAAACTTTGTTGTATTTAAGTTGTGGTATACTAATGCTTGTCAAGAGGAAGGTAGGGTAGTGGTCTGTAATGCTATCTGTGATTATCCCTGATTTAAGGGGGGCTAGAATATTGACCAATAACAACACTGCACTAGCCAAGGACTCTAACCCATGCTGCTTTGGCTTGCCTCATGGTGGGTGTGAGGGAAAAGTTCAATAGATAGGAGTAACGATATAGTAACAATAGTTTCAATGCTGGCTACTTGTTAAGGTAGGGTAAGTCCAGCTCCCGCTATTCCCCCTCCCTCCCCTTTTCCCCTCTCCCCGAAAGTGATAGTTTGATTGCCGGCTGCCTGTTAAGGTATGGTCAGTCTAGCTCCCACTATCCCTTCCCCTCCCCCCGAAAGGTGACGTGTGGGGCTCCGGTCCAAACAGTAATCACTAGACTCACAGCTCCCAGCACTACTGTAAGTACATGCCTGCCTTGTATTCTAGTAGATTTATTGGTTGAAAGCTTCACTTTTGACCAATAATAAACTTAGTCCTTTCAGTCTTGCTCTAAGTTGACTGTTGTAATAATCACCACGTCTTAGGTATTGTACTTATCATGGAGAGCGATTTCTCAAGCAGTGGGTAACCTGTATCTTTCCAGCTTGGATGACAGAGAGGGTCACCTGCCAAGCAATGAGTAGAATTGAAGGAGACGGACTAACGTTCTGAGATGTCCCAAATTTTGATCCACTTACCTGTTTGTGTATGCAAGTAGCAGGATATAACCCCTCATCATTGCAGTGGAGAAAACCTGCTTTCCTGTCATCTGGAAGGATTATTGAAAGCTAGAAAATCTGTGAAGAACGAGCCGGTGGGTTCTCATCAACACCTGCAACCCCCCCCCCCCCATCATCAGCAACAGACACCCACGTTTTATATACATTAGCGTTGAATTCAGTTATTTATATTTTTAATTTTTCATTTTCTTTAATTGAGAATTAATACTTCATATTTAAGTGTTTTATATTTTATATTTTCTAAATAATAAAGTGTTTATGTTTGTCAGTTTTTATTCTTTTTCTATACATTAATTTTCCTGAGGAGGAGCCAGCTTTGGTAATACTGTCTGAAGTTGTTACAGGGCTGAGTAAGCCTTCACAAGTGGCGACCTTGCCAGGATCAACTCTACTGAATCAAGATTCAACTCCATCTCGAATCTACCATTGGAACTTCAACGCCGCATACACAGCGGTTACCACCAAGCATGAGTCATTCATTCTCTATGGTGGAACAGTACTGGTATTTAAAAGATTTAGTGTTATAGTCTCAATTTTATTTTTAGACACGGTCAAGGCAGAAATACTAGTTAATTCTGCATCTTTTTTTTGTGTGGCTTCAAACACTTTAGTGGATTAGACTCTAGGGGACCCGAGATTTCATCAGTGACAATCTGTTTCATTGGAGCTCTTTATTAGTATCAAGGAAATCTGTCATAGGACCTCTTGATTGTGTTGGTGAGAATGATTGGATGGTCAAGGTGATGTCCCATTCTTCTGCTGTTTGCACCCCCCCGGCGCCCCCCCTCTGAACCTGCGTTTTAATTAATACCTGACTGTTTAATTGAAGCAGGGATCGAGCCCCGCCTCAGGTTTATTTACAGTTTGTGCGGAGCTGGAAATTGAAACCTCCATTATTCTTTAATACCCGTTTCATTTCCCTGATAGTTTAAGTTCTTGTCATGCAAGTATGGAGGATACCAGTTTTGGTGAAGGCTGGAAGAGAAGTTAGGAATAAACAGGAAAAATTTAAGAATTTTTTCATTAGTGCTAAGATCCAGGAAAGACTGTTGAAAGAGAGAGAAGCGAGAGAGAGAAAGGGAAAGAGAGAAGAAAAAGGAGTGAGGAGATCGTAAGAGAAGAGAAAGAAGGAGAGAGAGTAGAATTGAGAGAAGAGAAATCCAAAAAAGACAGGCTAACAAGAGAAAGAGAAGACAAAAAGGAGAGTGATAGACTGATCATGAAAGAAAAAGCTATGATGAAACGTGAGGAACAGGCTAAAATCGTGGAGGAACAGCTAAAATAGAGATATTTGAGGAAAGAGCAAAGGATAACAGAAGAAGTGCGGAAAAAGCTAGAGAACTTGAGAATAATAGAGAGAGAAAAGGATCGCAAGCTCGATAAGATCGCTTGATTTAGAGATAAAAAGTTACTCTTGCAAAACAACGACTATTAGAGGAGGAGTAATGATCATGGCCAGCTAGGTGAACATATTCCAACACCTAATTTACCGCCTTCACAGAAGGGGAAGACATAACTTCATACTTTATAGGTTTGAAAAGTACGCTACCCCTCTGTGAATGGCTGCTGACACTGGGCTACCAGGTTAGGAATGTATTTTTCTGGCTAATGCTCTTGAAATATGTCTATGCAACTTTGTCGCAGGATATTATATGTAATTATAACCTACTGAGAAGGGCACAATCTTAAAGCATATCAAAAAACACAAATTCTATACGGAACGATTTCAGGTATGCCACCTCACAGCATGGCTCAGAACTTCGCAGATAGCAGGGAACACTCTTTCGTTTGTTCGACTTTATTTGGATAGGTGAGTTCAGGAATGATCCATCTCAGTTATGAATCTCTTAGAGACTTCATGGTTGTGACCAGTTCCTGACAGCTCTTCCTCACTCAGAAACGACATGCATTAGGACGTAAACTGATTAAAGCTGAGGAAGTTGCTGAGGCTGCCGTACCTGTATGCCTAGAGGCTCACAAATTCCGTATAAAGACCTAAAGGGATCGAACCCTAAGGAGGGTTCATCAGAGACCTTAAGAAATCAATAGCCTTAGTGGAAAGTCTAAAAATGACTTCTTTTATTCTGTTTGCTGTGTGTGGTGTTAAGTGTTATGGGACATACACGTCGCCAGATGACAAACAGAAGGTCAAAAAAGATGGATAGATGTTTTAAATACTGTAATGACCAAGCACCCTTCTGCTTCAGAACAGTTAATGGATTATGTATCTACCATTTATTCGAGAACACTGGGATGACACATGTATAAGTCATTTCTGATAAAGCTGTTCCTAACCTTAAAGAAAACTCATTCATCTGCTTATACTTTTCAGACTACTTGCGACGCTGTACGGAAACTTTTCATCATCCGTTGTTACATTAGGTTAAATGATCTCACAGGTTGGTCACTGAGCCGTACTAGCTCCCATCACTTCTTGCTCCGTACCTAATAGCGTATTGTTAAAAAAGTGCCATTTTCCTTCTGAGGTTAACCTTTCATCACAAAGGGGACATAGCTTTTCAGATCTATCTTCCTGTAGATATCAGGAAGCCCCTCGAAAGTTCAGATGAGGGACTAATGTCTCGCGAGATTCATGTGGGATTAAAAACCAGTGAGTGCTACTCTCCAAAGCGAGGAAAGTGAGGATCACGGGTTCACTTGTTAGATGAAAGTGAAAGTTCTCACCTCCGATACCATAAATGTCTTGTCTAGGGCTCAGACCAAAGCAGGCTTTCTCTAACTATCATCTCTTTTATTTTACTGACTTTAAGCCTTTAGAAATATAATATATATCCGAAGGACTCCTTTGTCAATTTACAACGTAATATGGCCCTCCTCTTCAGAATTGCATATGCCGCCCCAAACACAATCAAGTTATCCAAAGGAAAAACTTTTCATATAAATTTGTGAAATATAATAGGTAGCCTTGTACATGTCAGTATCAAATTAAATTCAGATGAGATAGACTATTCCATCTTAGTTGTTCCAAGTCAATGCAGAGAGAGACTTCTTAAAAATGGCTCATGACCTGCCAGTGGCCGGGAAATTTTCTAGCATCGTAAACATTAAATAAAATTAAGGGAAACCTATTTTTGGCCTCAAGAATGTCCTCAGATGTCATACCTATTGTAGATAGTGTAAAGTTTGCAACTGTCATGCCTCCCGAGGTACCAGGCGAGTGACCTATGGTCAAAAATGCCTACTTTTACAGTAGCCGTTTTGAAAGAGTAGCTATTGACATCGTTGGTCCTTTATCTCCACTTTTCATCTGGGGGCATAGAATATATATTAACATAGTGATTATGCTTCGAGTTTCCCTGAGCCGTCCTTAAAGACCTCAATAAACTACTATAGAGGTGGACTGATCCCTTTTGTCCATATTCTCAGGAGTGGGCACCCTTAGAGAAATTTGCTGACGTGGGACACAATTCACATCTGACTTAATGCAAACATCTATACCAACTTATGGGAGTGAAGCCTCTCTTCAACCAACACCTATCATCACAGCTGTAATGGAGGATTGAGCGCAAGCATTCGATCTCATGTCCTATTTCTTAAGGAAACTTTACTCCCTTAAAACCTAAAGGAAGATGGCATTCGTTTAAGTACCCTGTCGTTTGTTTGCCATGAGGGGAAGTCCCAGTGACTTCTTCGGGTTTCACCTTTTGAAACTTCTCTATGGGTAGACAGGCCCATTGTCCATCCTTCATTGACTTATGGCTTAAATGAGGAAGGTGAGTGCTGAGAGTTCGTCTTCTTACAGATTCTCCTTGACCTTAGATCCACAACTTGAAGAGACCTCTGGACAGTTTCGAAATACCTAAGCTTGTCAATGACTCAGTAATCTAAAACTATTTTATTCCAAAAGTCAGGTAGAAGTTTAAAGTAGGAGATGAAGTTCTGGTTATTTCAACTTTTGTACTTTTGCTCTTATCAAGTCGCAAATAAATTATTAGTAGATGGAAAGGTCCATATAAGTATTAAAAATTTTGTGGGAAAGTGACTACCTCATAGAATCAAGGGGAAACCTAAGCTTTTATATATCCACCTCCTATACGAGAAATATTACCGAAGAAATTCGGTCAACTTGCATATATCTTTCTATTAGTTTTTCAAACACGAACTTGATAATGAACAACTGAGGAATGTAAGCGAGTGTGTAATTGACAACCATAACGTAGGACTATGATGAAGAACTACATGACTCTTGGTGACTCTTTGACAACTCGGGCGCAAACAAACAATAACTATTAATGAATCTTTGGACAGACCATAAGAGACATGAATATTTCAAATGTCTGAAATAACTTTTCAGACGTCTTTGAATGATATTCCAGGTGTTACCTCCACGGGTAGTCTCATAAGACTGACTTGGTGACGAACAATCTATCAAACGAAAATCTCATACTCTAACGTTTTGCATCTGATACGACCGTGCAAATGCGAAATAAAATACTGGCAGTCTTCCCCCACCAGTAATCCTATACCAGTTCAGTTCACCTTAGGGATGCATTTGACCGGAGAGGTAGATAAATTATTAAAACAAATATCATGAACCTTCAGTATGTCTGCTATTATGCTCACCTCAGTGTAGGTCATGGTTAAGAGCAGGATTTGATTATATAGATTGCTATTGACTTCAGAGGCCTTAATGCTACTAAATCGGTGGGATGCTGAGCTATGCTCCTAGATATAGATAGATGCGATCTACACAGAAATGTTTAGAAGGTGACGACTTACCTTCTTTTCAGGAAGATTGATATTGAGAGGCTATATTCATCAAGTAATGTTTAGTTCCTTCTTCTATGCAGTACACCGCATTTCCTACACACCAAGGACTGATGCAAAATAGATCTATGCCCTTCGGTTTGGTAACTGCCTGTGCTACCTACGTGGACTGATGAGAAAGGTCTTGGGTATATGCAAATGTTTCAAGTTTATTTTGATAACCATTCACACTAAGTGACATCCACGTGAGGGAGAGCATAGTCAAAATATTAACATCTGTTTTTACGTAGTGTGTACGCTCGGCATGGACCTCACTGCCAAGCCGAAGGAAATGCTTCGCCTTGGGTATAACATGATTAGATATCTTGGACTAGTACTTTCTAAACTCTCTGCAGCCTCTCCCCAGTAAGATCAAAGATTTATTAGAATTTAATTCCCCAAAAAGCAAGAAGCTCATGCATAGCTTTATTGGTTCTGTAATTTTTTTTGCACGGTGTATCCCTGAACCTTACTGGATCTTAAGGCATCTTATCCAAATTCAGATTAAAAAAGTCTGTGAAGGTTACCTCTTGAACACTTTCCGACGTAGCTCCAGGAAAGGTTGTAATGAATTATAAGTTATCTTTTCGAAAGGACCTATGTCCTAGATTCAGTATTAATAAAACATTTTGCTAGAACTGATGCCTCAATACTGAGCTCAGGTGCGGATGTTTACTACAAATACCATGATGGTACTCCCTTCCCTGTATGCTTCCTAAGCCAGAAAACCTTCCTGCAGAGCAGAGATAACTCCACAAATGTAGAAAAGGAATGTTTAGCCCTTGTGTGGGGTATCTCGAAGAAGCTTAAATTTTATTTATCGGGGAAAAGAAATTTCATTTGTAGAACGGACCACAAACCTATTGATATACTAGAAATTTTAAGGGAACACAACAGCCGACCTCTTGAGGTGGACATTGGCACTCCAGGCTAAAACTTAAGTTCCATATTGTGTATATTACAATGGTTCATCAGTATTTTTCTCTAACTGGTTAAGTCGGTGATCAGTCAGTACGAAGATTGTTGCCTTATGCAACTTCACATTTAGAACTTTTTTCCTCGCCTCTTCTTATTATATCCTTGACTATAAGTCTTGGTATGGGGAGTGTGAGGGAAAAGTTCAATAGATAGGAGTAGCGAGGGTAGATATTGTAACTATAAATTTCATTGCTGGCTACTTGTGAAGGTAGGGTAAGATCCCGTCCCTTCTATTCCCGCCTTTACCCCCCCCCCACGATTGGGGACGTGTTGGGCTCATGAGTCCAAACAGTAATCACTAGAATCACAGCGTCCCAGCACTTACTGTAAGTACATGCAGGCCTTGTATTCTGAGTGGACTTATTGGTTGAAAGCTAGTTCACGTTTGACAAATAATAAATGTCTTTCAGTCTTGCTCTAAGTTGACTGTTGTAATTATACACCACATCTTTAGGTATTGTACCTTTTCATGAGTCAGAGAGTGATTTCTCTTGTAAGCAGTGGGTAACCTGTGTATCTTCCAGCTTGATGACAGAGAGGGTCATCCTGACAATCAAACGAGTAGAATTGATGGTGACGGACTAAACTTCTGAGATGTCCCAAATTTTGATCCACTTACACTGTTGTGTATGCAAGTTTAGCAGGATATAACCCTTAATTTGCAGTGGAGAAACCTGCTTTCCTGTATCATGAGAAGGATTATTGGAAAGCTAGAAAATCTGTGAAGAACGAGCCGGTGGGTTGTCATCAACACCTGCACCCCCCCCATCATCTAGCAATGGCTACGATTCATACAACACGCAGTGGCACCAACACCAGACACCCAAGTTTTATATACTTTAGCATTGAATGTCAGTTATTCATTTATATTTTTCATCTTTTCATTTTCTTTAAATGTAAGATTAATAGCGTTAATATGTTTAAGTGTTTTATTTTTTATATTTTCATAAATAATTAAAAAGTGTTTTATGTTTGTCAGTTTTTTATTCTTTTTCTTTTACATTAATTTTTTGAGGAGGAGCCAGCCTGGTAATACTGACTGAAGTTTGTTACAGGGCTGAGTAAGCCTTCACAGTGAGGCAAAAACACATGATGCCCTATCAACTGGACCATATGATCTTAAAAGTAGGGGCATCCAGTGGAAACTGATGTTGTTGTACTCCCTATCCAAGGAAAACCCCACCCCCCCCATACCCCCCCCACGGGGGATCGGGTGGTGACTCTAGGCTAATTTCATTCTAGTCCCTGTTGGTGTACTAGTTCAACGAGCAGTATTTTATATTGTCTTGTGACTCCACAGAACGACGTGGTATTTTTTTTTATTATTTTTATTTAAATTTACATATGCAGTTAATTAAATAAATTAAATTACCCTATTATACGCGGCTCGCACAGATAACATAAATTTATTTCGATAAATACACCACTGCAGTTCCTCTTTGTGTGACAAATATCCTCAACCACTATGCTTTTTATCCTTACTCCTATGCTAAATACATATTGTACGTTGCATCAATCAAATTTAGCATGAAAATTTCAATTCTACTTATCACCCGACTAAGAGGTGAACATTGTCATTACTCAGAATTCCATGAAAATTTACGTAAGGTTTAATATCAAATATTGTCAAGTCTCAAACTCCTTTCCCGTCTTCTTGAACAGTGTTACACACATTCAATTGCATGTCGTTATGATCCCATTCAGAAATTCTTACTCACCCCCCCCACCCCTTTTTCCCATTGCAAAAATTAACTGTCACCTTACACTAGACGTCACAATCGTCTGACTATTGTTCACTTAACTTATTATAAATGATTAATTAAATTAATTAAATTACTTATGACAAAGTGAAATTAGATAGGATCAATTACTTGACTAATAGAATGAAGAATGCCAACTAAAAATGGTAATGTAACTAGATATGAAACACACAATAAAAACATATTCCCTTATTTATGTTTTAACATGTTCATCAAGATATTTGATTGTTATAGTACGCAGTATTTGGAACATTATCAGGACCTACTCTTTGACACACGGAAGAAAGATAAAATACCATTATCGCTCTTAACTTATACATGTGCAGTGCAGTACAACTCCACTCGCTCATGTTAAAAATCATCAGGCCAAGACCTTAGAAAGCACCCCTGCCATCCTCGACCCTGTACGGTCATATATTTTAAATTACTAAAAATAGAATCGGTTCTCTTACATGTTCAAGCTGTCCACCCCCCCCCCCCCCCCCCCCCCCTCCTCCCCCCCCATCCCTGAAGTCTAAAGCCATAAACCAGTCTTTAATCGATCAGGTCACCAGGTCACCCCCTCTACGGCCCCTACACTCCCCTCATGCCTATACGGATGCACACTCATATTACTCCACTACCACACACTTTTTTTCACATTCCATCCTCCATAAGTATTACTAATATCAAAGAGCAACAACAAATGTGGACAGGACTCAGGGACTACACCAATTCAGCTCTACCCTGCACCCACCCTAACATAAACCTACCGTCAGATTACGAAAAACCACTGGGAAACCTATTTACCCACACCTTCCCATATAGTAGCCGTATTCCTGCAAAACCTACGATTCACACTCGCTGCAAGTGCCATCACCCTACAATCACCCCTCCACCTCCTGCACTACCCAAGAAAACATACGCAAAAACTCTGCCACTCGTTACATACAGCCGCCGAATGATTGTCCTTGGAAACTCACCCACATTCAAAGGGGCAATGGCCCTCAAGGTAGAGATGTTACTCCCCCCCCCCGCAGCCACTACTACCTAGGATCCTCGCTTAACAATGTCCTTACAACCCCCAAAAATTTTCACAAAAAAACACCAGCATGAAAAGTCTGTCTCTCATCCTCTCCCCTCAATTTGGACAATTACCCGACACCTAGACATAACCCATTATAGAGATTAGCACGACCTTGAAGCTAGAGTTCCAGAAAAAACTATTTAGCAATTCAGAACCTTCGGCTTTAAGCTAATCTTTCAGAAATGTCTTCCCCAAATGCCACATCCAATTTTACATCGGGTATGTATCTAGTACCTGTATACCTCTTCCCTGCCTTACCTGTCCTCCCAAAGTGCCTAACCTTTACACTGCCTTACATCTGGATTGTCAATTACATTTACGCATATCTTCTACACAATCATTAACTCCTTCCCCTTCCAACAATTTCCTCACATCCTCCATGACCTCTCCGATACCTTATTACCCATCTCCCTCCTGCCCTTAGGTACCTCTCGCTTCTCATATTACTGCCGTAACACATGTGTACAAGTAGGTATGGAGACTGTCTCCACCAGTTGCACGTCCGTCAGTACCACCTCCATTCCGAAGACCACGGCCTCCATACCCCACACATTACCTCAAAACCCACTCTCTGTTCCTGAAAAATCACATGCCTCAGGGTATTATATCTCTGCCACTCCCCACACTTTAGACTATACACCAGTGTGTTTACCACCATCACCCTCTGCTGCAAACGTTACGTCCCCGGCCTCCACCCTCTCATAATACACATCGACTATACTCACAACTTCCCTTGAATTTACCCTCTGCGCGCGGTCCCCAGCCTCTGCCATGTGCACCACCCCGAATATCATAAGTCTTTCCACAAACGTTCCCCATACAATTCCCCCCCAACCCATGTACCTACTTCCATTAACTTAGACTTTGCTCCAGTAACCCTCATCCAGTCGCCGACGACAAAAAATCTCTTTATAAGTCCACCACATTCCCAATCACTATTTCTCTCCCACCATAATTTGTGGTGTCATCCTAAAACTCGGTACCTGACGAGAGCCGGGCTTTGGCCTCGTACGTATGGTTTTTCGTGCAGCAGCAGGTAACAGCCTGGTTGATCAGGCTTGACCACCAGGGAGGCTGGGCCAACAGACCGGACACGTGGGGCGTTGAACCCGGAATTCTCTCCAGGTAAAACTCCATGGGCAATACCCCACAATCCCACATCTGCCAGGACCTTTCTCCCCGTTCCACAATCCTTCCTCTATAAGCACTATAATAAGGGGTCCGGCAGTAGGCATGCAAAGAGGATTGTTGTGACAAGGGACACCCTGTCATCAAACCCTTCCCCATCTGTACCGGGCAGCCTTTATTCCGATTAGAACTTGTACCCTGACTCTAGCAGGTGTATACCGAAGTAGTCACCCACTGCCACAAATCTCATCCCTCCAAACACCCTGTTTTGTAAATACGCCGACAACTTAAACGTCTTTCAAAAACAGGCATAAGCATGCCTCCAAATCGATCCCAAGATCCCCCCTTGTCTGCCCTCCACGAAATCCCTAATTTCTTCATCCCCTCACGCATCTTCGACCTGGAATCCCACTGTAATTAGTGTAGAACAAGAATCAATTACCTTCTTCATGCGATTGCCCAAAACATTCAGCAATATTTTATAATCAGCGCTCATGAGGGATATCGCCCTATAGGCAACTGCAAGGGGTCTCCCTCCTCTCCTTCATAGAACCAAAACACACTACCCCCGTGCCCTGACGTTTTTCCCCAACACTCCCCCTTCCTTCATACAGGTTAAGCAACGTGGACACAGACATTCCTTCATTAACAGTCTCAGTGGCAATATAAGAAAAATCGTTAGGAATTCCATCCATCCCTGGCACTTTTTCCCTACTCAAGCTCATTACCGCCTCCTCACCTCCTCCTCACTGATCCTACCTCAAGCTCCGCCATCTCTTCCTCCCCTATAATTCCCCGAATTCCCTCCCTTATAATTCCTCTCCCTCCTCCCTCCGCCAACCTTCACCCTGCTTAAATTCTCCCTGAACCATTGATCAAGCGTGGTTACTCTACTCCTATCAGTGGTTGATTAGTACCTGCCCCCACTATAAGCCCCCCAACCCTTAACACAACTCTAATTCCAATATTCTACGGTCATTGCTGTCTATTCCTGAAACTCTCCACAAACACATTTGACGGTTTATCACCCCATAGTACCTCTTCTAATCCCTTCCCTCACACGATATCGACATCAAAACGGTGAAATCTGTATATCCTTGTTCAAATCTCTCCCCTTAAAACCTCAATTTACACATGCCTACACACCCTCCACCCATTATAGCAATAATTGAATGCGCTGCCCCTCAGGTATTTCTGTAATCAAACCTCCACCGTCGCTACCTCATCCATCCTCTATGCTGGTACTAATCCTATAAAAAAATTAATCCGCCATTAGCTTGCATCTCCCACCTCCCTATAACATCCTCCTCGATGTTGCGTGCCTCACAGAATTTGTCTCCAGCCAGTCCTGAATGTAAACCACTCTCCTCCTCCCCTGAAGAAACCTCATTCATTATCCAATAGACCTGCATACACGCGGGAATCCATACATCCCATGCCACCTCTGCCCAACACTGCACGGATGGTCGAAAACCCTACATTCAACCGTCAGCAAGTTCTACTGTGTAATCACACAGTTATGTATATAGCGATATAATCTGGCAGCATACTCTCAGCATTAAAGTGTGCTCGCACATTCCTTCATCACCCCTCGACTACATGTCATAAACACCCTGTTTCCTAAATAAATCTCTCATCACCCCAATCACACAACCAGTGCACCCTTCGGCTCCCACATCCTTATTTTCTAACTTCACAATTTCCAGTCCCTCCACTACTATGGAGAAACAATGGGTGAAACCCCACAAGTGGAGAAAACATTATGCATAAAATTCCCTTTATCCTTCTGTTGCTATCTGCCGGACATTCACATCCACAGTAAAACACTAATCTATCCACCCAGAGGCCCTCTATTCTCAACTACCCTCCCCTCCCCCTCTTCCCATGCGAGCACTTGAAATGGGATGGATTCCCTAACTGCGCACTGCCACCCCACACTTTATTCTCTGAAAAAACTACCAGCATACATCCTAAACCCTTTCAAACCTCAAAACTCTCAGCCACTACTTAACATTGTGTTCTGTATAAGCACACAATCAACATCAAAACGCTCAAAACATTTCGAACCCATAACATGTTTAAACTTTCAGCTCTAAGGCCACTCACATTGTGGAGGAAAAGTTTCATTAGATAGGAGTAGTGAGGGGAGTATATAGTAACAATAATTTCATTGCGGCTATTGTTAAGAGTAGGGTCAGTTAGCTACGCTATCCCTTCCCCTCCTTCTTCCCCCCCCGAAAGGTGGACGTGTTGGGCTCTCGGTCCATACAGTTGAATCACTAGATCACAGCTCCCAGCACTACGGTAAGTACATGCCCTGCCTTGTATTCTAGTGGATTTGTATTGGTTGAAAGTTCACTTTTGACAATAATAAATTTTAGGCGCTTCAGTCTTGTCTAAGTTGACTGTTGTAATAATCACACATCTTTTTAAGGTATTGTATTATCATGGAGAGTGATTTCTTAAGCAGTTGGGTAACCTGGTCTATCTTTCAGCTTGTTTCTTTGAGATGACAGAGAGGGTCACTGTCAATCAATGAGTGGAATTGAAGGAGAAGGACTAACTTCATGAGGGACATTCCTTCATATAGATACTTGCCTGTGCACCTGTATGAAGTGGCAGGAGTGTAAACCCTCATCATTGCCGTGCGTGTAAAGAACCTGCTTTCCTAGTCATCGGGATATAATACGTCACTGGCAATACTCTGATGAACAAAACCGGTGGGTTGTAACTCAAAACTGCTACCCCCCCTTCATCGGCAATGGCTATGGATTTCAACGAATCAGTGTCACAAACACCAGACACCCCTGTATATATTACGTTGGATCGTTATCATTTATACATTTTTCATTTTTCATTTTCTTTAATGTTGGATAAATTTTTCATATTAAGTAGTTTTATATTTTCTATTTAATAAAGTGCTTTATGTTTGTTTGTTATTTCTTTTTCTATTCACTATTTTCCTGAGGAGAGCCAGCCTTGGTACTACTGTCATGAGTTGTTACAGGTGAGTAAGCTTCTCACGTGGCAGACCTTGCCAGGATACACTCTACGTGAAATCAGGATTCTAACTTCCCCATCTCGAATATACCATTGGACTTCAAACTGACCGCATACCTCAGACGGTTAACCACCAGCCATGAGTAATCATGCTCTATGTAGGATACAGTACGAGGTATTTAAAAGAATATGAGGTTGATTGTTATAGCTCAATTTATTGTAAGTCAAGTCAGGCCAGGATTTATATTTAATGAGTGCCACCTAATTTTGGTGAGTTTGAAACATTTGGAGGATTAGGACTCTAGTGACCTCGAGATTTTCCGTGACAATTTGTTTCAAATTGAGCTCTTTATTTTATCAAGGGAAACATTTCGTAGGACACTCTTGATTTGTTGAGTGAGAGAAGTATGGATGGTCAGTGACGCCTTATATTACTGTTCTCGGAGCCGGTCATAGAACCCTTTGTTTTAATTAATACGTATTGTTTATTTAAAGCAGGATCGAGCCCTCTCGGTTTATTTACGGTTTGAGCGGGCAGGATAAAATTTGAACCCTCCGTTTCTTTAATACTCATTTCATTTTCCCCTGATAGTTTAAGTAATATTCTTGCAATGTATGGATGCTAACAGTTTTGGATGAATGCTGTGAAGTAAGTTAGGAATTAACGGAAAAATTTAGAATCTTTCATTAGTTGCCCTTAAGATCCAGGAAAGACTTGAAAGAGAGATAGAGAAGAGAAAGAGAGGATAAAAAGGAAAGAGATCGAAAATTGAAGAGATAAACACGATGACTGAGAGAAGGCACAAAAAGGAGAGTGATAGACATTGATCGTGAGAGAGCTAAAGTACGTGAAGAACAAGTAAAATTTAAGGGACTGGAGGAAAGAGCAAAGGATAGAGAAATGAGAAAGAGTAAAGAACATGCGTTGAGTGAGAGAGAAAAGGTCGCGAGCTCGAACAAGTCGCCTAGAATTAGAGGAATAAAAAAGTAACTTTCTCACAACAGCAATTAGCGGAAGGAGTAATGGAAATAACGTGCAGCTAAGTGCACATATTCCAACACCTAATTTACCTCCCTTCACAGAGGGGGAAGAAATAACTTCTTACTTTATCAGGTTAGAAATATACCGCTACCCTGTCGGTGAATGGCTGCAGACACCTGGGCTACCAGGATAGGAATTGTTATTTTCTGGTACCAGCCTTGAATTTTCTATGCAGACTTTGTCGCAGGATATTCAACTTACTGTAATTATAACCTTACTGAAGAAGGCGATCCGTAACAGCCTATCAAAAAAACCACAAATTTTACAGGGAAAGATTTCAGGTATGCAAACTTACAGCCTGGCCAGAAACTTTCAGCAGCTACAGGTAACACTCTTTTTTCCCCTTTTCTTTTTGTGGTTCGACTTTGGAATGAGAGTTCAGTGGAATTGATCACAGTTATGAATATAGAGACTTCATGGGTTGCTGACCTCAGTTCCTGACCAGCTCTTCCCCATCAGATACGAAACATTCATCAGGGAATCTATAACCTGAATAAAGCTGAGGAAGGTTGCTGAGGTGCTGGAACATGTATGCTGAGTGCTCAATTCCTATAAAGCACCTAAGGGCAATCGAACCCTAAGGGCCATGGGTAGTCACGCAGTCTAAGAAATCAAAGCCTCTAGTGGGAAAGTAAAATGGACTTCTTTTATTCCTGTTTGTCATTTGTGGGTTGTTAAGGTGACATTAACGCCGATGTCCTTCTAAGAAGTCCAAAAAGTTGGAAGATGTTTTAAGGACTGTAATGACAAAGTACACCCTTCTGATCAGGAACGTTAATGGGACTTAATGTATCGTACTTTACGAGACACTGGATACATCATGTATAGTCATTTTATGATAAGCTGGTCCCCAATCTTAAGAAAAACTCATTTCCTCTGCTATACTTTCAGACTACTTGGCCGTATGGATCTTTTCCTACCATCCGCGTTGTTACATTAGTTCTAAATGGTTCACTGGTTGGTCTGAAGCAGTACTAGATCCATCACTTCCTGCTCCTTACTAATAGGTATGTAAAAGGTGCCATTCTTCCTTCATGAGGTTGACCTTTCGGCATACACAAGTAGCTGGACATAAGAAGTTGTTAGATCCTCTTCCTGTAGAGTCAGAGATGCCCTCGAAAGTTCCAGATGAGACAGTGTCTCGCGAGATTCATGTGGGATTAAAAAACCCAGTGATGCTACTCTCGAAAGCGAGGTTGTAGGATTCTCAGGTTCTCTTGTTAGGATGAAAAGTGAAGGTATCACCTCCAATACCATGTCTTTGAGTAGGGCTCAGACCAAAAGCAGGCTTCTCCTACTGTCCCATTCCTTTGATTTTCCCTAGACTTTAAGCCTTTAGATATATCGAAAGACTCCTTAGTCATTTACAACGTAATTGCCCTTCTCTTACAGAAGTGCCATGATGCGGCTAAACAAAATCAAGTGATCTCCAGAAAGTGAGAAAACTTTTCATATAAATTTGAATATGCTAAAAAGGTACTTGTACAAGTCAGTATTTCAAAATTAAATCAGATTGAGATATGGACTATTCCATCTGTAGGTCTGTTCCAAGTCAATGCAGAAGAGACATTTCTTAAAAATGGCTCATGACTGCCAGTGGCCTGGACATTTTCTAGATCGTAAACCTTTAAATAAATTAGGGAAACCACTATTTTGGCCAAAATGTCCTCAGTGTCACTACCTATTGTAGATCGTGTAAAGTTGACAAACTGTCATCCTCCGAGGTTACCAGGAGAGTAACTATAGTCAAAAATGCCAGTCTTTACAGTACTTTTGAAAGAGTAGTTTTGATGTGTTGGTCTTTATCACCCTTTCATCTGGGGGACATAGATATTATATTAAACATTGTTGATTATGCTTCATGTTTCCCTGAAGCCGTCCCTTGAAGACCATAATACTACAGAGGTGGCTGAGAAGAGCCCTTCTTGTCATCTTCACAGAGTGGCTTCCCTAGAGAATTTTTCTCTGACCGTGGGATACAATTCCATCTCATCTGACTTATGCAACATCTCTACCAACTTCATAGGAGTGAAGCTCTCTTCACAACCCCTATCATCCAGCTGTCTATGGGAGGATTGAGCGCCAGCATTCGATTTCTCAAGTCCATTTTAAAGGAATCTTTGCGCCCTTAAACTATAAAGGAGTGGACATCGTTACCTTACCCTGTGCTTTGTTGCCATGAGGGAAGTTCCCAGTGACTCTTTGGGTTTTCACCTTTTTGAACTTCTCTATGGCAGACAGGCTGAGGCCCATTGGTCGCCATCCTCTGCATGACTTATGGACTATTGAGGTAAATGCTGAGGTGCTGTAATCTTACCAGTTTCTCCTTTGACCTTAGATCCAAACTTGAAGAGACCTCTGACAGTTGTTCGAAAAACCTAAGTTGTCAATGGACCAGTACGCAAAAAACCTATTATTGATTCCAAATGTCAGAGGAGAAGTTTTAAAGTAGGAGATGAAGTTCTTGTACTTTTGCCTTTCAAGTCAAATAATTATTAGTGCATGGAAAGGTCATATAAAGATTAAAAATTTGGGGGGAAATGTTGACTCCCTTTATAGAAGTCAAGGGGAAACCTAAGCTTTATCATATAAACCCTCCTTAAGAAAATTTCCCGAAAAAATTCTTTAAAAATCCCTTAATAACTGCTTAGTTTTCCCACACGAACTTGATAAGACAACTGAAGAATAAGTGTTGTAATTGAACCTTAACAGGATATATAAGAATACATGACTTGGTGATCTTGACATTTGGGGCGCAACCAACATTAATTTTTAATGAATTTTTGGATGACCATAAGAGAAGAACTATTAAGTGTGAGAAATTTTAGAGCTTTATGAATTCCAGGGTTACCCCCACGGTAGCCCATAAGTTTCCCTTTTTGTGACTGCAACCCTATAAAACGGAAATTTACCCAGTTCCAGTTCACCTTGGGATGCATTTGCCCGAGAGGTAGACAAATTTTTAAAACTAAGATCTTTAAACCCTTCGTATCTGCTATTGCCCCAGTATCAGATTAAGAAGGAGGATTTCATTGACTTGATTGACTTCAGGGGCCCTTTTTTAATGCTAAAACTTGGTGGGATGCTGAGCCCAATGCTTTTAATAGCTATAGTGTCTACACATTTTATGACGTTTCCTTCTTTTCAAGTTGTTTGCACAGGAAATTTCATCAAGAATGTTAGATCCTTCTTCTAACAGTACTTCGCTTTTCCCAAACCCCCAAAAGGGATGATGCAATATAAAACACCCCCTTTGGGTTTGGTAACTGCCTCGCTCCCTCGTGAGACTGATGAGAAAGGTTTTGGTAATTTTCAAATGTTTCAGTTTTTTTTGGGAAAAATTTTAGAAATGACATCCACGTGGGGCGAACTGCCCAAACTTTAACATCATTTTTTGCGTAGGTTACGCTACATGGCCTCCCCCAACGAAAAAGCCCCTTGGGTATAACCGATTAGATATTTGGATGTACTTTCTAATAACTTATGCCCTCTCCTCAGTAAGTAAAAAGCTTTTTTAAAATTTAAATTTCCCCAAAACCAAAAGCTAATGCTTAGCTTTTTTGGGTTCTGTAAATTTTTATTCATTTACCCCAAACCCTTATGATCTTCAGGCTCTTATAAAACTTCCTTAAAAATCTGTGAAGGAACCTCTTGAACTTTCCGACGTGCTCGGAAAATTTAAACGAGATTAAAGTTCTTCTCGAAAGCCCCTATAATGTACTAAGATTCCGATTTAATAAAACATTTTGTTTGAAAACTGATGCCCCCCAAATGGCTTGGTGCGGTGTTACTCAATCCCATGATGGTACCCCCTTCCCCTGTATGCCCCAAAACCCGGAAACCCCTTCCGCAGAAACAAGATACCCCACAAAAAAAAGGAATTTTTAGCCTTGTGTTGGGTTTTCCCCAAAACAAAATTTTATTTGCTGGGAAAAGTTTTTCTTTTTAGAAACGGACCCAAAAAACCATTGTTCCCTAAAATTTTTAAAGGGAACCCGACGTCGCCTTTGAGGTGGAATTTGGCCCCCAGGTTTTTAAATTTCCCATTTGGTAACAATGGTTTCACCAATTATTTCTCTGATGGTTAAGTCATGACAGTCAGTAGAAGATTTGTTGTAAAAATTTGGTAGAATTCCGACAATATGAAAAGTAAAAGGACACAAGTGCAATATGTGACATTTATTGTGGCAACGTTTCGTTTCCCCCAGGAGCTTTATCAAGCCTTTAAAAAAAAATACGGGAACAGGGGTATTAAAGGCTCAGTGAGGTGAATATGTGAGGTACCATTTCAGGTTCCTAGGGGTATTAGTATAGTAGTAGGTTTTGGACAAAAGTAAACAAATGGTAGAGAATTATTTCGTACTGATAAAAGGATATAAAAGCTATTACGGGTAACATAAAAAAAGGTTGGAAAAATAAAAAACGGAATGAGGAGTTTGTTTCAGGTTCACCTTGTGCTTTGTGTAGTATAACGGAGAGACTATGTGAGGGCAGGGTTTACTGTTTTCAGGAGGTTTTCTTCAAAGATTCGGAGATGGTGAAGCTGCGTTGTTTTTTTTAAATTGTATTCAAAAACAGCGATCAGTGTGATTAAAGGCACTTGCGTGTGGGGAAAAATTAGTTTCTTTTATACAAATTGGGGTCTCTGAATTTAAAAGATGATTGGTGGGAAATTTTGGGGTTTTAAACAGGCTTGTTTAAGTTGCGTTCCCCATGCTATGGTTATTGAGGCGGGTTCGAGGGTTTCTTGCTGTTTTACCCACGTGATCTTTTTCACAGCCTCCCCAGGGATAGTGTAATTTCCCACATTTACCCGGTTCGTGGTGCTTGGGTTTTGTCCTGGTTAGATCCCTTTTTTGAAGTGGGAGAGCGATGGCGACTCTGGTTTTAGCTTGTGAAATACTTTTTAGGTTTAGTGCAACCCGGCTGTTGGGGAAAAATTATACTTTGTTGGGAAAACGGGTGAGCGTGGAGAAATTATGTTTTGAAAAGTCTTTTCTTGCAGTCTTTGATGAAAAAAAGGGAAATTGTAACCGTGAAGTTTTGGGGAAGTAAGTAATTCTCGTCAAAAAAACTAGGACTACAAATTCGGTATGCTCTTAGGAAAAACCCGATGATGATGCCCTTTTGGTCTTGGTATCTTTACTGGAATAGAAGTTTGAGATATTTTTTTGGTGGGTTTTTGATAAATTGAAATCTTGGTTGTTGTCTACTTTGTGAATGAGGACGTCGGGAAAGGTAGCTTTTTTCATTGGATCTTCTTCTATGTAAAAAGAATCGCGGGGTTTAATGCTTAGCCGCCTTGAAGATCCCGTACATCAAAAGTTTTGGGGGTTATTACGAGGACATGTCCACGTAAGTAACCAATGAGTTGAAGGGATGATGTTGGCGAAGTGTTCGGGCTTAGGGGTTCCCTGATAAATTGGCTGAGGCACTTATTGGGGACCCTTCCAGGTAGGTTTGTTTGTGAGCTTGTTATTGAAGGAAAAAAAAGTTTTAAGTTTACACAGTTCAATCAAGTCAACAAAAATCTCCGGGGAGGTAAAGGAAGATTTAAAAATCCTGGCTGACTTTACGTGTAGAACCTCGATGGCTTTTTGGTAGGTTTTTTTGAAGAGGGAAAAACATCCAAACTGGGTTGTTTCTTGTTTTCGGATGGAGAGGTTACGGATGCGGTTAGAAGGTCGCCTGAGTGTTTAAAATGAGCGGGGGGGTGTCCCCAGAAGGCAGGAAAGATGTTTGGAAGAACTCCGGTAGTTTTTGGGGCATGCCCTTTTTGACGTGATTGGGCTGAGAGGAATATTGTGTTTATGGGGCTTGGGTAAACCTCATGTTGCTGGTTTGGGTTTCTTGGTAACAAATACAGAAGTTTCTTCCCTCTTAGTGCGTTTGAGTTTTGGGTTTGGTTTTGAAAAGAAAAATCTTTGGGGAGGTCTCCCACAAACATTTAGAGTTAAAAAATTTTCCCTTTTTTTTTTCATCAAAGACGCAAGAAAAGAGCTCTTCAGATATCAATTCTCCCCGCACAAAAACGCTCCCAACAAAGTTATAAACTTCCCAAGCCCGGTTGCACTTTAACGTTTAAAATACTTTCACAACTAACACAGAGCGCCATCGCTTTTTCCACTTCAATAAAGGATCTAACCCGGACAAAACCCAAGCACCCCGAAACCCGTCAGTGCAGGAGTTTACACTAACTGTGGAGGGGTGAAAGATTACGTGGGGAAACAGCAAGAAACCTCGACACCCGTCAAAGAAACACATACCCTGTAGGAACGACAACTTAAACAAGCCGTGAAAAAACACCCGAAATTCCACCAATCTCTTATGAAAATTTAGAGACGCCCAATTTGGGAAAAAAAAAACAATTTTCCCCACACGCAAGTGTTGAATCAGCATGACGCTGTTTCGAAAACAATTAAAAAAAAACGGCAGCTTCACCATTCGAATCTTAGCAAAATCCTCTGAAAAAAGTAAACCCCCCCATCAAATAGTCTTTCCCGTTATACTACACAAAGCACAGGAGTGAACACTGAAACAAGGGCCCCATTCCCCTTTATATTTTTTCCAACCTATTTTTTGTTACCCAAGTAATAGCTTTTATATCCCTTTTACTATGTGAATTTAATTTCTCTCCAAATTTTTTATTCTTTTGTCATACCATACTACTATCTACACTAGTGAAATCGAAATGGTACCCCACTTTGATTCACCTCACTCTGAGCCTTTTTACCTCGTTCCCTGTATTGTTTGTAATGGCTTTATAAAGCTCCTGGAGAGCGAAAAGTTGCCACAAAAAATTCAATTGTTCCCCCTTGTGTCCTTTTACTTTACAGAAGATTTGTTGCCTTTAAAGACTTCCACATGTTAAACTTTTTCCTCGCCTATTCTTTTTTATACCCTTGCTATAAATCTTGGTTGGGGGGTGTGAGGGGAAAGTTAAAGATAGGAGAACGAGGGAGTATATAGTAACAAAAATTTTATGCTGGCTACTTGGTAAAGGGAGGGTAATCAAGCTCCACTATTCCCCCCTTTTTTCTCCCTCCCCCAAAGGGGGGTTTCATTGCCCCTACTTGTTAAAAAGGGTAAGTCAAGTCCCGCTTTCCCCCTTTTTTCCCCCCCCCGAAAGTGAAGTTTTACGCCCGGGTGCTTTTGTTAAAGTAGGGTCAGTCTAGCCCCGCCCCCCTTCCCCTCCTTTTTTCCCCCCCCCCCGAAAGGGACGTGTTGGGCTCTGGCCAAAAGTAATCACAGACTCACAGCTCCAGCATACGTAAGTACATCCTGCCTTGTATTCTATGGTTTTTATTGGTTGAAAGTTCATTTTGACCAATAATAACTTATCCTTTCAGCCCTTGCTCTAATTGACTTTTTGAAATAATCACCACTTTTTTGGGTATTGAACTTATCATGGAATGATTTCTTAACATGGGTAACCTTCTATCTTTCCAGCTTGGACACAGGAGGGTCACCTGTCAATCACGAGTAGAACTGAAGGAGATGGACAACTTCCCGGAATTCCCATGACATAATTTTGCCTGTCCCGGGTTGAAAATTGCAGGAGGTAACCCCTCATCATTGCAGTGGTAAAGAACCTGCTTTTCCTTCATCAGGAATAATACTTTGGCTATACGTGAAGAAAAAAACCCGGTTGGGTTGAAACCCAAACACCTGGGACCCTCCCCCCCATCATCGGAAGGCTATGATTTCAACCCAGTGTCACCAACCCCAGCCCCCCCCCTATTATAAGCGTTGAATTCGTTTCATTTTTTTTTTTCATTTTTCATTTTCTTTAATTAGGAAAATATTTCATTTTTAAGGGTTTTTTATTTTTCTATAATAAAGTTTTTTTATATTTGTCTTTTATTATTTCTTTTTATATTCACAAATTTTTCTGAGGGGGGAACCCAGCCTTGGAAACTGTCTAAATTTGTCACAGGGCGAGTAAGCCTTCACACACATTTATATTTAAACCCAGAGAAAAAAAAGGTTTTTTTTCTCTATGTTTCTGGCCTGCTAAAACCTTTTATTACTCCTGTCTTCTCCCTACACTCTTCCCCCCCTTTATTTCCCCCCCCCTGTGCACTACCTGCTCTTCTTAGTTACTCCCGCCCATGTCTTCTTCCAGGTCGCTGAGCTGGATAACGACCTCGTCATCTGACAGGTCTCCAACTCTTTTCCTAAAGCCCCCCAATTCCATGTCATTATTTCCACCCCCCCTGGACCTCAGCATCCCCCTGCAACAACTGCAGCATCCCAGTCCTGCCCCGTCGACCCCGTGGCCTGCCCCAGTCAGATCTCAACCATCAGAAGTCCCCCCCTCTAGACCCGGGTTCTCCTCCCCTGCTGTCTAGGGAAAATTAATCATCTCCTGCAAGGGTTCGAAATTCGAGGTCCCCCACCCCCCCCCCTCCCACAGGGGTGCGCTCCACTTCAGGTTTTTCCTGTGGGGGCTACCGAAAGGGTTTTGGGAGGCTACAACGCTCCTCCACACCCTCCCTTCGTCCGCCCAATTTTCCTTTTTCCGCTGCAACCACCCCAGCATATAAGGACCCCCACGACCCGTGGCTACGGTATTTCCCTTTTACCGTAGGCTCAGCCTTACCCACCCGCTGCCATGTGACAAAGCACCCACAGCAGACACGTTTTACATTGTCCGAGTAATCCGAAAACCGGACAAATACGAGGGGATAGGGCTTCTCAAAGTCGCTTGTATTGTAAAATCCTCAGGAACCCCCCTGGATTCCATCCTTCCAAATCACAGCATGTACCTTCCATAGCTTTGAAAAAATCTCTCCAATATCCCCGTCATCTGCTTCAAAAGGAACATTCCGAATCCCCACCCCGTTAGTATTTGGGAGGCATCCCACAGGCTACTCCAGCCCAAAGAAACGGTGATACTCTCTCCTGGTATCAGTTACCCTCCTTTTGTAAGCTTTCCCCTGGCAATTTGACGAAATCCTTTTTAAAATTCAAACCATTTTTGGGAATACAGAAAGTATCCCGATGACGTCGGCAAAAAAACAAGAGGGGATTTTTAGGGGAAATTGCCCCTTTTTATAAGTCAACACGCACAGTGTTACTCCTCCCGCGGGCCCCTGGCAGCCATCTTGGAAAATAGGAAGTTGCGCAACAGGAAAGCAGGAGCTTTTGCGCAGCACTCCACAGGGCCCAAGCGAAAGGAAAAGATCGATAGTTTGACCAAAAAAACATTGCACTAGCCAAGGGCTCGAACCCAAAGCTGCTTTGGCCCGCTCATGGGGGGGAAAAATGCTGGGAAAAAAGGCTTCATTTTCCCGAGGGTAATGATATTTTTCTACTACCATTTTCTGCAGACTCCAGTTCCAGTGTTAATACATTAGTATATTTGTGGGTCTTTTCCCGACACTAACAGAGCACTGCTCGCATACGGTAGGAGTTTGCACTTGACACGATAGGCATGTCTTTACATAACATAAGGATAATAAGGGACCCAAATACTACCTTGGGGGAAATCCACTGCTACGCAGGGTTTGATTCATTTTTTTTGATTTTGACAAATTTTTTTTCCTTTGCTAAGGTGGCTTAAACCACTACAGAACCTATATGATACTTGAAAATTTTTTTACATAATATATTGTGGGTTGACAGTATCGAAACCCTTTTTGCTCTAAGGTTTTCCAACCTATGAGGTTCCCCATTGACATTCATTCTCAGGGAATCCATAATTAAAATTGGGAGGTGTCAGTTACTAAGATCTTCTAAAACCCCATTGATAGCTAT
>NC_069463.1:2395524-2432301 GCF_026875155.1 Cherax quadricarinatus
TGCATAGGTATCATACATAAGAACATAAGAAAAAAGGAACACTGCAACAGGCCTACTGACCCATGCGGAGCAGGTCCATGTCCCCCCTCCCGGATTAGCTCCATGACCCCCCCCTTCCCGGATTAGCCCAATGACCCACCCAGTCCGCTCGCCTCCACTCAAGGAAGGAGCACGACACTAGACCCAGCAGCACAAGCTAGTCAGGTCAAACTCACACCCACCCACACCCACTCATGTATTTATCTAACCTATTTTTAACCCTTTGACTGTCGAAGGGCCCAATCCTGAAGTGTCTCCTGGTGTCGCAAAATATTCGAAAAAAAAAAAAATTATTTTTTCTTATGAAAATGTTAAGATTATTTTTCTGATAGTTTTAGTCCGCCCCCAAAAAATTTTTCCCATCAGTACTTACGAGATATAGAGTCCTGAACTTTGCTGAAATTGATCTGCTGGCGGCAACAGCGGCGACTGCCGCTCACCGATAAACTTTTATTTACTTGTATTCGATGGTTCTTGTTTTTTTTCACTATTTTATTTTTTCACATAACTTTTGTGGCCTGTGAGACCAAATTATTGTGCAATGTTCAAATATACACTCGTTGAATGTAACACAATTATAGCAAAAACACTCGTATCATTATAATGTTGCTAAAACTTGTTTACACAAACAAACAATGTAAACAAATGTTTATTACGATTGCTTTATAATATATATACATATGTACAATCACTGGACACTTATTAGAAGTGCTGCAGCTTGTGGAATTCTTTGAAACATGGGTATAAGCACAATGGTGTCTTACACTCCTCACACATAAAACGAGTGTCTCTGCGCTTTTGTGGCGTTTTGTGGTATGTCCACAGACAAAACACCTCTTCTGAGCATTTTTCTTGGCATAGTAGCAGGCATGGTATGGGGTAGTGATGATCACCAGGCCTCAGACGAGAGGACATGTGTTGATACAATTTCGTGGGCGCTGGTCTGTTGCAGGTGTTGTTTCTTGGTACTTGAATATTATTTGTCTGATGACTGACAAACAAAATTCACCATATTTGGTTTGTTCTTGGTCTTCAACTTATACATATTATAAGCATTCAGCATGGAAATGTCAAGAAGATGGAAAAACAGTTTTTAGTACCACTATAACTCTGCGAACACAGTCAGCAAACCCAATCTGCATGTCACATTTGTCCACTAAGCGCATATTGAGGTTGTAATCCATCACAGCTGCAGGTTTTACAATAGGTTCATTGGTCTCTCTATTCTGCTTGCCAGTCTCTACCATTTCGTGTCGGTGAACTGATGTCAGCAGTGTGACATCACGTTTGTCATGCCACCCGAAATGCCATGATGTCATTGGCAGCAAACACCTGCACTTCACCTCTACGACTGCCAGCTTCGAACCTAGGCATATGTTTTACGATTTTCTACGCACTGTGCCACACACATCTGTCATGTTCACTCGCAAGAAATCACTGAGTATAGGGCTTGTGTACCAGTTGTCAGTATATAAAATATGCCCCTTACCAAGATATGGGTCCATCATTGTTCTAACCACATCACCAGAGATACCCAGTAACTTCCTGGTATCTTCCATTGTTTTAAAAACCGCCAGTGTACACAATTATAATCCAAAACCAGACCAGTTTTGCAATCACACAGAACAAATAACTTTATACCAAAGCGTTTCCTCTTGCTTGGTATATACTGCTTGAATGAGAGTCTTCCTTTGAACAAAATCAAAGACTCATCAATAACAAGCTTCCTGAAGGATAAAAATACATACAGCACTTTTGTTTCAGGTACATAAACACACGTCTGATCTTATAAAACCTGTCGCTTCTGTCAGGCCTGGTTTTGTCTGAAAAGTGTAACATACGTAACAGTAACACAAATCTATTCACTGGTATAATGTCACTGAAAGCAGGGGTTGAAATCAGGCGGTCTGTTGCCCAGTATGTGTTGACACTATGCTTATACACATGTGGCATAAGCATTATTGTGGCAAAGAACAGATACATCTCTGCCACAGTTTGTGTCCTTCCACTGGTGTAGGCGTGATCTTGGTGAAAGCATAGTGTTTGCCATGGTGTACTCATAGTATGTATTGCTTTCCCTGACAATAATGTCCATCAGGGGTTCATCGAAGAACAACTGAAAGCATTCCAGTTCAGTGGGATTGTTCCCAAGTGTACATGATGGCCGTATTCCACTTTGTCCTTCATCAAAGTCATGGGGATTGGGAACAAACTCGTCATCTTGATGCCAATCCCAGATGCGGTCAGCTGGTGCGTTCTGGATATTGTTTCAACTACAAGGGTCACCACGATCCATAAAGGAGGAGACCAAACAGAGTTGAATAACTATAGGCCAATATCCAACTTACACCCTCTCTCAAAAATCTTCGAAAAATTAATTCATAAACGAATCTACTCCTACCTCATCTCCCAAAACATACTCAACCCCTGCCAATTTGGATTCAGGCCTAATAAAAATACTAATGATGCTATTATACACATGCTAGAACATATATACAGTGGACCCCCGGTTAACGAACTTTTTTCATTCCATGACTTGCTCCACATAAAATTGTCACACTGTGGTATAAGAGGGCACTCCCTCAACTACCTCAAGTCATACCTCAGCAACAGAAGCCAATATGTGTACGCAAATGGGGCAAACTCTTCCGCACAACCAATTACAGTTGGTGTCCCACAGGGAAGTGTCCTTGGCCCTCTTCTCTTTCTCCTATACATAAATGACCTACCAAATGCTTCGCAATTACTCAAACCCACACTATTTCAATGACACAAAAAACGTTTTCTCTCACCCGAGCCCGTCACGCTAGCCAATCTGTAAAACCGAATTACAAAAATATCTCCCTTTAAGGACAACAAATTTACACTAAACTTTAAACAAAACCTATTTCATCAGTTTGGTAAAGACTCAAAAGTCCCTTTTAACTAATGATAAATGGATCACCTACACAAAGCAAACAGGGGGAAAATTCTTAGAATCCCCCTTTGATAATAGACTCAAATTTCATACACAAACAAAAATTTTCTAAGAAAATTTCCAAGACTGTAGGCATACATCGAAGATAGGGAAAGCCCACATCGCCCTCCTGTCTATACACTCTCTTTTTTACCCCTATCCACCTATGGAATTTTTGCAGGGGCTCAACAACAAAAACCATCTCAACCACTAATACCCAACAAAAAAACTGCAGTTAGAAAGATAAAAATTCTCACTACAGGAGCACCCTCCACCCAAATTTTAAAAAACTCAACCTACTCACCATACAAAACATTCATACTTATTTTTGCACCTATTACATACATAGAACACTTAACTCTGATATTAACCCTCCCCCAAACATCTCCTTGCCAACCTCAACAGAACACATGACCATAACACAAGGCACAGATCACTCTTTGATGTTCCTCGTGTCCATCTCACGCTATGCAAAAACTCAATGCACATAAAAGGCCCTAAAATCTGAATTCATTACCTGTAAATATAAAAGAAACACTACCTGTTTATAAATTCAAGTCTCTTCTCAAAAATCACTACTCACCCAAAACCAAATAAATACTGAATAACTGAACCTTATAAATTGTAAAATCTTAAATGTTTCTCACAATTATATCACATAAATGTTAAACCTAAAACCCAATCTAACAGAATACCCATTCGACTGAATGTACAGCAATGCATGCAACCATATGACCTGTCTTTGTAATACTCATTTGTGCTTTATAGTTATCTGTTTACAATAATGTTTTATCACTGATTACATCATTGCTTAGTTAATCTTAAGTTAATTTTAAGCCAGCCCGTAATGCTATGCATATAAGTGGCTTTGGCATGCTGTTCTTACCTGTATTTTTTTGTACCTCTGTATGTATGCTCAAATTACTAAATAAATAAATAAATAAATAAATAAATAAATAACTGTAGCTACAACTAAATAATGATCCGATATATCAGTTGCCCCTCTATAAACATGTACATCCTGAAGCCTACCCATCAACCTTTTTTCTACCAATACATAATCTAACAAACTACTTTCATTACGTGCTATATCATACCTTGTATACTTATTTATCCTCTTTTTCATAAAATATGTGTTACTTATTACTAAACCTCTTTCTACACATAACTCAATTAAAGGTTCCCCATTTTCATTTACCAATGGCACCCCAAATTTACCTACTACTCCCCCCACAACATTTTTACCCACTTTAGCATTGAAATCCCCAACCACCATTAAATCTCACACTTGGTTCAAAACTCCCCACACATGCACTCAACATTTCCCAAAATCTCTCTCTCTCCTCTACACTTCTTTCTTCTCCAGGTGCATAAACGTTACTATAACCCACTTTTCACATCCAAGCCTTATTTTACTCAACAATCATTGAATTTATACATTTATATTTCCTCTTTTCCTGCCGTAACTTATCCTTCAACATTATTGCTACTCCTTCTTTAGCTCTAACTCTGTTTGAAACCCCTGACCTAATCCCATTTATTTCTCCCCACTGAAACTCTCCCACCCCCTTCAGCTTTGTTTCACTTAAAGCCAGGACATCCACCTTCTTCTCATTCATAACATCCACAATCATCTCTTTCTTATCATTCGCACAACATCCACACACATTCAAACATTCCACTTTGATGGTTTTCTTCTTTTTCTTATTAGTAAGCTATACAGGAAAAGGGGTTATTAGCCCATTGTTCCTGGCATTTTAGTTGACTTTTACAACACTCATGGGTTACAGAGGAAAGATTCTTATTTCACTTCCCCATGGATATAAAAGAATAGCAATAAGAACAAGATCTATTAAGATAAAATCAAAGAAAACTCAGATGAGTGTGTATACATAACGTGTACATATATGTGTAGTGTGACCTAAGTGTAAGTAGAAGTAGCAAGACGTACCTGAAATCTTGCATGTTTATGAGACACAAAAAAGACACCAGTAATTCTACCATCATGTAAAACAATTACAGGCTTTCGTTTTACACTCACTTGGCTGGATGGTAGTACCTCCCTGGGTGGTTGCTGTCTACCAACCTACTACCTAAAATAAAAACTGTATTGTATTGTATACAAAACAGGTAAGTATCTTAACTGTGTAAAAGCAGTTACAAGAAAAGAAGATATACTAGGGGAGAGATAAAATTCATTGGCAATAACCGTTTGACTGTTTCGGTCGTATATATACGTCTTACGAGCCAGTGTGTTTGACGTGTATATTCTCAAAAATTCTAGCGGCTTCAAATCAAGCAGGAGAAAGCTGGTAAGCCCACATGTGAGAGAATGAGTCTGTGATCAGTGTGTACCATATAAAAAAATGCTGCAGCACGCAGTGGGTCATTTCCAACTCTAAGAAACTGTACACAAAAGCTATGTTTCAAAAGTGCTTTGTAGTGACCACAGAAACTCACTCACCTAAAAGATTTTGGAAGGATCACTTTTCAAAACCTCATTGTGAAAACCTTACGGGTAAGGTTGGGGAGGGCATGACTAAAAGGACCTTGAATCTGTTTGGGAAGAAACTTGGCCAAATGTGTAGACAAAAGGGTTTTTGAAGGGTTTAGGCAACCCTGGGAATCGTACCAGTTGAGGATCCTTTGGGCATTGGGGAAGTCCTTTGGGTTGGAGGCTAGGGGGGAGGATTGGAATTTTGTGGGGGAGGAAAATGAAGAAAAAACACTGAGGCGCTAGACATTTTCAACAGAAAAGGGGGCCAAAACCCTGAGGAAACTGTTTTGGGGAGGGGGAAGAGAAATTGAAGAATTTGTTTACGCAAAATTAAAGAAATGTGACAATGTGGACAAAGGGGGAAAACCTTTATGGAGACAGTCACCCTCACACAGCTATTGAATGGCTGGGACATTAAAAGAAAATGTTGTGAACCACTTTAGAAAAGCCCATAAATAAACGGAGGTACAAGCCTCATGGACAATTGTTTTGCGACAGAGGGCCAGTACTCTTGAGCTGGGCCTATGGCTTTAAAAAAAGAAGGGAAGTAACCCCGGAAAAGGGCTTGCTACCTCAAGTCTTAATATAAGGGGATTCCCCTTCTAAACAATAACAACTTCGACACTCATCCCTCCTCCCTTCCCATCAACCATCACCAGATCTTCATTAAAGGTAAGTGTCATGTATTCTGTTGTTAGTAGAGTATACTAAACTGTGCATGTCTTCTTCAGTTTGTGTGCATTAAACTTAATATTTCATGTGTTAAAACTTTTTTTTTCATACTTTTGGGTGTCTTGCACGGATTAATTTGATTTCCATTATTTCTTATGGGGAAAATTAATTAGCCTTACTATAATTTCAGCAATACGATGAGCTCTCAGGAATGGATTAATATCGTATGCTGGAGTCCACTGTACATTGGTTCCCCGGCTTTAACATAATTGGCAATAAGATATTGGGGACACTGGTTTGTGAGCAATTTTAAAAATGTAATTTAGTTTTAGTTTTACTCAATCTTCAACATTCAGCATGTCCAGTTGTTGTAATTCATTCTGGTCTATATTCTCTCTTGGACCCAGGTCCAGAATGAATCTCACCATTTTGTTCTGGGTGATTTGTGCTTATCTTTCAGTTTTTTTGTTAGGAGGAGTACCATGAAGAGCAAGAGTAGTCTAAATTGTATTATGTAAACAGATTTCATAACATAAAAGGTGATATGAAAAGACCTGAAAAACCCTATCTGAAATTCTAGGAACTAAAAAGATATCCAGAAACAAAGCAATCAAATTAACAAAATCAGACAAACCCCCTACTCTCATCAACTGAAACAGCAAACAGACTCAATGTTTTCCTTTCCACCATAAGAAAGAATCTAGCAAGCAAAATCCTAATGTCAAACACCCATCCATCAGACAACCTCACGGGCTCCTACCCGAGTACACTATTCCTAGCCCCAACCAACCCAGTGAAGTCTCGCTCATCATCAACACTCTTAAAAACAAGGCAGGAGACATAAATAACTTACCACCTTTTATGTACAAAAAAAGCTTCACAAGTACTGCCACCAATAATTGCAACACTCTTAACAAATCCATTGAATCTTCCACCTTCCCAGCAATTCTCAAAATAGTGAGGTCACCCCATCAACAAAGGAGGTGATCATGCGGATTTGAATAACTATAGACCAATTTCTGACTTGCCTCTGATCTCCAAATCTTTGAAAAATTAATTCATAGACAGATCTATTCTACCTTGCCCTCACACAACATACTAAAACCCCTTCAGTTTGGATTCAGGAATAATAAAATCACAAATGATGCTGTTATACACATGCTAGAACTAATAATACTGCTCTCGAGAAGAAAGAAGTCCCATGATTTGCTGCCATTAAATTTAAAAACACTACTATGTAATAAGAGGCACTCCCTCAACTACCTAAAGTCACACCTTAGTAACAGACACCAATATGTGTACACAAATGGGCAAACTCTTCTGCTAAACCAATCACAGTCGGTTTTTCCACAAGGAAGTGTCCTTGGGCCCACTCCTCTTTCTCATTTCATCAGTGACCTACCAACTGCATCACAACTACTCAAACCCATTTTATTTGCAGATGACACTACATCCGTCTTCCCTCACCCAAGCCCATCATTCTGGCCAACACTGTAATGTCAATTGCAGAAAATATCTACCTGGATAAATGACTAATGGGTTTAAACCCTCAATACTGACAAAAACCTATTTCATTCAGTTTGGAAACAGAGCTGTAAATGTTTCACTTAACATAATGCTAAACGGATCACCCATCACAAGACTCACAGAGGGAAAATTCCTAGGAATCCACCTTGACAGTAGCCTCGGATTCCAGACACATATGAAACAAATTTCCAAGAAAATCAGTAGGCATACTATCAAAGATATGGTACTGTACTATGTTCTGCAATCAGCTCTCCTTGCATTGTATCATTCACTCATCTATCCTTATCTCACATATGGGATTTGTGCATGGGGATCAACAACATTAAATCACCTAAGGCCACTAAAAACCCAGCAAAAGGCTGTAGTCAGAATGATAAATTCCCACTCCTGACAGCATACTCCACCAATATTCAAAAGTCTAAAACTGCTCACCGTAAAGAACATCCATACTTACTCGTGTACCTACTACGTACATAGAACACTACACTCAAACATAAACACTCCTTTCAAACTTCTCACCAACCTTAACAGGCCACACAACAGTAACACAAGACACAGATCTCTTTTTGATGTACCCCATCTTCATATCACTCTGTAAAAACTCTATGCACATAAAGGGCCCCGAAATTTGGAATTCATTACCAGTAAATACTAAAGTAACCCGGTCTGAACATCAATTTAAGACTTAAAAAAACCATACCCCCGGCCGGGATTGAACCCGCGGTCATAGAGTCTCAAAACTCCAGCCCGTCGCGCTAGCCACTAGACCAGCTAGCCACAATAAGATTCATCCAACTAGGTATATTTCTACACCATAGGAAAGTTAGCACAGGCACCTCTGTGACCACAAATGCAAGTTTTTACAGACGAATCTCCAGCTAGCGTGGCCGTGACGAACTCTAGCTCAAGTCCCTTCACTGCCGTCAACATGACTCAAGAAATCGTAATGACACGATTGCAAATAAACCATACCCCCGCCGGGATGAACCCGGTCCCTAAGTCTCAAAAACCCCCCCCCCGCCTACCACTAACCAGCTAGCCACAATAAAATTCATCCAACTGGGAAATTTTTCTACACCATGGGAAAATTTTAGCACGGGCACCCTGTGACCACAAATGCAAGTTTTTAACAACAATCCCCAGCTACGGGCCGGACGAACTCTACTCAAGTCCCTCACTGCCGTCAACATACTCAAAAATCGTAATGACACATGCAAATAAACCATACCCCCGCCGGGGATTGAACCCCGCCCATAGAGTCTAAAAACTCCAGCCCGCGCGCTAGCCACTAGCCCAAACTAGCCACATAAATTCATCCAACTGGGTATATTTCTACACCATAGAAAGTTAGCACAGGCACCTCTGTGACCAAAAATGCAATTTTTTTGACGAATCTCCAGCAGCGTGGCCGGACGAACTCTAGCTAAATCCCTAACTGCCGTCAACATGATCAAAAATCGAATGACACGATTGCAAAAAAACCCAAACCCCCCCGGCCCGGGGGTTTGAACCGCGGCAAAGAGTCTCAAAACTCCAGCCCGCGCGCTACCACTAGGGGCCTGTGCAACTTTCCTATGGTTAGAAATATACCTATTTGGTGAATCTTATTGGGGCAGCTGGCTGGGCTAGCGCGACGGGCTGGATTTTGAGACTCTATGACCGCGGTTTCAATCCCGCCGGGGTAGGTTTTTTTGCAATCTGTCATTACGATTTCTTGAGTCATGTTGACGGCGTGAAGGGGCTTGACAGTTTTGTCACGGGCCCCGCTGCTGGAGATTCGTCTGTAAAAACTTTTCATTTGTGGGCACAGAGGGGCCTTGCTAAATTCCTATGGGGGTAGAAAAACCTAGTTGGATAATCTTATTTTGGCTAGCTGGGCAGTGGCTAGCGCGACGGGCGGGGTTTTAACTCTAGACCGCGGGTTTAATCCCGGCCGGGGGGATGGTTTTTTTTGCAATCGTGTCATTACATTCTTTAGTCAAATTTTAAAACTTCTCAAAAAACCCCTTGCCACCCTAAACAAATACGTGGGCCCCCGGGTTTGCGATGCTATCGGTACCGTTAAATCCGGTAACAGATGCATTTACGCAGAAAATTTGCTCCTTCCCGATACAAAACCCCGGGATGCGATGTGGTTCGTCGAGACGTTCCAGGTGGGCCCGAAAGCCCCGTGTGTTCAGGTTTACAAGCCCGCAGTGTGCGCGCATCTAAGGTACTTCGGACATTCCCTATTTTCACTGTTTTGGGGCCGTTTTTGCAAAATAAGTCACCATGGGGCCCCAAAAAGCTCCCAGGCCAAAACCCCTTTGAGACAAGAGCTAATGACTGGAAAGAAGAAGAATAATTCAAAGTACAAAATGGAGTCGTGTGTCGGAGCTGGGCAGGTTGTATATAAACCCCCCCTCAAACCACTCTATAAGTACAAGAAAACGCAATCAAGGAAACTGTTTTTGCAAAAGGTGCAACTGTAGATTAACGAAACAGCGACCACAATTATCGAAAATGTTGAGAGACTGATATTGGTGTGGATAAAGAAAACCAGATAGCAGGAGATAGCATCTCTCAAGCAATCATTTTTAAAGGCTAGGCCAGTTTGCATGCAATTTGGTAAAAAAATGCTGCACAAGTGGTGAAGTGAGTGAATTTAAGCCACAAAGGTTGGTTATTGAAAGATTTAAGAATCAAAGTGGCATACTAGTGTGATTAGGCATGGTGAGGCTTGACAGTTTATGTTGTGCGAGAAACAGAGTCCAGTGACTCTACAAGCTGGTCCTCGTGGCATTACAAGCAGAAGGAACGTAACCCCGGAAAAAGGACTGCTACCTCAAGCCTAATGGAGGTGGATTCCCCTCTACAATCTAACACCATCCACACTTCCCCTCCTCCCATCCCATCAACATACCAGATCTTCATTAACCACTTCATGGGCCGCCCGTAGAATCTACGGCTTCACTTGAGTGTCCAAACCGAAGATCTATGGCCAAAAATCTAGCGCCGTCAAATTTAGCGCGAAAGCGCACAATAGGCCTACATGTGAGAGAACGTGGATCTGCGTGTGGGTGTGCACCATAAACAAAAAATCTAGGCGCCCGCTCATAGCATAGTGGGAACGCAGGCTCAGTTACCCTTGTTACACCATGCCTCGACGCAATTCCAGCTCTCACTCCCCAGAAAATTGGTACTCTCCTCTTCCTATCTGATAGTTCCAGACACTTGATGAAGAGGAAATGAAGACGAATTCTACGGCTTTGACAGTTAGTGACCGAAAAGATTGACCAGCTATCGATAATATGCAGAAAACCCTGACGATCCTCAAACCTTCTACCTCAGGTGTGGGCCACCGTGATACTCACGGTCGGTTGTTCCTCAACGCAAGAGAACAGCTAATAATTTTCCGCGTTGGCCAGCTCTGACTCAGTAATGATGATGATAGTGACTAGGATTGTGATATTTATTGCGCACGACGATCATTGAGAGTGATAGTAGGAATCATATTCACCAGTGAATGCATCGTATGTTCGCCACCGCATGTGCTCGGGTAGTGTACCCAATGCTGTCCCAGGGGACGGAGAACATCCCGAGTACATCCCTGGCCCTACACCAGTTTTAGGTAGTTGATAGTGAGATATGTGTTCTGACACTTGCATGGATAGACCACAGGCAACATGGATGGGTGGTAGTGGAGATGGTAGTGGCACCACCATGCGTGACTCACCAGCCCACGCTGGGCCCCACGCTGCGACTTGTCCTGTTCAAGGACAAAGCGGAGCGACAGCACCAGCCCCACTCACAACCACAACCACCCCGCACAACCTGCTTTTTTTTTTTCTATATTTCCAGTATCCACCATCAAACCATATGTGGGATTGGCAGCAAAATCCCTATTTTGTTCCCAAGCCTCACCACTTTGATGACTCTCAAAGTGAATTCTACCTACTTGTTCCCTCGGAACCACGGCCAATGAACTGGGAAATTCTTGGAATTATTCCTTTGACAGCCATTGATGGAAACAATTGTCATGAAAGTAATAAGTTATTATCAGTACACCATGGAAATACGATCATATCACCACAGTCAAGACTACACAGTGGAAAGAGACGACTGTTGCAGAAAATGTATTTGCTTTTTGCAACAATAAAGCTTATGCCTGATGTCTATAAGCCTATAAAAAAGCATACTGGTCCACAGATCGCTAATTTCTACCCCGGTCTTCCTGAAATCATACATGGAACAGGTTTATCTTACTCTTACGTATGTGCACTTCTACTGACAAAACCAGTCCTGACAGAAGTACAGTTTTTTTTTAATATTTTTTAATACAAGATACAAATGTTTTCATGTAAGCTCAAACAAAATTTCAGCATATACTTTTTATCCATTCAAGAATCTTGGTAATTGAGACGAGTCTTGATTTTTGTTGAAAGGATTCGACCTGTCCATTCAAGCAGTATATACTGAGCAAGAGGAAATCGCTTTTGGTAATAACAGTTTTGTACTCTGTGACTGTGACATTGGCCTGGTGTGGATCTTGTTGTATACACGTGAAGTAAAACATTGAAAGATACCAGATTGTTTTTGGGTACTCAGGTGATGTAGTGAGAAACATAATGGCACCTTATCTTGGTAAAGGGGCAACAGTATATACCGATAACTGGTACACAAGCCCATACTCAGGAATATCATGCGCGTGAACAAGACAGATGTGTGTGGCACAGTGCGTTCTCATCGTAAACATATGCCAGGTTATCAACGCAGGTGCTCGTGGTGAGACTACAGGTGTTTACCTGCCAATGTAGTCATGGCATTACGGGGGCATGACAAACGAGATGTCACATTGTTGATCAACCATTCCCACCGTAAATGAAAATGCAAGACAGTGGCAAAGTTGATCGAGTGACTAATGACGAATTCCAAAACCCAGTGTACAGTGATTGAATATACACAAAAACATGCGCTTGATGACAATGGACATGCAGAAATTGTTTTTTGTTACTGTGGTATCGTAAGAGTTACAAGTGGACATGAACTTTTCTTCCAACTCATGGACATTTTCTATGCTCAAGCATAAATAAGTTACCAAATAAAGACTGCAACAGACCACCGTATGGTGAATTTTTTTTGTACAGTTGCCAACAACTCAAAATACGTACCAGTAGAACCCCTGCTATACAACAAGTCCTCCGAATTCCTCAGGATATCCCAAGCCGTTTGAGGAGGCTGAAGGTGATCAATTTATAATACAGCTTCCTACAACTCAGAAGAACTTTCTGCTCAGAATAGATAGCAGGTCGGTGCACAAACAAAACGACGGCAACAAAGACGCCAAGAACACTCTGATTATGTGTGAGGAATGTAAGTGCCTCTGTGCATGGTGCCTTGTTTCAAGGAGTTCCACAAGCTCCATCAGTTCTAAAACCATAGTCCAGTGATTGTAAATATTGTAAATATATGATAGAACATTAGTATTATACAAGATTGTGCCATGTATAATTGTAATAACAACCTGTGTAAACATATAATGATAATAACATTAGTGTCGGTTTTATTGTGTTTCATACAGTGGAGTTTTATATCATATATATTATAAACAGTATTGACTCTCAGGCCCCAAATGTTAGTAGGAATAGAAAAAAATTGGAAAAGAAAAGAAAAAACTTAAAAATCCGCTAAATAATGTAATGTGCGTATGTGGAATTCGTCGATGTTGCCGCCACCAAATCATTTTTGACAAACTTCTTGGCACTGTATCTCGGTAAGTACAGTGGACCCCCGCATACCGTACGCATCGCATAACGTTCAATCCGCATACCGCTCGCTTTTATCGCAAAAATTTTGCCTCGCGTACCGCTCAAAAACCCGCTCACCGCTCTTCGTCTTAGACGCTTCCAATGTGCGCCCTTAGCCCACCTTACATTATCCGCCTGATGGCATTGTTTACCAGCCAGCCACCGCGATAAACATCCAAGCATACAATCGGAACTTTTCGTATTATATACAGTGTTTTTTTTGGTGATTTTTATCTGGAAAGTAACGTGACCATGGGGAGGGGCCCAAGAAGCTTCTAGTGCCACCCTACAGCAATAAGGTGATATTACTATAGAGATGAAGAAAAAGATCATTGAAAAGTATGAAAGTGGAGTGCGTGTCTCCGAGCGGCCAGGTTGTATAATAAACCCCAATCAACCATCGCTACTATTGGTGGTACAGCTGCTGCTGCTGCTGCTGTAGTACCGTCTGCCCGCTGCTTGTGCATCGTCTGCTGCTGCTGTAGCATCGTCTGCTGCTGCTGTAGTACTGTCAGCTTGCTGCTGCTGTTGTACCACCGTCCCGCTGCTGCTGCTGCTGTAGTTACCGTCTGCTGCTGCTGTAGCACGTCTGCTGCTGCTGTAGCATCGTCTGCTGCTGCTGTAGCATCATCTGCTGCTGCTGTAGCATCGTCTGCTGCTGCTGTATCACTGTCAGCTGCTGCTGCGTTTTACCACCGTCAGCTGCTGCTGCTGCTGCTGTAGTACCGTCTGCTGCTGCTGTAGTACCCTTTTGCTGCTGCTGTAGCATCGTCTGCTGCTGCTGTAGCACTGTCAGCTGCTGCTGCTGCTGCTGCTGTAGCACCGTTGTTGGTGTGGCTTATTGAGAATACCAAGAAACAATTAACCCAGAGGATTTTTCCACCCAGGATAACCCCAAAAAAATCAGTGTCATCGAAAGACTGTCTAACTTATTTCCATTGGGGTCCTTAATCTTGTCTCCCAGGATGGGAACCCACACCAGTCGACTAACACCCAGGTGAACAGGGAAAAATGCCTGGGAAATAGTGCTCATATTGGTGAATTTAAAGCCAGCAAAGGGTTTGGGTTTTAGAGATTTAAAAATCGTAGTGGCATACACAGTGTGATAAGGCCTGTTCTGGAAGAAAATGCCAAACAGGGCCTACAGTACTCAGGAGAAAAGGACTCCAGGACACGTGTCTCATCAGTCATTGCTGCATCTTCAATAAAGGTAAGTGTCATTTATTCTTCATTTAGTAGAGTAGTACATGCACAATATATATTGTGCATGTACTACTCTACTATTGTGCATGTATCCTTCTCTTTGTGTGTAGGAAAATGTATATTTCATGTGGTAAAATTTTTTTTTTTCATACTTTTGGGTGTCTTGCACGGATTAATTTGATTTCCATTATTTCTTATGGGGAAAATTCATTCGCATACCGATCATTTCGCATAACAATCAGCCCTCTTGCACGGATTGAAGTCGCTCTGCGGGGGTCCACTGTACTGATCAGAATTTTTTTTTTTGTCTTATTACCTTCACAAAAATATGCTCTTTAATTCTGTAAGAAAAAATAAATTTTTTTTTTTTTTTTTTCAAAATTTCTTGGACACTGGAGCACCACTTCAGATTTTGGCCTTGGACCCTGAAGGGGTTAAAGGTAAGTGTCAATTATTCTTTCATTATTTATTGTTTTTTTCATACTTTTGGGTGTCTTGTTCTCAGTGCCAACAACAACATAACTATCTTTAACTACAATATCAGATCTTTAAGCAAGCATTACGATGACCTCATAGCATTACTAAATTCCTTACATGCCAATATGTCCATCATTACACTAACTGAAACCTGGCTAAAGCCTGATAGTACAGATGTCTATTCCATTCCTGGATACACAGCCATACACAACTGTAGGCCAGACCAACAAGGGGGTGGCACAGCCATATACTACTCAGACCAACTACAATGATACCTAATAAATTGCACAAGGGATGAACATGGGGAATATAAAAATAGCTAAATTCAAATCAAGTACCTACAAAAACCCCTCACATTGATAAACATTACAGAGTTCCACAGTCAAACATTAGCCAATTTAGTCAAAATCAGGAAGTATGATAACTGATGCACGCATGAAAAAAAGATCACTTACTACTCTCAGGTGACTTCAATATAAATCTCCTGCAAGAACCCGGACCCAACCGTTACTGAATTCACAAACACAATGAATAACTGTATGTTACTACCAACAGTAAAAAAAACCCACAAGAGTTACAGAGACTAGTGTTTTCCTACTTGACCACATCTGGACCAACACCATATCCCCCTTTAAAATCAGGCATAAAATTTCAGATAATACCACAGACCACTACCCTACTTTCCTCATAACAACTCTTGGTAAACTACCCCAAGACACTACTAAAGTCACCTCAGACTTCACAATGAGGCGCCATTAATAACTTCACAACACAAATAGCAAACATCGATTGGGGACACTGAGCTAGAAACCTATACAGATATTGATGAATGTATTAATAATTTTCTAAAAAAGACCCAATACCTCTATAACAAACACTGCCCTAAAAAAACTAAACAGATGACAGCAAAGAGACTGAACATCCCTGGCTAACACCCAGCATTCTCAAATCCATAAATACAAAACCCCAAATATAAAAAAACAGTACAGAATGGGTCACATAACCAAGAACCAACAAAACGTTACTCGTCAACCCTAACCAGCCTGATAAGAAGGGCAAAAAAATTGTATTTATGAGAACAGATTATCCAACTTACGAGGTGATTTTAAAAAGACCTGGAAAACCCTATCAGAATTCTGGGAACAAAAAAGATATCACAAATAGCGAAATAAAATTAGCAAAATCAGATGAACCCCAACTCCCACCAACAGAAACAGCAAACGACTCAATGATTTCTTTTCCACTATAGGACAAAACCTTGCCAATAAAATCCCAAGCTCAGATACCCCCCCAAATGACTACCTCACTGGCAAACTACCCGAACACTCTGTTCCAGCTCCGACTAACCCATATGAAGTCTCCCTTTTTATCAACGCACTAAAAAACAAGGCAGGAGATTTAAATACCTTACCACCCTTTTTTACAAAAAAGTGTCACAAGTGCTATCACCCAAACATTTGCAACCCCTCTTTAAACAAATCCATTGAATCCTCCACCTTCCCTACAGTCCCCAAAAAAAGCAAGGGTCACCCGATCCAAAAGGAGGAAGACCAAACAGAGTTGAATAACTATAGGCCAATATCCAACTTACACCCCCTCTCAAAAATCTTTGAAAAATTAATTCATAAACGAATCTACTCCTACCTTATCTCCCAAAACATACTCAACCCCTGCCAATTTGGATTCAGGCCTAATAAAAATACTAATGATGCTATTATAAAACATGCTAGAACATATATACACTGCAATAGAGAAAAAAGAAGTCCACTGGGGATCTTCATTGACTTACGTAAAGCTTTTGATACAGTTGACCATGACTTGCTCCACGTAAAATTGACACACTATGGTATAAGAGGGCACCCCTCAACTACCTCAAGTCATACTCAGCAACAGAAGCCAATATGTGTACGCAAATGGGGCAAACTCTTCTGCGCAACCAATTACAGTTGGTGTCCCACAGGGAAGTGTCCTTGGCCCTCTTCTCTTTCTCCTATACATAAATGACTTCCCAAAATTTGCTTCGCAATTACTCAAACCCACACAAATTGCAGATGACACTACATACGTCTTCTCTCACCCGAGCCATTTCCGCTAGCCAATACTGTAAATACCGAATTACAAGAAAATATCTACCTGGATGAGGACTACAAACTTACACTAAAATTGACAAAACCTACTTCATTCAGTTTGGTAACAGAGCTACAGATGTCCCTCTTAACATAATGATAAACGGATCACCTATCACAAAACTAACAGAGGGAAAATTCTTAGGAATCCACCTTGATAATAGACTCAATTTCATACACATATACAACAAATCTCTAAGAAAATTTCCAAGACTGTAGGGATTACTATCGAAGATACGGTACTATGTTTCCCCAGTCAGCCCTCCAGGCCCTTTTTCACTCTTTATTTACCCCTATCTCACCTATGGAATTTGTGCATGGGGCTCAACAACAATTAACCATCTCAGACCACTAATTACTCAACAAAAAGCTGCAGTTAGAATGATAACAAATTCTCATACAGGCAGAAACACTCACCAATATTCAATCACTAAACCTACTCACCATACAAAAAATCCATACTTATTACTGCACCTATTACATACATAGAACACTTAAACTCTGATATTAACCCCCCCTAAAACCCATCTCCTTGCCAACCTCAACAGAACACATGACCATAACAAAAGGCACAGATCATTTCTTTGATGTTCCTCGTGTCCATCTCACACTTGCAAAAACTCAATGCACATAAAAAGGCCCTAAAATCTGGAATTCCTTTTCCTTAAATAAAAAAAGAAACACTCCCTGTTTAAAAAATTCAAGTCTTTTCTCAAAGATCACTTACTCACCCAAAACCAAATAAATAACTGAACAACAGAACCTTAAAAATTTGTATATCTTAAATGTTTCTCACAATTATATCACATAAATGTTAAACCTAAAACCGAATCTAACTTTAATATTTTTTAAATACACTACCTAACAGAATCACTACCTAACTGAATGCAACCATATGACCTGTCTTTGTAATACTCACTTGTGCTTTATAGTAATCTGTTTACATTAATGTTTTATCACTGATTTCATCATTGCTTAGTTAATCTTAAGTTAATTTTAAGCCAGCCCGTAATGCTATGCATAGTATAAGTGGCTTTGGCATACTGCTCTTATCTGTATTTTTTTGTACCTCTGTATGTGTGCACAAATTGAAAATAAATAAATAAATAAATAAATAAATAAATGAATTTGATTTCCATTGTTTCTTATGGGGAAAATTGATTCGCTTTCTGATATTTTTGGTTTACGATGAGCTCTCAGGAACGAATTAGTATCGCGAATCGGGGTTCCACTGTATTAATCTGTTCCAGAGAGCTCATCGTTACACAAAATTATCGTTAGTCAAATTAATGGAAATACAATTAATCCGTCCCTGACAGCCAAAAGTATTAAAAATTCATGAAATATACATTTCTCTACAAGGAAAACAATGAGACATGCACAATAACTATATAAATAAATGTTAAAATGACACCTTTATTGAAGAGTATTGATGAGTGAGGAGACATTGTTTTTCTTGAACACTCTGGGATTTTCAGAGTTATACGTGAGTAAAGGCTTCACTTTGCAATCCCCACTAGCATTACAACAAAAGAAAGTTAGCCTGTCTTTCATAGGCTTGTGTCCTGGGAGTGCCTTTTTCTCCTGAGTAATGTAGGTCCTGTTTGGCATTTTCTTCCAGAACAGGCCTGTTTCGTCATAATTGAACACTTGTTGGGGTTGAAATTTTTCAGCTTCACCATGCCTTATCATACTGTGTATGCCACTGTGATTCTTAAATCTCTCAAACCAACCTTTACTGGCCTTAAATTCACTAGTATGAGCACTAGTTCCAGGCATTTTTTCCTGTTCACCTGGGTGTTTGTCGACTGGTGTGGGTCTCATCCTGGGGGACAAGATTAAGGACCCCAATGGAAATAAGTTAGACAGTCCTCGATGACAAACTGACTTCTTGCGTTATCCTGGGTGGCTAACCCTCTGAGGTTAATTGTTCCTCAGTAATTGTTTTCTCGTTAAGCCACACCAACAACAGTCTCTCCACATCTTCGAGTAGTACAGCTGATGGTGGTGCAGTAACAGCTGACAGTGGTGCAGCAACAGCTGACCGTGGTCCAATAGTATTTTGATAGTATTTCTCACCCTTTTTTACCACAGGCCCATGGTGGCTTATTTAGCAGTTACAAGCACTAAAAACAGTGGAATAATACAAAATGTATCAAGTGTATGCATGGAACCAGCCATCCTGGCTTGTAAACAATGACAGCAGGGCAGCTGAGGCACTCTGGCTGGATGGACAGGTTCGGGACAGGCCACAATTTTTACACTCAAATGCTTCATGTGGCAAATTTATCGTTAGACGACACCTTCATTAGTTGAGGGCCCACTGTACTCAATATTTAACTTAACCAAAAAATCACCCAATTACCTAAATCTTAAAACTTCAAAATGTGCACCCAAAGTTCATATATTAAATAAAATTACCTTGTAGTATAAAAATCTACCCAAAATATTACATGCCTTACACCCAGTATGTAGCATTCTCATATTGTAAACTACTTTCAACAACTCACAATGTTATATTCCCATAATATAATTCATATTTTACTATTGAAACTAATGTAAAATTGAGTAAAATTACTCTGTACTTATAAATAAACAAGAAGTACAACTTAAACAATGTTCAGTTTCTTTTGTATTAACCCTTGGAGGATTGGGAGGCCCTCTCCTAAACTTGTTCTCAGGGTCAAAAATTTTTTGAAAAAAAAAAAAAAAAAAAAAAAAAGTTTTTTCTTATGAAATGATAGAGAATCTTTTTCCGATCATAATGACACCAAAATTATGAAATTTGGAATTACGCTGTCGTGAAGTTAGTTGTCTCAAAGTGGACGATTTCTCCCACTTTGAGCCCTATTTTTGGCCAATTCCAATGCTGCAGTTGACTAAAATCATAGCTATTTCCCTAGAACTCCATTTGTTCTATCGATTGAATGCCAGAATCCGCCCATTTACCGATTTCAACTACTCAATAAATGGTCAGAAACTGGCAATTTGGCCAATTTCACACAAATTTCAAAAGATGTCGATTTCGAAATAGGGTACAGAATAAACGGGACAGACATTCGTGGCACTAAAATAACATTTTATCTGTTCATTAGTCATGTCTCTATGCCCCTCTTGCATTGCTTTTGCTTTCCATTTTGAATTTTTATTCTCACAGAAAATAGGTTTTTCTGTTACGTATACTACTGCAATCATTGTAAAAGTGGTATAAATGGTATCAGCGAACTTGTAAAAGAATATTAGATTCACCATTTGACGTGTATTGGACACTAAGCTTGATTTGTTTACTGTTGAACATCAGCAAAAATCGATCATTTTTGCTAATTTGAGCTCAATTTCAAGGTACTTGTCATTGTGAAACCAATCAAAATCATCTCTAGTTCTGTAATATATCTTCCATTCTATCAACTGAGACCAAGGAAACGATAATACAACCATAAATACCATACAAAAATACACTAGAAAGACGCTGTTTGAAACAAAAAACACAGTCGAAGTTTTTTTTTCTCATGCACAGCGTGCTTCAGGATTTTTTTTATACTGCGCACACTGACCACACAAACCCATTCTTTCATATGTAGGCCTGCCACATTTGAAGGTCCACCACATTTGAAGGCGCTAGAATTTAGGCGTACAAGTACGTGACCGACCCTGGCTGCAGTGACGTACTGGTACATGACTGACCCTCAGAGGGTTAAATAGTCTGTAAGCTATCAAATTAAGTCTGCCCATAATGCCTAGGCATGATGGTGGCTCTCTTAGCACTGTAACTCATATTTGTAATTTCATAATCTCAATGTAATCTTGTAAGGATATAAAAATTGATTGATTTGATTGTATGAGTGCTAGACATAGGGTCCTGTGAGCCTCAATTGGTAGACACTGTGTCTGTTTGTAGAGGAACTTTAGTCTGGCATTCGCTTTCTTTAGAACATTGTTCCCTGTGCAAGAATGGTATATAATACCGACAAGACGAAATTAAGACACATGTGCAACATCTGGGTATCTTGTAGATGTTTCGCCATCCAGTGGCTTTATCAATTCAAATTCTAGGACATAGCTTGAAGACAGTAGGACTATATACAGAAGATGAGGTAATCAGCCCCTCAACCTAGGAGTAGGTGCGAAGAGCACCATAGTCGTGGAGATTCTGAAGCAGAAGCAAGGAGCCTGGCGCTTATATAGTAACGTCAGGTGTAGCAGACGAGGGCATAGTCACTGGTAGGCGGGATTCCCCAGTGGAAGTAGGTCCTTCCCAAAGAGATGGGTTAGTTGTAGTTGTCGTAGTCGTGAAGGTTATGTACATGTCCTCAGAATCCTGAAGGTTATGTACATGTCCTCAGAATTAAGATTCCATGATGTTGCAGTATTATATACCATTCTTGCACAACTTGTCAGACACTGCAACATCATGGAATCTTGATTCTGAGGACATGTACATAACCTTCACGATTCTGAGGACATGTACATAACCTTCACGACTACGACAACTACTACTACAACTAACCCATCTCTTTGGGAAGGACCTACTTCCACTAGGAATCCCACCTACCAGTGAATAGCCCTCGTCTGCTACACCTGATGTTACTATATAAGCGCCAGCTCCTTGCTTCTGCTTCAGAATCTCCACGACTAGGTGCTCTTCGCACCTACTCCTAGGTTGAGGGCTGATTACCTCATCTTCTGTATATAGTCCTACTGTCTTCAAGCTATGTCCTAGAATTTGTATTGATAAAGCCACTGGATGGCGAAACGTCTACAATAAAGATACCCAGATGTTGCACATGTGTCTTAATAACATTGTTCCCTATTAATTATCCTGACATGCTTGGGTCAAAGGGGAGTCCCAGATATTTCACTTATTTACTGTAATAAATAGGTTCCCCATTACACTGGACATTAAAATTATTTACCCTTTTCAATTTATGTTTCATGCCAAAGAGTATGGCTTCTGTTTTCCCGAAGTGTAGTGATAATTTGTCATCTACCAACCATTTGCTACGGTACTCTAGTTCTAGTGATAATACATTAGCAATATCTTGTGGGTTTTTACCTGATGCTAACAGAGCACTATCATCTGCATGCAGTAGTAGCTTGCATTTGACACTGATAGATATGTCATTCACATAGCACAGGAAGGGTAAAGGACCCAGACTACTACCTTGGGGAACCCCACATGTTACTGACAGTGGTTCTGGTTCTGTGTTGTTGATCTTGACAATTTGTTCCTGTTGCTCAGGTAGGACTTAAACCAGTCTACAGAACTTATGCTGACAGCTTGTAGTTTCTTCTGTAATATATTCTGGTTGGCCATATCAAGGCTTTTGCAAGTCTAAGGTTACCATTCCTATGAAATTCCCTAGTGACATTTCAGTTCTCAGGTAGTCCATCAAATTAATGAGGAAGGTGTCTTTTAATGAGATCTCCTAAAACCTGACTGGTAACTATGAAGAATGTTTTCGTCATTAGATACTTAACTACACCTAACATCCGACTTAGGACCTGTTCGACATACGACCACTTGACTTACGACTGTGTTTTTTTTATGCCAAATTTCTGGGAAATAAACAACTTTTGTGTTGTACACAGTTTAATCCTAAACCTTACAGTATAAAATACAGTACTAACAGCATAAAAAGTAAAGTAAAACATGAAATACCAAAATAAAACAATGAAATAAAGTCATTACAAAAGTGTGATGTTGATATTCAGTAGTAAAGTTTGACTTATGTCCATTTCGACTTACCACCGGTTTTCTCTGAACCGAACTCAGTCTTAAGCCGGATGGTACCTTACCTGACAGTATACCTCCTTCTGTAGAAATTTGATTGTTTGATTTTTGCCGATGTTCAAAAGTAAACAAATGATATCATTGTCCAATAAATGTCCAACTAGCCATTCTAATATTCAGTCATGAATGGGTTAACATTATTTATGCAATCATTACAATATTTCAGTAGTCTGCATAACAGTAAATCTTCTATTTTTTGTTTGAATAAAAATTCAAAATAGAAAGCAAGAGTAATATCACAGGGGCCTGGAGACGTGACTGATGAACAAAGAAAATGTTATTTTAGAGCCAGGAATATCTGTATTGTTCATTCTGGACCCTATTTTGAAATTGTCATATTAATTTTCATGAAATTGGCCAAATTACAAGTTTCTGACTATGCTATTGGGTAGTTGAAATCGGTAAATGGGCAGTTTCTTGTACTCAATCGATAGAAAAAATGGAGTTCTAAAGAAATAGCTATGAGTTTGGGCGACTGGAACAATGGAATTAGCTGAAAATAGGGCTCAAAGTTGGCGAAATCGCCGATTTGTAAACATCGCTGAGGTCGCTAACTTCGCGAGAGCATAATTCTGTCAGTTTTCCATCAAATTTCGTTTTTTTGGTGTTGTTACAATCGGGAAAAGATTCTCTATCATTTCATAAGAAAAAATAATTTTTTTTTTCTAAATTTTGCGACACCAGGAGACACCTCAGGATTGGGGGTTGAGACAGTCAAAGGGTTAATTTTAATACACAAAAACTGAAGAAGACATGCACAATTACTACTCTACTAAGAACAGAATACATGACACTTACCTTTATTGAAGATCTGGTGATTGATGGGATGGGAGGAGGGGAGAGTGTGGAAGTTATTGTTTAGAAGGGGAATCCCCTTCCATTAGGACTTGAGGTAGCAAGTCCTTTTCCGGGGTTACTTCCCTTTTTCTTTTAATGCCACTTGGACCAGCTTGAGAGTCAGTGGACCTCTGTCGCACAACAATCCTGTCCTTAGAGGTCCGTACCTCCCGTTCCTTTAAGATTTGCCTAAAATGGGCCACAACATTGTCATTGTAATAGTCACCAGCACGGCTTGCAATAGCTGTGTTAGGGTGATTTTCATCCATAAAGGTTTGCACTTCAACCCATTTTGAACACATTTCCTTAATCTTCGAAGTAGGCACAATGGATTCCACAACTGGCATAGGCTTCTCAGGGTTAGCCCCAAACCCTTCAAAATCTTTCTTAATTTCCATACTAATTCTCACCCTTTTTACCACAAGGTTGGCACTAGAAGCTTTCTTGGGGCCCATGGTGACTTATTTTGCAGTTACAAGCACAAAAAACACTAGGATAAGGTGAAATGTACTGAATGTATGCGTGGATGCGACTGCACTGGGTGGCTTGTAAACACTTGCACCCATGGGGCAGCTGAGGCCACACGTGGGACGCGTCCTGGACGAATCACGTAAGGCGAGTTTTTTTATCGTGAAGTGAGGCAAAATTTTTGCGTTCAAATGCTTCATATGGCGGATTTATCGTAACGCGATGCGTTCGCAAGGCGGGGGTCCACTGTATTTTGTCATGCCTGGAATTCTGGTGGAACGGATTAATGCCATTTCAATTAATTTAAATGAGGAAAATTGACTCAGTATGTGAGCAAATCGGGATATGAGCAAGGTCATGGAACGAATTAAACTCGTAAGCTGAGGTTCCACTGTATATCATATTTCTATGTTATTTATATTGTTTATTATGTCATATTAGATCAATTGTGATAGATAAATAAGCCGTTGAGTTGTTATTAGCGTTATATTGAAGTATTTTGTCCTGCCTCCCGAGAGCAGGAATTCCACTGGAGCGGATTAATTGCATTTTAATTAATTTAAATGAGGAAAATTGATTTGATATTGTACGAGCAAATTAAGTTACGAGCTGGGTCACGGAACGGATTAAACTCGTAAGTCGAGGTTCCACTCTATTTGTGGCTGTGGACAAATTTATTTTGTGCACAATGGATATTGGCACAATAGACTGTCATTAAACATGGTTTTGTCTTGCACGATTGAATAGCACGATTGAAGAATTGCTGCATATTTTTGTTTAACACTTCGTAAAATTAGTTTAACATGGGTTCCATGGGAAAAAAAAAATTTTGAGCATGGGGGTCCCCCCATCGGGCGGTGGTCAACGAAATACTGGAAACTTCTGTGTTTTATTTACAAATATTTTCTTTTTTTCATTGCCTTTTGTTAAATCTGCAAAGCAATAGGCCCCCAGTAAGCAAAAAGTGTTCCCCAAGCGACAAAAAAAGGTTTAAGTTTTTTAAGTCTAGGAAATAAAGAAAATCGAGATATAGAAAAGCTTAAGAGTGTTATGTGTGAGGATATAGTGAGGGCCTATGGCCTTAACCCTTTGTGTTTCCGACTTTAAAAATCGTCTTACGAGCCAATGTTTCTGAGTATTTAAACACAAAATTTTTAGCCTTCAAATAAAAGAGGAGAAAGCTGGTAGGCCCACATGTAGAGAATGGGCCCCCCTGGTCAGTGTGCACCATATAAAAAAATCTGGGGCCATGTGCTTTGGGGGAATGCCATTTCAGTTGTCCTTTTTCAGCATGTCTAGCGGTAAGAAATATGTGATCCCCCAGCAAAATCTGGGACTCTTTCTTCCCAAGGACTCTAACACAGGGGAAGTGCAGTGAAATCAATTTCGATTTGGGGATTTGGCCCAAAAGCAAGGGGAGGAGGAGGGGGGGGAGGGGGGGGGAAGGGAGGAGGGGAGGAGGGAAGGAAGAGGGGAGGAGGGGGGGGGGGGGAGGGGAGGAGAGAGGAGGAGGGGGGGGGGGGAAAGAAAAAGAAGATGTAATAATATTTTTCCCCTTGAAGAAAGAAAAAAAAAAGTCCCCCTGACGTGAAAAAGAAAAGGGGGAGATAACATCTGATAAGAGCTGACTTTTTTGAGCGTAAAAGGAGGGTAATATTACATGACCATCCCCCCCCTTTTGTTTTTGCGGGTACCCATTTGTCTGTCTGTCTATTTGTCTGTCTGTCAAGCCCCCTGTCTTCCATCTAGCTCTCTGTCTCAGAGAGAGCCACAGCTGTGTCATCACGTTTACTCAATTTCAAGCGGGGTATAGCACTTTGTCTGGATTTTCTTGGGTTATCCTGGTAATTTTACACTATGTTATTGTCCTCTTAAAGGGGGGGGCCCTTGGCGTGGTGAAGAGGCTCTTGGTCTGAGGAATTAGCCTGGGGCTTTTTCCCTCAGCCCAAACCAAATTTCCCCCCCCATTCTCCCTCCCCATCCATCCCCCCCACCCCTCCCCTTTTTCCATTCCCCCTCCTCCTCCTCACCCCTCCCTTTTGCCCTTCCTCTTTTTACCCCTTCGTGTTTTCCCCACACGCGCTTTTCCGGTAGGGGAAAGGACCCCGGGGGTCCACCCATTCCGTTGAGGTTTTCTTGGCGGTGGCTTTGTTTGCCGTGGAATCTGGATTGCCAGGGGGGTTTCCCGACCCTCCCCGGGAAACCCGGATTTGTTTTTGGGTGTTTTTGGGCGACGGGGTATTCTGGAACCCCTTTCGGTTTCCCGGGGGGGGTGGTGGTGAAGGAGGTATGCTTTTGGGGCGGTATCCGGCCGCCCCCCTTTTTGTCCACCGAGGTGCTCGGCAGATGTGGGGGTTGCTATCCCAGATTTGGTTTACTGGCATAAAGGGAGGGTAGGGACGGGTTCCATGCTGCATCTGCGCTCTAGCGTGTCGAGTCCTTTTGGGCGGGAGGGAGTTCTGGCCCTTTCTTTCCTCTAGGAACTTCCCCCCGGCCCCCCCTTTTTTTTTTTTTTTTTATTTTATTTTCTTTTTTCTTTCTTTTTTTTTCTTAAAAAACAAAAAGAAAGAATCCCCTAACCAGGGCAGCCTAGTCCTAAACCTGGTACCCCGGGCCCCTTCTTGATACCGCACCCGTTTGACCCCGCCTTCTTTGGACCACTCTTCAGACTTTCCTCAGCCTCTGTACCTATTCCGGTGCTGTTTCCCACCCGTTTTCAGGTATGAGGCCTCGACTGACTCCTTCGTTTTACAGCCCTTCCCCTTCCTCTGACAAACCCCGGCCTCTCCCTCTACGGTGCGGCAATTTTCAAATCGCCGCCCCATTCCAGTCGGACCAACTCTGGCCCCAGCCTAAAGTCAACGACAATTCCTGCTGTGATACTTCCCACCTTCACCTCTCGTTCTTCTCAGAAACGATCGACCGTCCTTCACTACCTTTCCACGCTCAGTTTCCCCAGACTGAACAGTGGACAAAATTCTTCACTTTACGCCCAATTCCTTACTGCTATTTTTTGATCATAGTATTGGAAAGGCACTCCTACGCCAGTTGGAAAAGATATTTCTTTTCATCCCTTTTAAGGGGGTCCCGGCATCTTACCGTACAAATGTACCCAGGCTCGTGAGCTCTCTGTTTTCCCCCATAAAGATACTTTTCCCTGTCCCCCTTGAAAAACCTTTCCCCCTAAATTCTTGTAGTGGTCCCGTTATTCTCCCCCATCCCATGTTCAACAAAATTTCCAGCGTGGGCACCGACATTTAGAACACTGGAACTCCAAGATTCCCCCCTCAAGGTGAATTTACTTTCTTCCTCCCCTGGGCGGAGACGATACCCTAGCATGGGCCGTTTAATTTTTGACACCCGAAACCCCATCCCCGTTTTTATAGCAGGACATGGGGTTCAAGTTCGAAAGGTGTCCCACACCCAACAGTGAGAAATTGCTGGCGATTTGGGCCACCAGCGAAATATTGCAGATTATCGCCAAAATGCCCAGTCTGTGGGGCCGATACCTTTCTAATACGTCTTGCAATCGTCTCCCTCTTCCCCTTAACTTTTCATGGGCTCCCCCTTCGTACTCTCGCCGTTGTCGGTCTATTTAAACGAGCGGGAAAATTTTTACCTCAAAGAGACAGAAGGGTTTCCCCCTTATGATGGCAGTTTTCTATCTCCGCCTAAAAGGGAGCCCCCCACGGTTTCTTTTTTCCCCGGTTTAAAAAAGTCCCCCACTTCTGGTACCCCATCTTCTACCCCCCACCTCTGGGGTTTCCCTCCCCCATAATACCCCTGTTCAAATCCTTTTGCTGTCCTCGGCTAGACGTCCCTACTTCAACGCCTCGGCTAATCCGTTTTGAGTTCTCTTTTTACAACCCCTCAGTATCGCGAGACCCGTACGACCCCCTTTTCCCCAATCGTCCCTTACTTCCAAAAGTCAAAAAAGGTCCGGAAAACCCCTCCTACCCATCTTCCACCTCCTCATTTTACCCTCCCTGTCTCTGTCCCTAGTTTTCCCCTCTCACGGGTCGTTCAAGTGCGAGGTTCACCTCCTCCCGTAATGTCCTTCCTCCCCTTTTCCCCTCCAAGTTTCTTCCTTTTTCTCCACCCCCCAGGTTCCTTCTCTTCTGTCCCCGCCACCTTCTCCAGTTCCCTCCCCCTTTCGCCCCCCCCACCTTGGTACAGTCCAATACAGTTCCAACTTTCCATCCTCCCCCTACCATTCCCAAAAATTTGTCTTTCCCCTACGACATCTTGAATTCGAAACCTTTAAGCAATCTCTGAATATATTGCAGAGACCAAACCACAATGGACCCTGATCCACCCTTTCCCCTCTTCCTCTCCCTCGCTCCATCTGCGCAACTCCTTTTCTTCACGCGCACCGTTCCTTCGCTGCTTGAACTTTTTCCCCCTGCCCCCGCATGTGGACTTTTTCAACCCCTTTTATCCCTAAAAGGAAACCCCTTTCCTGGGATTCAAGTATCTTTTATCTTGCCAAAAATGGCCTTTTTAAAAGTGGAATTACGCGGGTCAGGGGTATCGGGGGGAGTTCAGTGTTTCTCCCCAGTTTTCCCCTGTTTGGGGTTTGTTCAGGGGCCAAATTTTTCACCTTTCTGTTATTTTCACATCTCAGGCTATAATTTATTGTATTCTTCAATCCTTTTCCGATGGACCCTTTAAAGAAAGTGCCCTTCTTCTCCGCTAATTCCGTACCATCAGCTTTTGTTCATATTTGCTGCATTACACAGCAGCCCCCTATCCCCTTACTAGGTGTTACGCTCTGTTTTTTATATCTCTTCCTTTGGGCATTATCTTTCCGGGTTTTGCCTTCCCTTTTTTCGTCATTACCGCCCCCGATTTTTTACTTTGGGGATTTTAATGCCCACCATTTCCCCTGGGGGGGTTCACTGTGATTCCCCCTGGAATTCAGTTAGAGGCTTTTTTGCCCCCCACCCCCTCCGTTTTTTTAAATAAATCTCACCCCATTTTTGATCCTCGGACCATACTCTCTCTTTCATCGATTCTAGTTTTTCTTTCCTCCCCCGCATTAGACTTTACTTGGTCTGTTCTCCCCCGGGTTCTGACAGTGATCATTTCCCAATCATTCTTTTCCCTTATATTTCCCCCTCTTCCACCCCCCGCTGGAATTTAACGGGCAAATTGGAAACCTTTACTCACCCTGACTGTTTTTAAGAGGTTCCCTTTTTCGTCCCCATCGTGACTTTTACACCCCTTCCGTCCCCCTTTTCACCGGCTTCTCATTCTATACCCAAACTTCGGCAGCATTCTCAAAATCGTGCCTTGGTGGTTTGCTTGTGCGTGCAGTACGTTTGAAACGCGCTGCTGGGGCAGGGACCGGTACAATGAACCACAGGGGCGACCCTTTATTTTAAACAGAAGCGTGCGATCGCTCGCCGTGTATCCGGGGCGTAAACGCACTTGCTGGCGAGATTATGTCTCCACCATCCCTTCTTTCCCTAATGCAGTCTGGAAAAAAGTACGAAAACTGAGTGGTAAATTTTTCTCCCGACCCGGGTCCTGTTTTGCGGGTTTTCCGGTGTTTTAAAGCAAAACCCCCAAGTGTTGCCAATGAAATTGGGAAAACATCTGGTCCGTATTTCTCGGGAATCCATCTATGCCCCTCATTTTTTTCCTCAAAATCTGCCGAGAGTTAGCACCTGGACTTTTTTCTCTCAGAGAAAACAGTATAATGTGCCTTTTACACTTCAAAAACTGGGGGCAACACTTCAGCTTGTCGATCTCGGCACGGGCCCGACACATTATATTGTATGCTACAAATTTACATCGTCAGCCCTTGCAGTCCTATTTCACCTTTACAAATTTATTTGGTCACAAGGAGTTCTTCCCCAGCTTGGAAATCCCCCATTGTTTCCCTTTCCCCAAAAAGGACTACGGGCATGAAACCTCCCTTGTCCCATTGCTCTTACCATGCAGTTTGCAAAAATAATGGAATCTAGTAAATGACGTTTATTGGTATTTAGAGACACACAAAAAGTCCTCCCCTCGAATTTGGCTTTTGGGACGTTTTTACCATGACCCCCTTTCTGCGCTTGTACGTATGTTCGTTGCCCCTTTTCGAATAACCCCTCATTATTGCCATATTTTTTGACCTTGAGAAGGCATATACACAACTTGGAGGTATAATTTTTAGCCCAACCCCCCCTTAGGCCTTTGAGGCAATTACATCCTTCCTTAAGAACTTTTTAACTACGGCATTTCCGTGTTTTGGGTTTTAAAATGTGCTCCCCCGGGCTTTGTCCCAAACTGAAGGTGTCCCCCAGGGATGTGTTTGAGCACAACACTTTTTCTCCTTGCTATTTAAAAATTTGCCTTATCTTCCCTCAAAAAATTTGGTTCACTCTATTTGATATCGCTATTGCCCCGTGCAGGCGCGAGTCACCTCCTTACGTTCTCTCCCGCAAAACATCGACCCTGTTTCCCAAATTGGGGACCACACATGGGTTTTTTAAAATTTTCCCACTAAAAAAACCCCCAAATCCTTTTATGACCCCTGTCTCTCTGATCATCTTTTTACCTCTAGGCTCACGTATCCCTGAACGTGATAACAAGTTTTTTGGGCCTTCTCTTTGATCGTAGGTTTTGGAAAAACCTCACATTACTCTCTGAAGGCAACTTGTCACGCCGGTGAACCTTTTAAAACCCTTGCCATCTTTTGTGGGGGGGATCGTCGAACCCCCCTTCACCTACATTCCACCCTTATTTTAAAACGAAAATTTATGGTGACCAGATCTATTCAGCGGCATTCTGCTATCTCTCTAGCCTTAACCCCCTTCCCAAGGGGGTTAGTTTAGCTTTGGTGCTTTTTGTTTTCCCCCTTTTTTGCCCATGCGGCGGTTCCATCCTTTTGTGCCGTGTGCCCTTGCCTGCCCTATTGAGCCTCATGTCTCCGCAACCTTCCCCTTTATGAAAGGCCTGAAATTGTGACATTATTTGTTTCCCCCCCTCTTTTCCCGTCCCTTTTCTTTTCGCCTTTTTTTCTCGTCTTCTCTCCCCCTTTTTTGTCTGTCTTCCTTTTTCCCCACCCCCTTGGGAGGTTCCACTTTCGAGTCGTTTTTCCTTTTTCCCTCCCCGTCGAAAGCCCAACGTCTACGGTCGTTCCCCCTCTCTTTTCTTTCCCTTTCACCTTTTCTCATGCCCTTGCTGTGTCCCCAGATGGCTCTAAGTCTTTGACGGCGTAGGATTCGCAGCAGTGTTTCCCGGGCAGGTGTACAAGGGGATTTCTACTTCGCTAGTATTTTTTTGCAATTATATGCCTCCTTACGCACTTTTCCCCTATTGCATCTATGCCTGTGTCATCATTTGTGGTTGTCTCAGACTCCCCTTTGTGCTTTACGGGGTAACAAAAATTTTATACACCTCACCCCTAGTCCCCCTATCCAACTTTGGCTCGCCCCATCTTTACTAAGATAAAGAATGTTTTTTTGTTGGGTCCCGGTCATGTTGACAAGGGCAATGAAAAGGCAGACACTGCTGCGCGGTCAGCAGTACAACCTACCATTTCTTACAGGGTATTCCTTGGACTATTTTGTGTAATACTTCCCACCTTCACACCCCTTGGGAACAATTGGTTATATGTCGGCAACAAACTTCGTCATTAAACCGAGTATAGGTTAGGCCCTCTTTTTTTCACCGTGTCCCGGGTTTGGGGGACTACTCTTCCCCTCTTCGCATTGGCCATACTCTCTTACTCATGGATATCTCATGGAGAGGCGTCTTTTCCCCTCGTAGAATTTCCAACTCTTATCAGTCAGCCCATTCTGTTGGGCTGCCCATTTTTAACGAGCACGCAAATTTACCTTGTCGTCGTCTTCGCCCCGCTGCTCTCTTTTACCTTCCCTTTTCGTGATGACCCACCTTTCATCCGGGACTTCTTATGCTTTTGACAACACGACTTACTTCACAAATTCGATATTTTACCCTTTCTCTTGTATCTCTTGCTACCCTCTCCCCCCGTACCCCCCCTGCCCGCTGTTTTCTGAACCTGCGATCATCCCCCCTCCCTCCTGCCATCCAATTCCCTTGTTCCTTCCCTCCCCTGCAGCGCTGTATACCCCTTGGGTTTAGCGCTTCTTTTTGTTTTAATAATAATATGATCTTGTTTAGTGTCCCTGGGGGACAGGATGGGCAGCAGAAGATAAAAAGAGAGACAGATTGAAAGATTAGAATGGGGGGAAAAGAAAATTTAGATAGTGGAGGAGGGGAAAAGAGCACCCGACCCATTTTTTGACAGGCGGTAGGGGTAGTGACTAATGAGACAATTGTCACTTTGACAGCTGCCGCTTCTGACTCAAAAAAAATTTTATAAGCCAAACTCGCACACAAGCAAGAGGAGGAGAAGGAGGGGAGGAGGAGGAAAAGGAGAAGGAGGAGAGGAAAAGGGAAAAGGGAGGAGGAGAGGAGGATGAGAAGGGGGAGGAGGAGGGGAGGAGATTGTTTTTTTGTTTTTGTAAAAATTTTGTAAACAATATATTGATAATTTTGTTTGTGTGCTTATTGTGTTGTATAAACGAGTGTTATATTAAAACATTGCACCTTTCTTTGGTCCATAGGCCACATAATTATGTGAAAAAATAAAAAATGAAAAAAAAAAAAAAAACCTTCAATTACAAGTAAACTAAAATTTACCGGGGGAGGGCATCGCCGTGTTGCCCCTACGGGCTCATTTTTCTGCAAAATTCAGGCTCTATATTCGGTAAGTACCGTGGGAAAATTTTTTTTTGGACTAAACCTCAGAAAAAATAATCTTAACATTTTCTAAGAAAAAATAATTTTTTTTTTTTTTAATTTTTGGCGACAAAAAATGACAGTTTCAGAGAGGGGCCCTGAAACAGTAAAAAGGGTTAATGAAGCATCATTAGTACAATTAAAAAAAACAGGCAAAATTACACACTATTGATGAAAAAATTTTACTGACATGATGAAAAAACTTATTGATTTGATAAATGACTTACTGACTTGACTGAATGACACACTGCTTGACTGATGACACACGATTTGCTGACACATGACTTGATGAATTTTCAACCTTATGACTTGACTGAATGACTTACGACTTGACTGAAAATTTACTGACCTACTGAATCTTACTGATTGACGATGCTTATAAAATTAACTGAATGACACACAACTTGATTGAATCACACTGACTTGACTGAATAACTTACGACTTTGACAAAAATACTTAGAAAACTTGATGTTTTACGGGAAAAAGAGTGATGTTTAGCATATAGCATGAACGTTTTCGAAATAGATGCGGTCATTTTTTTTTTTACCCCTTTCCCGCCCTCCCCCTTCAATCCCCTCTCGTAAGTAAGTTTTTTTTATTAATTTAGGTGTCTTTATCATGCTTTCTACGTTATTTATGTTAACCTAATAATTTTCTGGAATAAAATAATAGGTATAATTTATTGATAGTAATAGTACATAGGGTCCGCATTCGGTGGTTTTGCTAATACGGTCATTTCAAATTATGACCAAAAAATGCTATTTTTTGGCTCCCCCCACCCGGCTTTCTAATTGGTCACCCCCCCCACCCGGGGTTTTTTACGTTTCTGAGACCCAAACACTAAGTTCTCCCTTATGTCTGGAAATGACAAAATTTCAAGTGGTTTTTAAAAGTTTTTTCATATTTTGTAATACTCTGATAATTTTCTTGGTATTTCCCGAAACCCAAATAAACTTAATACTGTGTGGCATGAGGTACCATTAAAATCAGTAAGGTGTCTTATTCTCAGGGCTCATATTATAAAGATAAATCATCGAGCTTATTAATGTTGTATGTTACGTTTAAAATACATATTTTTTATTAAGCCATCTATGATATTTTTTCAAAATTTTAAAAAAAAAACACTCAAACATATAAAGATATAAATACACCCCCCGTAGAATTAAAAAAACATAAAAAATGGATGTGGTAACAGACACTTTCACAAATGACGCATACTAGAAAAATAATAATCACCAAGTCATTAAAAGTAAACTATTACGTTAATATACACATTTTCATTAATCCGTCCATGATATTTTTTTTCAAAATTATATAATAAACACAATACATAACATATAAAGATGATAAATACACCCACAATAGAATAATAAACATATGAGATGTGGTAGCCAGGTACAGTGGACCCCCGCATACGTTGGCATCACATAACGTTAAATTCGCATACCTATACATTTTGTCGCTAAGATTTTGCCTCGCATACCGCTAAAAAACCCGTTCAACGCTATTCGTCCGAGACGCGTCTAATGTGCGGCCTGAGCCAGCCTCACATGTTCCGCCGGTGGCATTGTTTACAAGCCAGCCTCCGCGGTAACATCCAAGCATACAATCGGAACATTTCGTATTATTACAGTGTTTTTGGTGATTTTATCTGCAAAATAAGTGACCATGGGCCCCAAGAAAGCTTCTAGTGCCAACCCTGTGGTAAAAAGGGTGAGAAATATTATCGAAATACTGTGGTACCATGGTCAACTGCTGATGCTGTTGCTGCTGTAGCACTGTCAGCTGCTGCTGCTGCTGTACCACCATCAGCTGCATGCTGCTGCTGTAGTACCGTCTGCTGCTGCTGTAGCACTGTCTGCTGCTGCTGTAGCACTGTCAGCTGCTGCTGTAGCACTGTCAGCTGCTGCTGCTGCTGTAGCCACCGTCAGCTGCTGCTGCTGCTGTACACGTCAGCTGCTGCTGCTGCTGCTGTAGCTACGTCTGCTGCTGCTGTAGCACGTCTGCTGCTGCTGTAGCACCGTCTGCTGCTGCTGTAGCACTGTCAGCTGCTGCTGCTGCTGTAGCACTGTCAGCTGCTGCTGCTGCACTGTCAGCTGCTGCTGCTGCCTGTACCACCGTCAGCTGCTGCTGCTGCTGTAGTACCGTCTGCTGCTGCTGTAGCACGTCTGCTGCTGCTGTAGCACTGTCAGCTGCTGCTGTAGCACTAGTCAGCTGCTGCTGTAGCACCGTTGTTGGTGTGGCTTATTGAGAATACCAAGAAACAATTAACCCCAGAGGGTTACCACCCAGGATAACCCAAAAAAGTCAGTGTCATCGAAGACTGTCTAACTTATTTCCATTGGGGTCCTTAATCTTGTCTCCCAGGATGCAACCCACACCAGTCGACTAACACCCAGGTGAACAGGGAAAAATACCTGGAACTAGTGCTCATATTGGTGAATTTAAAGCCAGCAAAGGTTGGTTTGAGAGATTTAAGAATCGTAGTGGCATACACAGTGTGATAAGGCCTGTTCTGGAAGAAAATGCCCAAACAGGACTACATTACTCAGGAGGAAAAGGCACTCCCAGGACACAGTGTCTCATCAGTCATTGCTGCATCTTCAATAAAGGTAAGTGTCATTTATTCTTCATTTTAGTAGAGTAGTACATGCACAATATATATTGTGCATGTACTACTCTACTATTGTGCATGTATGCTTCTCTTTGTGTGTAGGAAAATGTATATTTTCACGTGGTAAAATTTTTTTTTTTCATACTTTTGGGTATCTTGCACGGATTATTGATTTCCATTATTTTTATGGGGAAAATTCATTCGCATACGATAATTTTGCATAACAATGAGCTCTCAGGAACGGATTAATATCACTATGCGGGGGTCCACTGTAACTTGTACAAGTGATGGCAAGAATAACATTTTCTCTAGTCTAACACGAGAAATGTGTTACTCGGGATTACTGTAGGAAAATTATTCCTTTCGTATGTAAGTAAATAAGTTTATTGGGTATACACAAATGCAGTTACATAGATTATCATACATAACAGCGTATGTGTAGAGAACCTGGGATACCCATAAAAGTCAGTGACTTATTTCCACTGCCTTCACTCAGAGTGTGTAATTTCTTCTAAAATGGTGTTACATGAGAATGGGAGTGTTCTTCTTTATTTTATTCTACCGTATCAATGTAGAGACAACCTGTAACAATGTAACCAGACGTGTACACTTTGTTTGTTTACAAAACTTACATTCGCCTGGTTTGTTTACATAACTCTGCATCTGTCCTCCCTCATGTACTGACTCTCTCTCTCTCTCTCTCATTTATTCGTTTTATCTCGTTTACTCACCCTTGACCCTACATTAAGACTACAAATATTTTAAGGTAAGTAATGAGTGAACTGTATATGCATTTTATCACGCTGGGATGCTTAAATATCATAGAATGTATGTGTGGGTGGAATGGCCTGGTATGGTAGCCCGGCTGACTACCATACATACCACATTTGATTTCTTACAATAAATACTACTCATCTCACCTAGATTAAGACTACAAATAATTTTAAGGTAAGTAATGAGTAAACTGTATATGCATTTTATCGCTTTGGGATGCTTAACCCTTTCAGGTCCAGGCAAAATCTGAAA
>NC_069463.1:2432801-2488593 GCF_026875155.1 Cherax quadricarinatus
ATGGGTTTTTATCAAAATATGAAATAACTTTTAAAAACCCATTTGAAATTTTTTTTTTCCGACATAATGGAGGACTTAGTGCTGGTCTAGAGAAGTAAAAAAAAGGGGTGGGCGCGGTAAACCATATTAGAAAGTCAGGGGGGGGGGAGCTTAGCAAGTTTTGGTCAAAATTAAAATGCCCGTTTTTGCGGAACACTGTAAAGGGGCCCCTACTGTACTTTTACTATAAATAAATTATTCCCTATTTATTTTTTCCAGAATATTATTAGGTTAACATAAATAACATAAGCATGATAAAGACACCTAAATTAAAAAAAAGTGTTACGAGAGGTTTGAAGGTTGGGGGCGGGGAAGGGAAAAAAAAAAAGTGACCGATTATTACAGAAAACGTTCATGCTATATGCTAAACATACACTTTTTTCAGTAAATCGTCAAGTTCTAAGTCTTCCCTAAAGTCATTTAAAAGTTTTTAGTCAAGCAGTGTGTTTTCAGTAAGTCAGAAGTTATTCGTCAGGTCAGTAAGTTTTTCAGTCAAGTCAGAAAGTCATTCAGTAAAGTCGTATTCGGTAAAGTCAGGAAGTCTTCAGTCAAGCGAAAGGGTATTCAGTCAAGTCAGTGGTCAGTCAAATCAGTGGTTTTAGTAAAGTCGTGTGCTTTTGTCAAGTCAGTAAGTCATTCAGTCAAGTCAATATTTATTCAGTATGTCAGTAAGTTATTCAATCAAGTCAGTGTGTAATTCGCCTCGTTCTTTTAATTTTGTACTAATGATGCTTCTTTAAAAGGCATAGGCCCTCATTAATCCATCCCAAAAGACTCTTAAGCTTATTGTTCTCGACTTTTTCTTTAATTTCCCTAGACTTAAAAATTAAACTTTTTTTGTCGTTGTGGGAAACTTGTATGCTTACGGGCGCCTGATTGCTTTGCAGTTTAAAAAAGGGATGAAATAAAAAAATTATGTATTAAATAAACACGCAGTTTCCCAAGTATTTCGTTGACCATCCTGCCGGGGGCCCGATGCTCAAATTTTTTCCCTCATGGAACCCATGTTAAATAATTTTACAAAAGTGTTAAAAAACAAAAATATGAGCAATTCTTCAATCGGCTATTAAATCGTGCAAGACAAAACCATGTTTTAATGACAGTCTATTGTGCCAATATCCATTGTGCACAAAAAAAATTTGCCACAGCCACAAAAGAGTGGAAACCCCGCTTACGGTTTAATTTTCCGTGAAACCCCCCTCGTAATTAAATTTTTCGTACAATATCAAAACAAATTTTCCCCATTTAAATTAATTAAAATGCAAATTATCCGTCCGTGGAAATTTTTGCTCTGGGGGCAGGGCAAAAATATTCAATATAACGCTAAACAACTCAAGGTTATTTTATCTATACAAATTGATCTAATATGGACATAATAAACAATTAAAAAACATGAAATATGTTTTAAGTGGAACCTCAGCTTACGAGTTTAAATTGTTCCTGACCTTGCTTTTTTATTCCCGATTTGTCACAAATGAGTCAATTTCTCATTTAAAAATTAAATTTAAAATGGCTTAATCCGTTCCCCCAGAAATTTCCCGGATGAAAAATCAGTGGACCCCCCCCTTCGAACGCATTTCGTTACGATAAATCCGCCATATGAAGCTTTGAACGCAAAAAATTTTTTTTTTCCCCTTCCGATAAAAAAACTGCCTTACGTGATTCGTCAGGGCGCGTCCCCCGTGTGGCCTCAGCTCCCATGGGGCAAGGTTTACAAACCCCCAGTGCAGTGCATCCCCGCATAAAATTTAGTACATTTCCCTTATCCCAGTGTTTTTTGTGCTTGTAAATGCAAAAAAAGTCACATGGGCCCCAAGAAAGCTTCTGTGCCACCTTGTGGTAAAAAGGGTGGAAAATTTGTATGGAAATTTGAAAGATTTTGAAGGGTTTGGGTAACCCCGAGAGCCTATGCAGTTGTGGAATCCATTGTGCCTACTTCAAAGATTAAGGAAATGTGTTCAAAATGGGTTGAAGTGCAAACCTTTATGGATGAAAATCACCCTAACACAGCTATTGCAAGCCATGCTGGTGACTATTACAATGACAATGTTGTGGCCCATTTTAGGCAAATCTTAAAGGAACGGGAGGTACGGACCTCTAAGGACAGGATTGTTGTGCGACAGAGGCCCACTGACTCTCAAGTGGTACAAGTGGCTTTTTAAAAGAAAAAAGGAAGTAAACCCCGGAAAAGGACTTGCTACCTCAATTCCTAATGGAAGGGGATTCCCCTTCTAAACAATAACTTCCACACTTTTCCCCTCCTCCATCCTTTCAATCACCAGATCTTCAATAAAGGTAAGTGTCATGTATTCTGTTCTTAGTAGAGTAGTAATTGTGCATGTCTTCTTCAGTTTTTGTGTATTAAAATTAACCCTTTGACTGTCGCAACCCCCAATCCTGAGGTGTCTCCTGGTGTCGCCAAATTTAAAAAAAAAAAAATATTTTTTCTCATGAAATGATAGAGAATCTTTTCCCGATTGTAATGACACCAAAAAAACGAAATTTGATGGAAAACTGACGGAATTATGCTCTCGCGAAGTTAGCGACCTCAGCGATGTTTACAAATCGGCGATTTCGCCAACTTTGAGCCCTATTTTCAGCTAATTCCATTGTTCCAGTCGCCCAAACTCATAGCTATTTCTTTAGAACTCCATTTTTTCTATCGATTGAGTACAAGAAACTGCCCATTTACCGATTTCAACTACCCAATAATGTGGTCAGAAATTTGGAATTTGGCCAATTTCACGAAAAATAAAAAATATGACAATTTCAAAATAAGGTCCAGAATGAACAATGCAGACATTCCTGGCTCTAAAGTAACATTTTCTTTGTTCATAGTCACATCTCCAGTCCCCTTTGATATTACTCTTGCTTTCTATTTTGAATTTTTATTCAAACAAAAAATAGAGGACTTACTATTATGCAGACTACTGTAATACTGTAATAATTGTATAAATAACATCAACCCATTCGTGACTGCATATTAGAATGGCTAATTGGACATTTATTGGACAATGGCATCATTTGTTTACTTTTGAACATTGGAAAAATCAAACATTTCCCCTACTTTGAGCTCCATTTCTAGGTTCTTTTTATAGTAAAATCAATCAAAATCACCTCTATTTCTATAATATGTTTTCCATTCTATCAAATGAGACCACGAAAATGAGAATAAAACCATAAATACTACACGAAAATAGACCACAAAGTTGGCATTTTAATTAAAAAAACGGTCGGAGTTTTTTTTTCTCATTATGCACTGCGTGCTCCAGGATTTTTTTTATATGGTGCACACTGACCACACAGACCCATTCTCTCACATGTGGGCCTACCAGCTTTCTCCTGCTTGATTTGAAGCCACTAGAATTTATGAGTACAGTGGACCCCCGGTTAACGATTTTAATCCGTGCAAGAGGGGTAATTGTTATGCGAAATAATCGCTATGTGAATGAATTTTCCCCATAAGAAATAATGGAAATCAAATTAATCCGTGCAAGACACCCAAAAGTATGAAAAAAAAAATTTTACCACATGAAATATACATTTTCCCACACACAAAGAGAAGGATACATGCACAATAGTAGAGTAGTACATGCACAGTATATATTGTGCATGTACTAGTCTACTAAATGAAGAATAAATGACACTTACCTTTATTGAAGATGCAGCAATGACTGATGAGACACTGTGTCCTGGGAGTGCCTTTTCCTCCTGAGTACTGTAGGTCCTGTTTGGCATTTTCTTCCAGAACAGGCCTTATCACACTGTGTATGCCACTACGATTCTTAAATCTCTCAAACCAACCTTTGTGGCTTTTAAATTCACCAATATGAGCACTAGTTCCAGGCATTTTTCCCTGTTCACCTGGGTGTTAGTCGACTTGTGTGGGTTGCATCCTGGGAGACAAGATTAAGGACCCCAATGGAAATAAGTTAGACAGTCTTCGATGACACTGACTTTTTTGGGTTTATCCTGGGTGGCAAATCCTCTGGGGTTAATTGTTTCTTGGTATTCTCATAAGCCACACCAACAACGGTGCTACAGCAGCAGCAGCAGCTGACAGTGCAGCAGCAGCAGCAGCTGTACCACAATAGTAGCGATGGTTGATTGGGGTTTATTATACAACCTGGCCAGCTCGGGAGACATGCACTCCACTTTCATACTTATCAATGATCTTTTTTTCATCTCTATTGTAATTCTTCACCCTTTGCTGTAGGGTTGGCACTAGAAGCTTTCTTGGGGCCCATGGTCACTTATTTTCCAGAAAAAGCACCGAAAACACTGTAATAATACGAAATATTCCGATTGTATGCTTGGATGTTACCGCGGAGGCTGGCTGGTAAACAATGCCACCGGCGGAACATGTGAGCGTGGCTCAGGCCGCACATTGGACGCGTCTCGGACGAAAATCGGTAAGCGGGTTTTTAAGCGGTATGTGAGGCAAAATTTTTGCAATTAAAGTAAGCGGTATGCGAAATAATCGCTATGTGATGCCATCGTTATGCGGGGGTCCACTGTATATATACGTCAAACACGGTACCTCATAAGACGTACATATACAGCCGCGACAGTCAAAGGGTTAATATTTCATGTGGTAAAAAAAAAAATTTTTTCATACTTTGGGGTGTCTTGCACGGACTAATCTGATTTCCATTATTTCTTATGGGGAAAATTAATTCGCCTTACGATAATTTCGGCTTACGATGAGCTCTCAGGAACGGATTAATGTCATCAGGCGGGGGTCCACTGTACTTCAATATTTTGCCAATATTTACTCTACGGCTTATTTGTCTAACAAAATTCATCTAATGACATAATAAACATTATTAACCCTTTGACTGTTTTCGACGTATAAATACGTCTTACGAGCCAATGTTTCTGACATATATACATGTATACTCAATAATTCTAGCGGCTTCAAATCAAGCGGGAGAAAGCTGGTAAGCCTACATGTGAGAGAATCGGTCTGTGTGGTCAGTGTGCACCACATGAAAAAAATCCTGCAGCACACATTGCGTAATGAGAAAAAAAAACTCTGATCGTTTTTTTGGAATAAAACGCCGACTTTGAGGTGTATTTTCGTATAGTATTTATCGTTGTATTTGCGTTTTCATGGTCTTAGGTGATAAAATGGAAAACATTTTACAGAAATAGAGATGATTTTCATTACTTTGACGATGAAAACTACCTTGAAACTGAGCTCAAAGTAGCAGAAATATTCAATTTTTACCAATGTTCGGGAGTAAATAAATCACACCACATGTCCAATACACGTCAACTGGGGAGTCTAATATTCTTTCACTAGTGCACTGATATTATTTATACCATTTTTACAATAATGCAGTAGTCTGCATAACAGTAAATTTTGTTTTTTTTGTATGAATAAAAAATCAAAAAAGAAAGCAATAATAATATAAGAGGGGCCTAGAGATGTGAATAATGAACAGAGCATATGTTATTTTAGTGCCACGGAAGTCTACCTTGTTTATTCTGGACCCTATTTTGAAATTGGCATCTTTTTTAGTTTGCGTGAAATTGGCCAAATTGCCAATTTCTGACCACCATATTGGGTAGTCCAAATTAGTAAATAGGAGGTTTCTTGTACTCAGCTAATAGATAAAATGGATTTCTAAAGAAATAGCTATGAGTTTGGTCAACTGGAACAATGGAATTGGCTGAAAATAGGGCTCAAAGTCGGCGAAATCGCCGATACGCATATGTCGCCGAGACCGCTAACTTCGCGGGAGCATAATTCCATGAGTTTTCGACCAAATTTCGAACTTTTGGTGGCATTACCATCGGGAAAAGATTCTCTATCATTTCATAAGAAAAAATAATTTTTTTTTTTCAAAAATTGAGCGACATAGAATGAGAGTTTCAGAGAGGGGCCTGAAACAGTCAAACGGTTAACCCTTTCAGGGTTCGTCCCATAGATCTACGGCTTTACGTTCAGGGTTCAAACCGTAGATCTACGCCAAAATTCCAGCAGCATCAAATTTACCACGAAAACGCTGGTAGGCCTACATGCGAGAGAACAGGTCTGCATGGTGTGTGTGCGCCGTAAACAAAAATTCTAGGCGCCCGTATAGCATTGTGGGAACACCAGCTCAGTTACCTTTGTTCACCATGCCTCGTCGCAAGGTAGCTCTCACTTCAAGGAAAATTGGGACTCTCCTCTTCCTATCTGATAGTTCTGACTCTGATGGAAATGGAAATAAAGACAAATTCTTTGGCTTTGATCAGTTAGTGACCGAAAGGAATGACCAAGATATCGATAATAGTGCAGAAAACCCTGACAATCCTCAACCTTCTACCTCTGGTGTGGGCACTCCTCAGTCACAGTCAGTTGTACCTCATCGCAAGAGAAAGCTATTATTTTCGAGTGGCCAAGCCTCTGACTTCAGTAATGATGATGATAGTGACGTGGATTGTGATTTTATTGCTCTTGATGATCATTCAAGTAGTGATAGTGAGGAATCATATTCACCAGTGAAGCATCGGTATATACACCGCCGCATGCGCTTGGATAGTGTTCCCTATGCAGTGCCCAGGGGACGGAGTACATCCCGGAGTACATCCCATGGCCCTACCCCGGGAAATTAGACAGTGAAGTGAGGATGATGTGGCTACACTTGGCATGGATAGACCACAGGCATCAGTAGGTGGTGGTAGTGGTGATGGTAGTGCCATGGCCATGAGCGACTCACCAGCCCAGGCTGGGACCCACGCTGCTGACTCGTAAATTCAAGGACAAAGCGGAGCGTCAGCCACCAGCCCACCACAACCACAACTCCCAGCACAACCAGCCTATGATATCAGTATCCACCAGCAAACCGTATCTGGGATTGGCACCCAAAATCCCAATTTTTTTCCCCAAGCCCCACCACTTTGATTGACTCTCAAGTGGAATTCTACCTACTTTTTCCTTGGAACCACGGCCAATGAACTGGAATTTTTTTAATTATTCTTTGACCAGCCATTGATGGAAACTATTGTCACGGAAAGTAACAAGTATTTTGAGTACACCATGGCAAATACGATGATATCACCACAGTCAAGCTACACCGGTGGAAAGAGAGACTGTTGCAGAAATGTATTTGTTTTTTGCAACAATAATGCTTATGCCTCATGTCTATAAGCATAATATAAAATCTTACTGGTCCACAGATCGGCTAATTTGTACCCCGATCTTCAGTGAAATCATCCCAGTGAACAGGTTTATCTTACTGTTACGTATGTTGCACTTCTCTAACAAAACCAGGCCTGACAGAAGTGACAGGCTATACAAGATTAGAAATGTTTTCATGTATCTGAAAGAAAAGTTCAAAATGTACTATTATCCATTCAAGAATCTAGTACTTGACGAGTCTTTGATTTTGTTCATAGGTAGACTGTCATTCAAACAGTATATACCGAGCCAAGAGGAAACGCTTTGGTATAAAACTGTTTGTACTCTGCGACTGTGACAGTGGCCTTGTATTGGATATTGTTGTATACACGGGAAGTAAAGCATTGAAAGATACCAGGATGTTATTGGGTATCTCAGGTGACGTAGTGAGAAGCATGATGGCACCTTTTCTTGGAAGGGGCATACTTATATACCGATAACTGGTACACAAGCCCTTTACTCAGTGATTTCTTGCGAGTGAAACAAGACAGATGTGTGTGGCACAGTGCGTTTTTAATGTAAATATATGCCCAGGTTCAACGCAGGTGCTGTGGTGATGAGGTGCAGGTGTTTACTGCCCAAAGACATCATGGCATTACGGTGGCATGACAAACGAGATGTCACTTGTTGACAACCATTCACCGTAAACAAAATGCAAGACAGTGGCAAGTTGATAGAATGAATAATGAACATATTCGAAAAACCCGTGACAGTGATTGATTATACACAAAAACATGCGCCGGTTGACAAAAGTGACATGCAGATTGGTTTTGATTGTGTTCGTAAGAGTTACCCAAATGGTACATGAAACTTTCTTCCATCTCATGGACATTTCAATGCTCAATGCATATAATATGTACCAAGTGAAGACTGGCAACAGACCACCGTATGGTGAATTTTGTTTGTCTGTTGTCAGACAACTCATAATGAAGTACCAGGTAACAACACCTGCTATACAACAACGTCCCCGAACTCCTCAGGATATACCAGCGTTTTAGGAGGGAAGGTGATCATTTCATATACAGCTTCCTTCAATCAGAAGAAATTTGCTCAGAAGAGATGCATAGTCTGTGCACAAACAAAACGACGGCAACAAAGACGCAAAGGCATCGGTTTATGTGTGAGGAATGTAAGGTTTCCTCTGTGTACGGTGCCTTGTTTCAAGGAGTTCCCCAAGCTCCAGCAGTTCTAAAACCCATGTCCCAGTGATTGTAAATATATAATATATGATAGAACATTATATATACAAGATTTGTGCATGTTTTTGTAAAAACAAAACAGTGGTAAACAATAATATGATAATAACTTTAGTGCGGTTATTGTTTTTCAATACAGTGAGCTTATTAAATACATTATATACAGTATTGGTCTCTCAGGCCCCAAATGTTAGTAGGAATAGAAAAAAATTGGAAAAGAAAAGAAAAAACTATAAAAAACTTAAAATAAAGTAATGCGTGTATGTGGAAATCGTCGAAGTTGCCACCACCGGTCATTTGGGTCAACTTCTTGGCACTGGGATTTTCGGTAAGTACCAATCAGAATTTTTTGTTTTTGGTTTTATTACCTTCACAAAAAATATACTCTTTAATTCTGTAAGAAAAAAAAAAATCATTTTTTTTTTTTTTTCAAAATTTCTTGGACACTGGGGCACCCCTTCCGATTTTGGCCTTGGACCCTGAAAGGGTTAACTACACAGACACATGACATATACACTAGAATGAATAAAATATGCCATTACGTATGTGGCTAGTGGTGGTGGTGGTGGCGGCACAGCGACCATTATTGTTGTTGGAGTTTATAGGGCCACCACAGCAGCCATTCCTGCTCCTGACTATATACCTTCCCATGCTCTTCTTCTAACAGAAAACAGAGTGTTTGTGAGGCAAACTGCATTAGATCACAACGTAGTTTCATAAGGAAAACAATGTAAGGAAATTATGCAGTACTACAGCATTTACCTTGGAGAAGAAATGTTGGCGATTGATGGTGGAGAAGAGATGCTGACAGAGGTTAATGATGGAGAAGAGATGCTGGGCACAGCGGCGTATACTGTCAGGAGTTCATTTCATTTCGGTTTTTTCTATGGCATAATCGTTTAATTGATACACTCTTAACCCTTTGACTGTTGCAACCCCAATTCTGAAACTATCTCACTGTGTCGCAAAATATTCGGAAAAAAATTATTTTTTCTTACCAAAATGTTAGGATTAATTTGCTGAGTGTTTTAAGCCTAAAAATAAAATTTTGCAATCAGTACTCACCGAGATATAGAGGCGTAAAGTTGGCAGAAAATGAGCAGCATATGGCAACAGCAGCGAATGCCGCTCACCCGGTACACTTATATTTACTCCCATTTGAAGGTTTCCTGTATTTTCTAATATTTTTTTCTAAGTAACTTTTGTGGCCTGTGAGACCAAAGTAAGGTGCAATGTACATATATACACTCATTGTATGCAACACAATAACAGCACAAACATTATCATTATACTGTTTACAAAAGTTGTTTGCACAAACCAACAATACAAAAATTTTTTTATTACTATTGCTCTATAATATACTATATACACATATATATAGTCACTGGACACTTTCCTACAACTGCTATTAGCATCTGGAAGCTTGGTGTTGTGTGTTTGTATGTGTGGACTTCTAAATGTGCTGAGTCAGGGTGTGGCTGCTGTCAAAATGACAAATTATACCATCACTTGCTACACTTACTGCCTGTCAACACCCATGGAGTCCCATGCCTTTTTCCCCACCTTCCTCTCATCTCTTCCTTCCTTCCTTCTTTCCTTCTGGTATCCTGGGCATTGCTTTCAGCCACAAACTCCTCAAAACCATGAAATTCATCTTCAGCGACACTTCCATCTGTGTTAGAGCCATCACTGGGGAAGAGAAGAGTCCCAGATTCGCCGGGGAGTCAGATATTTCTTACCGCTAGGCATGCTGAACAAGGAATACTGAAATGGCATTCCCACAATGCACCACCGGCTACCCAATTTTTTTTTATACTGTGCACACTGACCATGGAGACCCATTCTCTCACATGTAGGCCTACCAGCTTTATCCCGCTTGATTTCAAGCCGCCACAATTTATGCATATTAATATGTAAAAAAACATTGGCTGGTAAGATGTATATATACGGCCAAAACAGTCAAAGGGTTATGAGACAAAGTGAAGCAATTAATTGCTACACTTTGTCACTGAACTTAACTGCTACAATTTTTATTTTTATGTCACTTCACTATTCACTGATTTTTGGCTTTTTCTCCAAGTTTGTCACACTTTCATCTGCAGGGAGTTTCGGTAAAATACTGTCCAAGGAGGTTTGTTTCTTCCTACTTTTCAGAATGTTTTGGAAAAGAGTTATGCAAGCATCATTATAGACTCCTTCTGCTTAAGTATTGTACATATCGAAGAAGTGGTACGCTGGCACTGCTTGGCCAAGTCCTTAACCCTCTCACCTTGTTTGTGTTTACGATTTCCTGTTTTAATTCCATGGAAATCGTCCTCTTTTTCTTCTCAGCACTGTCCTTTGCACTTGCTTTCTTAGGACCCATGGTTAGAAACATGAAATTTCTCAAAATAACTGCATGAAATGTAAGGAAAACATGAGAAGTCCTTCCACTGCGAGGTAAACTCCGTAGGAACACGTGCACAGAGTGTTGTTTTGATGCTCTGCTATCTTGTGGTGGTGCTCTGGAACTTACTTATGGTATTATTATTATAGTATTACAGTGGAACCCTGAGTTTTGTCCTTAATCTGTTCCAGGAGCTAGGCCTAAAGGCAAAGCAATATTTCCCATAAGAAATACTGTAAATCCAATTAATCCATTCCAGACCCAAAAAAATATTCACAAAATACAGTGGACCCGTGACCAGCGATGGCATCGATTAACGATAAATCTGACTAGTGATACATTTTAACGCAAAAATTTTGCCTCAACTAGCGCTTAAAAACCCGACCAGCGCTATTCGTTCCGTACCATACGTGTCCACTTTGGCCTGAGCGCGCCTCACTTGTCCCTTGGGTGCCAGTGTTTACAAGCCAGCCAGCCACCGCGGTCACTTCCAAACATACAACAACTAGAACATTTCATACCATCACAGCCTTTGTAGTGATTGCACCTGCAAATAAGTCACCATGAGCCCCAGAAAGCTTCTATAGTGCCAAACTACAGCAAAAAGGGTGAGAATTACTATGGAGATGAAGAAAGAGATCACGCTAAGTATGAAGTGGAGTGCGTGACTCTGAGCTGGTCAGTTGTATAATAACCCCAATCAACCATCATACTATTGTGGTGCAATAAAAACGGCAATCAAGGAAGCTGTTCTTGCCAAAGGTGCAACTAGTTTTTTCGAAACTGTAGATCGTAAGTGATAGAAGATGTTGAGAGACTGTTATTGGTGTGGATAAACGAGAAACAGATAGCAGGAGACAGCATCTCTCAAGCGATCATATGTGAAAAGGCTAGGAAGCTGCATGACGATTTAATTACAAAATGCCAGCAACTAGTGATGTGAGTGAATTTAAGGCCAGCAAAGGTTGGTTTGAGAGATTTAAAGAAGCGTAGTGGCATTCATAGTGTGATAAGGCATGGTGAGGCTGCCAGTTCGGACCACAAATCGGCTGAAAAATATGTGCAGGACTTCAAGGAGTACATAGACAGTGAAGGACTGAAACCTGAACAAGTGTTTAATTGTGACGAAACAGGCCTGTTTTGGAAGAAAATGCCAAGCAGGACATACATTACTCAGGAGGAAAAAGGCACTCCCAGGACATAAGCCTATGAAAGACAGGCTTACTCTGTTGATGTGTGCCAATGCTAGTGGTGATTGCAAAGTGAAGCCTTTATTGGTGTATCACTCTGAAACTCCCAGAGTGTTCAGGAAAACAATGTCCTCAAGGCTAATTTGTGTGTGCTGTGGAGGGCAACAGTAAGGCATGGGTCACTAGGGATTTTTTCTATGACTGGTTACGCCATGCATTTGCCCCAAATGTGAAAAATTACCTAATTGAAAAGAAATTAGACCTTAAGTGCCTCCTGGTATTAGACAATGCTCCTGGTCATCCTTTAGACTTGGCAGAGCAACTTTCTAGGGACATGAGCTTCATTAAGGTGAACTTTTTGCCTCCTAATACCACTCCTCTCCTGCAGCCCATGGACCAGCAGGTTATTTCCAACTTCAAGAAACTGTACACAAAAGCTATGTTTGAAAGGTGCTTTGTAGTGACCTCAGAAACTCAACTGACTCTAAGAGAGTTTTGGAAAGATCATTTTACCATCCTCAATTGTGTAAACATTAAAGGTAAGGCTTGGGAGGAAGTGACTAAGAGGGCATTGAACTCTGCTTGGAAAAAACTGTGGCCAGAATGAGTAGACAAAAGGGATTTTGGAGGGTTTGAGGCTAACCCTGAGAATCCTATGCCAGTTGAGGAATCCATTGTGGCATAGGGGAAGTCCTTGGGGTTGGAGGTTAGTGGGGAGGATGTGGAAGAGTTGGTGGTGGAGGACAGTGAAGAACTAACCACTGATGAGCTGCTAGATCATCTTGAACAGCAAGAGGGCAGACCTGAGGAAACTGCTTCGGAGGAGGGGAGAGAGAAATTGAAGAAGTTGCCTACTTCTAAGATAAAGGAAATGTGTGCAAAGTGGCTTAAGTGCAAACCTTTTTTGATGAAAATCACCCTGACACAGCTACTGCAAGCCGTGTTGGCAACCTGTACACTGACAATGTTGTGAACCACTTTAGGAAAGTCATAAAGGAACGAGAGGTATCTATGGACAGATATGTTATGCGACAGAAGTCCAGTGACTCTGAAGCTGGTCCTAGTGGCATTAAAAGAACAAGGGAAGTAACCCCAGAAAAAGACTTGCTGCCTCAAGTGCTAATGGAAGCGGATTCCCCTTCTAAACACTAAGAAGATCAACGCTCTCCCCTCCTCCCATCCCATCAATCATCACCAGATCTTCAATAAAGGTAAGTGTCATGTAACTGTGCATGTAATCTTCAGTTTGTGTGTATTAAAATTAATATTTCATGTGGTAAAAATTTTTTTTTTCAATACTTTTGGGTGTCTTGCACGGATTAATTTGATTTCCATTATTTCTTATGGGGAAAATTAACTTGACTAACGATAATTTTGACTAACGATGAGCTCTCAGGAACGGATTAATATTGCTGGTTGAGGGTCCACTGTATACATTTTTTAAAGAATAACTATAGTTTTACATACACACAACACAGATAAATACATATAGTACTTAACCCCTTGACTGTCGCAACCCCAAATCCTGAGGTGTGTCCTGGTGTCGCAAAATTTCCCCTCAAAAAAAAAAAAAAATTATTTTGTCTTATGAAATGATAGAGAATCTTTTCCCGATTGTAATGACACCAAAAGAACGAAATTTGATGGAAAACTGATGGAATTATGCTCTCGTGAAGTTAGCGACCTCAGCGATATTTACGAATAGGCAATTTCGCCCACTGTGAGCCCTATTTTCGGCTAATTCCATTGTTCCAGTTGACCAAACTCATAGCTATTTCTTTAGAACTCCATTTTTTCTATAGATTGAGTACAAGAAACTGCCCATTTACCGATTTCAACTACCCAATAGCATAGTCAGAAACTTGTAATTTGGCCAATTTCATGAAAATTAATATGACAATTTCAAAATAGGGTCCAGAATGAACAATACAGATATTCCTGGCTCTAAAATAACATTTTCTTTGTTCATCAGTCACGTCTCCAGGCCCCTGTGATATTACTCTTGCTTTCTATTTTGAATTTTTATTCAAACAAAAAATAGAAGATTTACTGTTATGCAGACTACTGAAATATTGTAATGATTGCATAAATAATGTTAACCCATTCATGACTGAATATTAGAATAGCTAGTTGGACATTTATTGGACAATGATATCATTTGTTTACTTTTGAACATCGGCAAAAATCAAACAATCAAATTTCTACAGAAGGAGGTATACTGTCAGGTACAGGTACCATCCGGCTTAAGACTGAGTTCGGTTCAGAGAAACCGGTGGTAAGTCGAAATGGACATAAGTCAAACTTTACTACTGAATATCAACATCACACTTTTGTAATGACTTTATTTTATTGTTTTATTTTGGTATTTCATGTTTTACTTTACTTTTTATGCTGTTAGTACTGTATTTTATACTGTAAGGTTTAGGATAAACTGTGTACAACACAAAAAGTTGTTTATTTCCCAGAAATTTGGCATAAAAAACCACAGTCGTAAGTCAAGTGGTCGTATGTCGAACAGGTCCTAAGTCGGATGTTAGGTGTAGTTAAGTATCTTAATGACGAAAACATTCTTCATAGTTACCAGTCAGGTTTTAGGAGATCTCATTAAAATGACACCTTCCTCATTAATTTGATGGACTACCTGAGAACTGAAATGTCACTAGGGAATTTCATAGGAATGGTAACCTTAGACTTGCAAAAGCCTTTGATATGGCCAACCAGAATATATTACAGAAGAAACTACAAGCTGTCAGCATAAGTTCTGTAGACTGGTTTAAGTCCTACCTGAGCAACAGGAAACAAATTGTCAAGATCAACAACACAGAACCAGAACCACTGTTAGTAACATGTGGGGTTCCCCAAGGTAGTAGTCTGGGTCCTTTACCCTTCCTGTGCTATGTGAATGACATATCTATCAGTGTCAAATGCAAGCTACTACTGCATGCAGATGATAGTGCTCTGTTAGCATCAGGTAAAAACCCACAAGATATTGCTAATGTATTATCACTAGAACTAGAGTACCATAGCAAATGGTTGGTAGATGACAAATTATCACTACACTTCGGGAAAACAGAAGCCATACTCTTTGGCATGAAACATAAATTGAAAAGGGTAAATAATTTTAATGTCCAGTGTAATGGGGAACCTATTATTACAGTAAATTAAGTGAAATATCTGGGACTCCCCTTTGACCCAAGCATGTCAGGATAATTAATAGGGAACAATGTTATTAAGACACATGTGCAACATCTGGGTATCTTTATTGTAGACGTTTTGCCATCCAGTGGCTTTATCAATACAAATTCTAGGACATAGCTTGAAGACAGTAGGACTATATACAGAAGATGAGGTAATCAGCCCCTCAACCTAGGAGTAGGTGCGAAGAGCACCATAGTTGTGGAGATTCTGAAGCAGAAGCAAGGAGCCTGGCGCTTATATAGTAACGTCAGGTGTAGCAGACGAGGGCATAGTCACTGGTAGGTGGGATTCCCTAGTGGAAGTAGGTCCTTCCCAAAGAGATGGGTTAGTTGTAGTAGTAGTTGTCGTAGTCGTGAAGGTTATGTACATGTCCTCAGAATCGTGAAGGTTATGTACATGTCCTCAGAATCAAGATTCCATGATGTTGCAGTGTCTGACAAGTTGTGCAAGAATGGTATATAATACTGCAACATCATGGAATCTTAATTCTGAGGACATGTACATAACCTTCACGATTCTGAGGACATGTACATAACCTTCACGATTCTGAGGACATGTACATAACCTTCACGACTACGACAACTACAACTAACCCATCTCTTTGGGAAGGACCTGCTTCCACTGGGGAATCCCGCCTACCAGTGACTATGCCCTCGTCTGCTACACCTGACGTTACTATATAAGCGTCAGGCTCCTTGCTTCTGCTTCAGAATCTCCACAACTATGGTGCTCTTCGCACCTACTCCTAGGTTGAGGGGCTGATTACCTCATCTTCTGTATATAGTCCTACTGTCTTCAAGCTATGTCCTAGAATTTGAATTGATAAAGCCACTGGATGGCGAAACATCTACAATAAAGATACCCAGATGTTGCACATGTGTCTTAATTTCGTCTTGTCGGTATTATATACCATTCTTGCACAGGGAACAATGTTCTAAAGAAAGCGAATGCCAGACTAAAGTTCCTCTACAAACAGACACAGTGTTTACCAATTGAGGCTCACAGGACCCTATGTCTAGCACTCATACAATCAAATCAATCAATTTTTATATCCTTACAAGATTACATTGAGATTATGAAATTACAAATATGAGTTACAGTGCTGAGAGAGCCACCATCATGCCTAGGCATTATGGGCAGACTTAATTTGATAGCTTACAGACTATTTAACCCTCTGAGGGTCAGTCATGTACCAGTACGTCACTGCAGCCAGGGTCGGTCACGTACTTGTACGCCTAAATTCTAGCGCCTTCAAATGTGGTGGACCTTCAAATGTGGCAGGCCTACATATGAAAGAATGGGTTTGTGTGGTCAGTGTGCGCAGTATAAAAAAAATCCTGAAGCACGCTGTGCATGAGAAAAAAAAACTTAGACTGTTTTTTGTTTCAAACAGCGTCTTTCTAGTGTATTTTTGTATGGTATTTATGGTTGTATTATCGTTTCCTTGGTCTCAGTTGATAGAATGGAAGATATATTACAGAACTAGAGATGATTTTGATTGGTTTCACAATGACAAGTACCTTGAAACTGAGCTCAAATTAGCAAAAATGATCGATTTTTGCTGATGTTCAACAGTAAACAAATCAAGCTTAGTGTCCAATACACGTCAAATGGTGAATCTAATATTCTTTTACAAGTTCGCTGATACCATTTATACCACTTTTACAATGATGCAGTAGTATACGTAACAGAAAACCTATTTTCTGTGAGAATAAAAATTCAAAATGGAAAGCAAAAGCAATGCAAGAGGGGCATAGAGACATGACTAATGAACAGATAAAATGTTATTTTAGTGCCACAAATGTCTGTCCCGTTTATTCTGTACCCTATTTCGAAATTGACATCTTTTGAAATTTGTGTGAAATTGGCCAAATTGCCAGTTTCTGACCATTTATTGAGTAGTTGAAATCGGTAAATGGGCGGATTCTGGCATTCAATCGATAGAACAAATGGAGTTCTAGGGAAATAGCTATGATTTTAGTCAACTGCAGCATTGGAATTGGCCGAAAATAGGGCTCAAAGTGGGAGAAATCGCCCACTTTGAGACAACTAACTTCGCGACAGCGTAATTCCAAATTTCATACTTTTGGTGTCATTATGATCGGAAAAAGATTCTCTATCATTTCATAAGAAAAAACTTTTTTTTTTTTTTTTTTTTTTTTTCAAAAAATTTTTGACCCTGAGAACAAGTTTAGGAGAGGGCCTCCCAATCCTCCAAGGGTTAATACAAAAGAAACTGAACATTGTTTAAGTTGTACATCTTGTTTATTTATAAGTACAGAGTAATTTTACTCAAATTACATATAGTTTCAATAGTAAATATTGAAATTATATTATGGGAATATAACATTGTGAGTTGTTGAAAGTAGTTTACAATATGAGAATGCTACAACTGGGTGTAAGGCAGTAATATTTTGGTTAGATATTTATACTACAAGGTAATTTTATTTAATGTATGAACTTTGGGTGTCACATTTTGAAGTTTTAAGATTTAGGTAATTGGGTGATTTTTTGGTTAAGTTAAATATTGAGTACAGTGGGCCCTCAACTAATGAAGGTGTCGTCTAACGATAAATTTGCCACATGAAGCATTTGAGTGTAAAAATTGTGGCCTGTCCCGAACCTGTCCATCCAGCCAGAGTGCCTCAGCTGCCCTGCTGTCATTGTTTACAAGCCAGGATGGCTGGTTCCATGCATACACTTGATACATTTTGTATTATTCCACTGTTTTTAGTGCTTGTAACTACTAAATAAGCCACCATGGGCCTGTGGTAAAAAGGGTGAGAAATACTATCAAAATACTATTGGACCACGGTCAGCTGTTGCTGCACCACTGTCAGCTGTTACTGCACCACCATCAGCTGTACTACTCGAAGATGTGGAGAGACTGTTGTTGGTGTGGCTTAACGAGAAACAATTACTGAGGAACAATTAACCTCAGAGGGTTAGCCACCCAGGATAACGCAAGAAGTCAGTTTGTCACCGAGGACTGTTTAACTTATTTCCATTGGGGTCCTTAATCTTGTCCCCCAGGATGAGACCCACACCAGTCGACAAACACCCAGGTGAACAGGAAAAAATGCCTGGAACTAGTGCTCATACTAGTGAATTTAAGGCCAGTAAAGGTTGGTTTGAGAGATTTAAGAATCACAGTGGCATACACAGTATGATAAGCCATGGTGAAGCTGAAAAATTTCAACCCCAACAAGTGTTCAATTATGACGAAACAGGCCTGTTCTGGAAGAAAAATGCCAAACAGGACTACATTACTCAGGAAAAAAAGGCACCCCCAGGACAAAACCCTATGAAAGACAGGCTAACTTTTTTTGTTGAAATGCTAGTGGGGATTGCAAAGTGAAGCCTTTATTTTCACTAAACTTGAAAATCCCCAGAGTGTTCAAGAAAAACAAGTCTCCTCACTCATAAATACTCTTCAAAAAAGGTGTATTTTAACATTTTTTATATATTATTGTGCATGCTCATTTTTTTCCTTGTAGGAAATGATATTTCTAAATTTTTAATACTTTTGGTTCAGGGACGGATTAACTGTATTTCCCATTAATTCTAACGATAATTTTGTGAAACGATGGCTCTCGGGAACGATTAATACAGGGAACCCCGATTCGCGATACTAATCCTTCCTGAGGTCAGAAAACCCAAAAATATCAGAAAGCGAATCTTTTTTTCCCCAAAAAGAAAAAAAGGAAAAAAAATTCACCCGTGCAAGACCCCCAAAAAAGTTTGAAAAAAAAAAAATAAATAATAAAAGAATATTGCATTCCCTTTTAAACCCCCTTCGGGGTCCAAGGGGCCAAAACTGAAGTGTGCTCCGGTCCAAGAAAAATTTTAAAAAAAAAAAAAAAATTATTTTTCTTACAGAATAAAAGGGATATTTTTGTGAAAATAAGACAAAAAAAAATTTTGATCGTAAGTGGCCCCCCATAGCAACTTTAAACCCTTTAAGAGGGTGATTGTTTGCGAAAAGATCAGATGCGAAGAATTTTCCCCTAAGAAATAAGGAAATCAAAATTAATCCGTGCAAGACACCCAAAAATTGAAAAAAAAATTTTTACCCCATGAAAATTTTCATTTTTCCTACACACAAAGAGAAGGATACTGCACAATAGTAGAGTATCATGCACAATTATATTGTGGTATATCTACTAAATGAAGAAATAATGACACTTACCTTTATTGAAAATGCAGCAATGAATTGAGACACTGTGTCCTGGGGGTGCCTTTTTCCCCCCTTGAGTCTGTAGGTCCTGTTTGGCATTTTCTTCCAGAACGGCCTTATCCCACTGTGTATGCCACTACGATTTTTAAAACTCTCATACCAACCCTTTTCTGGCTTTAAATTCACCCAATATGAGCACAATTTCCAGGTATTTTTCCCTGTTCACCCGGGTGTTAGTGACTGGTGTGGGTTGCATCCTGGGGGAAAGATAAGGACCCCAAAGGGAAATAAGTTAGACAGTTTTTGATGACACTGACTTTTTTTTGGGGTTATTTCCCGGGTGGCAAAACCTTGGGGTTTTTTTGTTTCTTGGTTTTCTCAAATTTAAACCACACCCAAAAACGGGTGCTCAGGCGCAGCAGAAAACAGCAGCACTGACAGTGCACAGCGAGCAGACGATGTACAGCGCAGAAGATGGAAAAATACAGAGCAGCAGACGGTACTACGCGAGGCAGCAGCGCAGCAGTGACGGTGGTACAAAGCGCAGCAGCTGACAGTGATACGCAGCGCTACGAGCACAGCAGCACAGACATCTACAGCGCAGCAGACGATGCTCAGCAGCACAATGGTACTCAGCAGCAGCAGACTGACGGTGGTACAACAGCAGCAGAGCTGACAGTGTACGCCAGCAGAAATGCTACAGCAGCAGCAGATATGCTACAGCAGCACAGCGGTACTACAGCAGCCCGAAGTGTACCACCCAAAAGTAGCGATGGTTTATTGGGGGTTTTTATACAAACCCGGCCAGCTCGGGAAACACTCCCCTTTATATTTTAATGATTTTTTCTTTATCTCTATAGTAATTCTCCCCCTTTTTGCTGTAGGGTTGGCACTAGAAGCTTTCTTGGGGCCCAGGGTCACTTTTTTTCCAGATAAAATCACCAAAACACTGAATAAACAAAAATGTTCCTTGTATGCTTGGATGTTACCGGGGAGGGGGGTAAAAAAACCCCCGGCGGCACATGTAAGGCTGGCTAAGGGGACATTGGCCCCCGTCTCGGGGAAAGAGCTTTGAGCGGGTTTTTGAGCGGTATGCAGCAAAATTTTTTGCGAAAAAAAGCGGCGGTAGGGGAGTGAGTCTGCGATCGAGGTATGGGGGTCCACTGTACTTACCAAATACGGGCCCAAGAATTTTGTAAAAAAAATTTTGGCGGCGGCAACATCGACGAATTTCCCACAACGCACATTACATTTTTTACGGTTTTTAAGTTTTTTCTTTTTTTTTCCCAAATTTTTTTTTTATTCCCTACAAACTTTTGGGGGCCTGAGAGACCAATAGATATAATGTATATTTTAAAACCCTGTTTTAACACAATAACCGCACAAAAGTTTTTATCTTTTTTGTTTACCATGTTGTTTTTTACAAAAAACATGCACAAATTTGTATAATACTAATGTTCTTCATAATTTCATATTTACAACCCTGACGGTTTTAGAACTGCTGGAGCTTGTGGATCCCTTAAAAACAAGGCCCCCATGCACAGAGGCCCCTTACATTCCCACCAAAAAAAGGGTTTTTGGTCTTTTTTGCCGTCTTTTTGTTTTGACAGACAATGATCTCTTTGAAAATTTTTCGGGTTTGAAGGAAAGCTGTATTAAAAAAATTTAACCTTCCCTCCTCAAACGCTTGGGTTATCCTGAGTAATTCGAGGACCTTGTTGTTAGCGGTGTTCTTACCTGGTCTTCTTATTTGTCGACAACAACAAAAAAAAATTCCCCATACGGTGGTTGTTCCCAGTCTTTATTTGGAAATATTATAGCATTGAGTTTTAAAAATGTCCTGAAGGAAGAAAATTTATGTCCCACTTGAAATCTTACAACACAGTCAAAAAAACCAATCTGATGTCCTTTTGTCACCAACACATTTTTGGTATAATAAATTCCTTTTAAGGTTTTCGATCGTTAAAGGTCACTCAAAAATTTTGCCACTGTCTTGATTTCATTAGGGTGAATGGTTGCCCAAAATGGACTCTCTTTTGTTCCACGTAATCCCATGATGCCTTTGGCAGTAAACCCCTGAAAGTCATCACCAGAGCCCTGCTTAACCCTGGCATATGTTTACGATTAAAACGCACTGTCCACACACATTGTCTTGTTACTCGATGAAATACGAGTAATGGGCTTTTGTACCAGTTTTTGGTATATAATTTATCCCCCTTTAACCAAAATAAGGTCCCATCTTTTTTCCCACTACATCACCTGGATCCCCAATACATCTGGTATCTTTCAATTTTTTACTTCTGTTTTAAAACAAAATTCCAACACCAGGCCAGTCACAGTCACAGAGTACAAACAGTTATATAAAAAGTTTTTCCCTCTTGCTGGGTTTTATGCTTGAATGACAGTCTACCTTTCAACAAAACAAAGACTCTCAATTACAAGATTTTTGAAGGGATAAAGTATTGCTGAACTTTTGTTTGAGTTAATAAAACATTTCAAATCTTGTATAACCTGTCCTTCTTCGGGCTGGTTTGTCGAGAAGTGCAAATAGAAAAGAGTAAGTAAACCTGTTCACGGGTTGTTTCACGAAGACCGGGGAAAATTAGCCGTTTTGTGGACCATAGCTTTTATATTATTTATAGACATGAGGCATAAGCATTTTTGTTGCAAAAAGCAAATACATTTCTGCAACAGTCGCTTTTTCCCCTGTGTAGTCTTGACTGTGGTGATATGATTGTATTTACCATGGGTTGAAAATCTATATTTTCCCCCTGACAATAGTTTCCATAAATGGCGGTCAAGAATAATTTAAGAATTCCAGTTTATTTGGGCCCTGGTTCCAAGGGAAAAATAGTAGAACCCCTTTGGGAAATCATCAAAAGGGGGAGGTTGGGAACAAAAAAGGGATTTTTCTGCCAATCCCCCATATGGTTTTCTGGGGAACTGGACCATAGGCTGGGGGGTTTTGGGGGGCTGTGGTTGTGGTGGGTGGTGGCGACGCTCCCCTTTGTCCTTGAACTGACAATCAGCAAGGGGGGGCCCGCGTGGGTGGGGATCACCCTGGTGGGGCCACTCCATCACCCTACCACCATCCATATGCCTGTGGTCTATATGCCAAATGTCCCCTCATCCTCATATCATACCTAAAACGGTGTAGGGCCCCGGGGGTACTGGGATGTACTCCGGGGTGTACCCGGGTGTACCCGTCCCCGGGCCGATAGGGTACATTACCCAAACCCTGCGGGGGCGAACATACCGATGCTTCACTGGTAATAGATTCCCCACTTCATACTCGAAAATGTTAGCGCAAAAAATCACAATCCCGTCACTATCATTCATTACTGAAGTCGAGGCCTGGGCCCCGCAAAATATTACTTTCTCTTGCGTTGAGGAACAACCACCCTGAGTCACGATGCCCAACCCGAGGGAGAAGGTTGAATCGTCAGGGTTTTTTGCACTATTATGATATCCGGTCTTCTTTTCGGGCACTAATGATCAAACCGTGAATTCTCTTCATTTCCCTTCCCTCGGTCGAACTATCAGATAGGAAGAGGGAGCCCAATTTTCTGGGATGAGAGGACTTTCGACGAGGGATGGTGAACAAGGGAATGAGCCTGCGTTCCCCAATGCTTTGGGGGGGTAGATTTTTTTTTTTATGGTGCACACCCACCACGCAGCCCGTTTCCCCCTGTGGGGCCCAAGGCTTTGCGTAAATTTTACGCGCTGAAATTTTGGATAGTCTACGGTTTGGACCTCAAAAGTGAAAAACCCTAATTATGGGACGGACCTAAAGGGGTTAAAGAGATCGGTGTGACGATGGGGTGGGGGGAGGAGAGTGGGATGGGTTAGATTTAAAGGGAATCCCCCTCCCTTAGGACTTTAGGTAGCAAGCCTTTTCCCGGGTTACTTCCCCCTTTTTCTTTTAAAGCCATGGACCGCTTTAAGTATGGACTCTGCGCACACATAACTGTCAGCCTCACCATGCCTAAAAACCCATGTATGCCCCTACGTTCTTAAAACTTTCAAACCAACCTTTTTCTGGCCTTAAATTCACTCACATCACCCTATTGCAAGCAATTTTTTACAAAATCGCAGCAAATGCCTAGCTTTTCACAAATGATTGCTTGAGAGATGCTAATCTCCTGCTATCTGTTTTTCATTTATCCACACCAATAACAGTCTCTCAACATTTTCTAACACTTGTGGTCGCTGTTTCGAAAATCACAGTTGCACCTTTTGAAAAGAACAGCTTCCTTGATTACCGTTTTCTTGCTCACTATAGTAGAGATGGTTGAGTGGGTTTACTATACAACCTGACCAGCTCGCCCACACGCACACCACTTTCGTACTTTGCAATTATCTCTTCTTCATTTCAACAGTCATTAGCATCCTTGGTCTCGAAGGGTTGGCACTGGGAGCTTTCTTGGGGCCCATGGTGACTTATTTTGAAAAAAACGGGCACCAAAAAACATGTTTAATATGGAAAAATAGGGAATGTACCGAATGTATCCTTAGATGCGCGCACACTGGCTGGCTTGTAAACACTGACACACACGGGGCAGTTCAGGCCACACATGGACACGTCTCGTACGAACCACATCGCATACCGGGTTTTGTATCGGGAAGCGAGGCAAATTTTCTGCGATACAATGCATCTGTTACCGGATTTAACGGATACCCATAGCATCGCGAACCGGGGGTCCACTGTATAGTTAGCCGAGGGTCCACTGTATTTAGTTTAGGGTGAGCAAGTGGTTTTTGAGAAGTCTTAAATTGATGTTCAGACCGGGTTACTTTAGTATTTACTGGTAATGAATTCCAAATTTCGGGGCCCTTTATGTGCATAGAGTTTTTACAGAGTGATATGAAGATGGGGTACATCAAAAAGAGATCTGTGTCTTGTGTTACTGTTGTGTGGCCTGTTAAGGTTGGTGAGAATTTTGAAAGGAGTGTTTATGTTTGAGTGTAGTGTTCTATGTACGTATAGGTACACGAGTAAGTATGGATGTTCTTTACGGTGAGCAGTTTTAGACTTTTGAATATTTGGGGGAGTATGCTGTCAGGAGTGGGAATTTATCATTCTGACTACAGCCTTTTGCTGGGTTTTTAGTGGCCTTAGGTGATTTAATGTTGTTGATCCCCATGCACAAATCCCATATGTGAGATAAGGATAGATGAGTGAATGATACAAATGCAAGGAGAGCTGATTGCAGAACATAGTACAGTACCATATCTTTGATAGTATGCCTACTGATTTTCTTGGAAATTTGTTTCATATGTGTCTGGAATCCGAGGGTACTGTCAAGGTGGATTCCTAGGAATTTTCCCCTGTGAGTCTTGTGATGGGTGATCCGTTTTAGCATTATGTTAAGTGAAACATTTACAGCTCGTTTCCAAACTGAATGAAATAGGTTTTTGTCAGTATTGAGGGTAAGCCTATTAGTCATCATCCAGGTAGATATTTTCTGCAATTCGACATTAACAGTGTTGGCCAGAATGACTGGGCTTGGGTGAGGGAAGACGGATGTAGTGTCATCTGCAAATAATATGGGTTTGAGTAGTTGTGATGCAGTTGGTAGGTCACTGATGTAAATGAGAAAGAGGAGTGGGCCAAGGACACTTCCTTGTGGAACACCGACTGTGATTGGTTTAGCAGAAGAGTTTGCCCCATTTGTGTACACATATTGGTGTCTGTTACTAAGGTGTGACTTTAGGTAGTTGAGGGAGTGCCCTCTTATACCATACGTAGTGTTTTAATTTAATGTGCAGCAAATCATGGGACTTCTTTCTTCTCGAGAGCAGTATATATTAGTTCTAGCATGTGTATAACAGCATCATTTGTGCTTTTATTATTCCTGAATCCAAACTGAAAGGGGTTTTAGTATGTTGTGTGAGACAAGGTAGAAATAGATCTGTCTATGAATTAATTTTTCAAAGATTTTGGAGATCAGAGGCAAGTCAGAAATTGGTCTATAGTTATTCAAATCCGCATGATCACCTCCTTTGTTGACTGGGGTGACCCTCACTATTTTGAGAATTGCTGGGAAGGTGGAAGATTCAATGGATTTGTTAAGAGTGTTGCAATTATTGGTGGCAGTACTTGTGAAGCTTTTTTGTACATAAAAGGTGGTAAGTTATTATGTCTCCTGCCTTGTTTTTAAGAGTGTTGATGATGAGCGAGACTTCACTGGGTTGGTTGGGGCTAGGAATAGTGTACTCGGGTAGGAGCCCGTGAGGTTGTCTGATGGATGGGTGTTTGACATTAGGATTTTGCTTGCTAGATTCTTTCTTATGGTGGAAAGGAAAACATTGAGTCTGTTTGCTGTTTCAGTTGGTGAGAGTAGGGGGTTTGTCTGATTTTGTTAATTTGATTGCTTTGTTTCTGGATATCTTTTTAGTTCCTAGAATTTCAGATAGGGTTTTTCAGGTCTTTTCATATCACCTTTTATGTTATGAAATCTGTTTACATAATACAATTTAGACTACTCTTGCTCTTCATGGTACTCCTCCTTAACAAAAAAACTGAAAGGTAAGCCACAAATAACCCAGAACAAAATGGTGAGATTCATTCTGGACCTGGGTCCAAGAGAGAATATAGACCAGAATGAATTACAACAACTGGACATGCTGAATGTTGAAGATTGAGTAAAACTAAAACTAAATTACATTTTTAAAATTGCTCACAACCAGTGTCCCCAATATCTTATTGCCAATTTTGTTAAAGCCGGGAACCAATGTACAGTGGACTCCCAGCATACGATATTAATCCATTCCTGAGAGCTCATCGTATGCTGAAATTATAGTAAGGCTAATTAATTTTCCCCATAAGAAATAATGGAAATCAAATTAATCCGTGCAAGACACCCAAAAGTATGAAAAAAAAAGTTTTAACACATGAAATATTAAGTTTAATGCACACAAACTGAAGAAGACATGCACAGTTAGTAGTACTCTACTAACAACAGAATACATGACACTTACCTTTAATGAAGATCTGGTGATGGTTGATGGGAAGGGAGGAGGGATGAGTGTCGAAGTTGTTATTGTTTAGAAGGGGAATCCCCTTATATTAAGACTTGAGGTAGCAAGTCCTTTTCCGGGGTTACTTCCCTTCTTCTTTTAATGCCACTAGGACCAGCTCAAGAGTCACTGGACCTCTGTCGCACAACATATCTGTCCATAGAGGCTTGTACCTCTCGTTCATTTATGACTTTTCTAAAGTGGTTCACAACATTGTCATTGTAATAGTCACCAGCACAGCTTGCAATAGCTGTGTGAGGGTGATTGTCATCCATAAAGGTTTGCACCTTTGTCCACATTGTACACATTTCTTTAATCTTTGCAGTAAGCAACTTCTTCAATTTCTCTATCCCCTCCTCCAAAGCAGTTTCCTCAGGTTTGGCCTCTTGCTGTTGAAGATGATCTAGCAGCTCATCAGTGTTTAGTTCTTCATTGTCCTCCTCCACCAACTTCCACATCCTCCCCACTAGCCTCCAACCCAAAGGACTTCCCCAATGCCACAATGGATTCCTCAACTGGCATACGATTCCCAGGGTTAGCCTCAAACCCTTCAAAATCCCTTTTGTCTACACATTCTGGCCACAGTTTCTTCCAAGCAGAGTTCAAGGTCCTTTTAGTCATGCCCTCCCAAGCCTTACCTGTAAGGTTTACACAACTGAGGATATGAAAGTGATCCTTCCAAAACTCTTTTAGAGTGAGATGAGTTTCTGTGGTCACTACAAAGCACTTTTGAAACATAGCTTTTGTGTACAGTTTCTTAGAGTTGGAAATGACCCACTGCGTGCTGCAGCATTTTTTTATATGGTACACACTGATCACAGACTCATTCTCTCACATGTGGGCTTACCAGCTTTCTCCTGCTTGATTTGAAGCCGCTAGAATTTTTGAGAATATACACGTCAAACACACTGGCTCGTAAGACGTATATATACGGACCGAAACAGTCAAACGGTTATTGCCAATGAATTTTATCTCTCCCCTAGTATATCTTCTTTTCTTGTAACTGCTTTTACACAGTTAAGATACTTACCTGTTTTTATACAATACAATACAGTTTTTATTTTAGGTAGTAGGTTGGTAGACAGCAACCACCCAGGGAGGTACTACCATCCAGCCAAGTGAGTGTAAAACGAAAGCCTGTAATTGTTTTACATGATGGTAGAATTACTGGTGTCTTTTTTGTGTCTCATAAACATGCAAGATTTCAGGTACGTCTTGCTACTTCTACTTACACTTAGGTCACACTACACATATATGTACACGTCTATGTATACACACTCATCTGAGTTTTCTTTGATTTTATCTTAATAGATCTTGTTCTTATTGCTATTCTTTTATATCCATGGGGAAGTGAATAAGAATCTTTCCTCTGTAACCATGAGTGTTGTAAAAGTCAACTAAAATGCCAGGAACAATGGGCTAATAACCCTTTTCCTGTATAGCTTACTAATAAGAAAAAGAAGAAAACCATCAAAGTGGAATGTTTGAATGTGTGTGGATGTTTGTGCGAATGATAAGAAAGAGATGATTGTGGATGTTATGAATGAGAAGAAGGTGGATGTCCTGGCTTTAAGTGAAACAAAGCTGAATGGGGTGGGAGAGTTTCAGTGGGGTGAAATTCATGGGATTAGGTCAGGGGTTTTCAAACAGGTTAGAGCTAATGAAGGAGTGTGCAATAATGTTGAAGGTTAAGTTACGGCAGGAAGAAAAGAGGGAAATATAAATGTATAAATTCAATGATTGTTATTTGAGTAAAATAAGGCTTGGATGTGAAAAGTGGGTTATTGTATCCGTTTATCACCTGGATAAGAAGAAAGAAGTGTAGAGGAGGGGGAGAGAGGAGATTTTGGGAAATGTTGAGTGCATGTGTGCGGGAGTTTTGAACAAGTGGCGTGAGTAATGGTGGTTGGGATTTCAATGCTAAAGTGGGTAGTTAAAAATGTTGTGGGGGGAAAGTTAGTAGAGTAGGTAAATTGGGGTGCCTTTGGTAAAGGAAAAAGGGAACTTTAATTGAGTTATGTGTAGCAAGAGGATTTAGTAATAAGTAACACATATTTTATGATAAAGAGGTTAAATAAGTTTACAAGGTATATATAGCCGTAATGAAAGTAGTTTGTTAGATTAGGTATTGGTAGAAAAAGGTTGTGAGGGTAGGCTTCAGGATGCACATGTTTATAGTGGGGCAACTGAATATATCGGATCATTATTTAGTTGTTAGGCTACAGATATTTATTTTATTTATTTATTTATTTATTTTATTTAGTAATTGAGCATACATACAGAGGTACAAAAAATAAGGTATGAACAGTCATGCCAAAGACACTTTTTTGCATAGCTTTACGGGCTGGCTTAAAATTAACTTAAGATTAACTATGCAATGATGTTATCAGTGAATAAAAAATCATTATTGTAAACAGATAACTATAATAGCCCTATGAGTATTACCAAAGAACAGGTCATATGGTTGCATGCATTGCTGTACAATTCATCGAATGGTGTATTCTGTTAGATTGGGTTTTCGGGTTAACTTTATGTGTTATTAATTGTGGAGAGAGATACATTTAAGATATACAATTTTGCGGATTCAGTTATTCAGTATTTATTTGGTTTTGGGTGAGTAAGTGATTTTTGAGAAGTGGACTTGAATTTTTAAACAGGTAGTGTATCTTTTATATTTACAGTAATGAATTCTCAGATTAGGGCCTGTTTATGTGCTTTGAGTTTTTGCATAGCGTGAGATGGAACACGAGGGACATCAAAGAGTGGATCTGTGCTTGAGTTATGGTCATGTGTTTTTTCTGTGAGGTTGGCAAGGAGATGTTTGGGGGGGGGGAGGGTTAATATCAGGAGTTAAGAGTTCTATTTAAGTATGTAATAGGTGCAATAAAGTATGAAGGTTTTGTTTGGTGAGTAAGGTGTTGAGTTGTTTTATATTATTGGGTTGGAGTGTGCTGCCTGTAGTGAGAATATGTTTCATTCTAACTGCAGTCTTTTGTTGGGTAATTTAGGTGGTCTGAGATGGTTAATTGTTGTTGAGCCCCCTTGCTCAAATTCCTAGGTGAGATAGGGGGGGTAAATAATAGAGTGATTATAGAGCCAGGAGGGCTGACTGTGGGCATAGTTACCGTATCTTCGATAGTATGCCTTACAGTCTTGGAAATTTTCTTAGAAATTTGTTGTATATGTGTAGTATGAAATTTGAGAAGTCTATTTATCAAGGTGGTCCTAAGAATTTCCCTCTTGTTAGCTTTGTGATAGGTGATCCATTTCATTTTTGTTAAGAGGGACATCTGTAGCTCTGATACCAAACTGAGTGAAGTAGGGTTTTGTTCAATGTTTAGTGTAAGTTTTTGTTAGTCTCATCCAGTAGATTATTTTCTGTAATTCGGTTTTTACAGTATTGGCTAGCGTGACTGGGCTCGGGTGAGAGAAGAACGTTAGTTAGTGTCATCTGCTAATAGTGTGGTGTTTTTGAAGTAATTGCGAAGCAAAGCTTTGGTAGGTCATTTATGTATAGGAGAAAGAGAAGAGGGCCAAGGGCACTTCCCCTGTGGGGACACCAACTGTAATTGGTATGTGCGGATGTGTTTGGCCCCATTTGAGCTTCACATATTGGCTTTCTGTTGCTGAGGTATGACTTGAGGTTGTTGTGGGAGTGCCCTTTATACCACAGTGTGACAATTTTATCTGTGGAGCAAGTCATGGTAATGAAAAAAGTTCGTTAACCGGGGGTCCACTGTATATTATGTTCTTGATGTGGATAATAGCATCATTAGTATTTTTATGTAGGCCTGAATCCAAATTGGGCAGGGGTTTTGAGTAAGGTTTGGGAGATGAGGTAGGAGTAGATTCGTTTATGAATTAAATTTTTCGAAGATTTTTGGAGGAGGGTTGTAGTTGGATTAATTTGGCCTTTAGTTATTCAAACTCTGTTTGGTCTCCTCCTTTTTGGATCGTGGTGATCCTTGTTGTTGAAAAATATCCAGAACGCACCAGATGACCGGCATTGGGATAGGCATACAAGATGACGAGTTTGTTCCCTCCCATGACTTTGATGAAGGACAAAGTGGAATACGGCCATCATGTACACTTGGGAACAATCCCACTGAACTGGAATGCGTTCAGTTGTTCTGCGATGAACCCTGATGGACATTATTGTCAGGGGAAAGGCCAATACATACTATGAGTACACCATGGCAAACAACTATGCTTTCACCAAGATCACGCCTCCTTCAACAGTGGAAGGACAAAACTGTGGCAGAGATGTATCTGTTTTCGTTGCCTCAATAATGCTATGGCCACATGTGTATAAGCATAGTGTCTACAAATCCTGGGAAACAGACCGCCTGATGTAACCGGCTTTCTGTGACATTATACCAGTGAATAGATTGGTGTTACTGTTACGTTTGTTACACTTTGCAGACAATACCAGGCCTGACAGAAGCGACAGGTTATATAAGATCAGGACGTGTGTTTCTGTTCTGAAACAAAAGTGCGGTAAGTATTTTTATCCCTTCAGGAAAGCTGGTTTATTGATGAGTCTTTGATTTTGTTCAAAGGAAGACTATCATTCATAGCAGTATATACCAAAGCAAGAGGAAACGCTTTGGTATTTAAAGTTTTTTGTTCTGTGTGATTTGCAATAAATGGTTGGTTTTGGATATATTGTGTCACTGGCGGTTAAAACAATGGAAGATTCCAGGAAGTTTACTGGGTATCTCTGGTGATGTGGTTAGAACAATGATGTGGACCCATATCTTGGTAAGGGGCATATTTTATATATGACAACTGGTACACAAGCCTATACTCAGTGATTTTTGCGATGTGAACATGACAGATGTGTGTGGCACAGTGCGTTTAGAAATCGTAAACATTATGCCTAGGTTTTCGAAGGGGCAGTCGTAGAGGTGTAGTGTGCAGGTGTTTTGACTGCCAATGACATCATGGATTTCGGTGGCATGGACAAACGTGATGTCACACTGATGACATCAGTTTTCACGACAGAAAATGTTAGAGACTGGCAAGCTGATAGGAGAGACCATTGATCCTATTGTACAACCTGCAGCGAGTGATGGATGACAACCTCAATATGCGCTTAGTGGTCAAATGTGAATGCAGATTGGGTTTGCTGCTGTGTAGCACGCGTTATAAGTGGTATCAAAAACTGTTTTTCCATCTTCTTGACATTTCCATGCTGAATGTTATAATATGTATAAGGTGACGACCATGTACAAACCCAAATATGGTGAAATATTTTTTTTTTTTTTTGTTTGTCAGTCTTCGACAAATTAAATATTCAAGTACAATGGAAAACAACACCTGCTAACAGACACAGCGCCCACGAATTATCATACACATGTCCTTCATTTGAGGGCCTGGTGATCACTACCCCATCCCACTGCTGCTTACTACTGCCAAGAAAAATGATCAGAAGAGGTGTTTTGTCTGTGGAATACCACAAAACGCCACAAAAGGCAGAGACACTCGTGTTTATGTGGGAGGAGAGTAAGACACCATTGTGCTTATACCCATGTTTCAAAGAATCCACAAGCTGCAGCACTTCTAATAAAAGTGTCAGTGATTGTACATATGTATATATATTAAAGCAATCGTAATAAACATTGGTTTACATTGTATGGTTTGTGGTAAACAAGTTTTAGCAACTTATAAATGATACGAGTGTTTTTGCTATAAATTGTGTTACATTCAACGAGTGGTATATTTGAACATTGCACAATTAATTTGGTCTCACAGGCCACAAAAGTTATGTGAAAAAAAATAAATAGTGAAAAAAACAAGAAACCATCGAATACAAGTTAAAAAAGTTTATGGGTGAGCGGCAGTCGCGATTGTTGCCGCCAGCAGCAGATCAAATTTCTGCAAAGTTCAGGGACTCATATATCTCGTAAGTACTGATGGGGAAAATTTTTTGGGGGGACTAAAAACTATCAGAATAATATCTTAACATTTCATAAGAAAAAATCTATTTTTTTGTTTTTCGAATATTTTTGCGACACAGGAGACACTTCAGGATTGGGCCCTTCGACAGTCAAGGGTTAAAATAGGTTTAGATAAATAACATGAGTGGGTGTGGGTGGGTGTGAGTTTGGACCTGACTATTGTGCATGCTGGGTCTAGTGTCGTGCTCCTTCCTTGAGTGGAGGCGAGCGGACTGGGTGGGTCATTGGGCTAATCCGGGAAGGGGGGGTCATGGAGCTAATCCGGGAGGCGGGGACATGGACTGATCCGCATGGGTCAGTAGGGGCCTGTGCAGTGTTCCTTTTTTCTTATGTTCTTATGTATGATAACCTATGCAACTGCATTTGTGCATATCTGAATAAACTTACATAAAGGGCCCCAAAATGTGTAATTCATTACCGGAAACGTACTAAAGTATAAACCAGGCCTGAAAATCAATATAATTTAAGACTTCTAAAAACCACTTACTCGCCCAGGACTAAATTATCAAACATCAATATTTAACATAACAATAATTAGCCCAATTACTAAATCTTAAAACTCAAGAACAACATATAGTAAAATGATCATCTTAGTTGTTATTACACTGTAACAGACCAAAATTTGGACAACTATTATGCTTCATTATCGAAAATCGTTCACATTTCATTGTTTCAATTACTCAATTGTACTTTCATATTGTAACTGTTTACTGTATTTTCTACCATTGAACCTTTCATTGCTTGTTAATTTTAAGTTAATTTTTAGTGCCATAATGCCCTGCATACAAGGGGGGCTTTGGCTCTTGTTCACAACTGCTATATTCCTTGTCATACTGTGTAACATGTCCAAATAATGTAATGATTATGAATGAATGAATGAAGAGAGTGAGTGAGGGTTGTAGAGTGGATGAGTGTGGGTTGTATTGAGTGGAGAGTGAGGGTGTGTAGAGTGAGGAGTGTGTGTGGGGGAGTATAGTGTGGATAGAGTGGGGTAGGATAGAGGATGAGTGAGGGTTGGATTTGAGTGGGTGAGTGATGGGTGGGTGTGGTGTGTGGGTGAGGGAGGGTAGTATGAGAGGAGAGTTGAGGGGGAGATTGAGGTAGGGTGAGTGTGGGTGTATTGAGGTAAAGTGGGTGGGTTTTATAGAGGTAAGAGTGAGGTAGTATAGTGGGGAGAGTGAGGGTAGTTTTAGAGGATGATGGAGGGTAGTATTGTGGTAAGAGTGAGGGTAGTTTGAGTGGGGCTAGGAGTGTGGGTTGTATTGTGGGATAAGAGTGTGAGGTTGTATAGAGGGAGGAGGGTGTGTGGGTAGGCGAGTGAGGGAGTGTGAGGGTAGTTTAGGGGAGAGTGAGGTAGTATAGTGGTGGGAGAGAGTGGTGGGGTGGAGTGAGAGGGATAGAGTGGGGGTAGTATAGAGGGAAAGAGTGAGGGTAGTATAGAGGGAGTGTGGAGGGTAGTATAGAGTGGTGAGTGAGGGTTGTAGTGAGAGGGTAGTTAGGGTTAGTATAGAGGGAGAGTGAGGGTTAGTATAGTGAGGGAGAGTGAGGGTTGTTTAGAGAGGGTGAGTGAGGGTAGTATAGAGGGAAAGAGTGAGGGTTGTATAGTGGAGAGGGGTAGTAGAGAGAGGGAGAGTGAGTGTTTGTATAGAGAGGGAGAGTGAGGGTGGTATTAGTATAGAGGGTGAGTGAGGGTTGTTATAGAGAGGGTGAGTGAGGGTATAGTCTAGAGGGGAGTGAGGGTGGTATAGAGAGGGAGGAGGAGGGGGGTAGTATAGTGGGAGAGTGAGGGTAGTATAGAGGAGGGAGAGTGAGAGGTAGTTTAGAGGGAGAGGGTGGGGTTGATTGTGGAGGGAGAGTGTGAGGGTAGTTTTAGAGGGAAAGAGTGAGGGTAGTATAGAGGGAGAGTGTGGGTATAGTATAGAGAGGGAGAGTGAGGGTAGTATAGAGGGAGAGTGAGGGTTGTATAGAGAGGGAGTGATAGAGTGAGGGGTATTATAGAGGGAAAGAGTGTGGGTAGTATAGAGTAGAGGAGTGAGGGTAGTTATAGAGAGGGAGGAGTGAGGGTAGTATAGTGGAGAGTGAGGGTAGTATAGAGAGGGAGAGTGAGGGTAGTGTAGAGAGGGGAAAGAGTGAGGGTAGTTTAGTAGGGTAGTGTGAGGGTAGTATAGCGGGGAGAGTGAGGGTAATATAGAGGGAGAGTGGGGTAGTATAGAGGTGAGAGTGAGGGTAGTATAGAGCGGAAAGTGTGAGGTAGTTATAGTGGCGGCGAGTGAGGGTGTATAAGAGAGGGAGAGTCGAGCAGGTTAAGGTATAGAGAGGAGAGTGAGGGTAGTATAGAGAGGGGTGAGTGAGGTAGTAGAGAGTGGGAGAGTGAGGGTAGTTATAGAGGGGAGAGTGAGGGTAGTATTGAGGGAGGTGAGGGTAGTATAGAGAGGGAGAGTGTGGGTTGTATAGAGAGGTGAGTGAGGGTAGTATAGTGGGAAAGTGTAGGGGTAGTATAGAGGGAAGGAGTGAGGGTAGTTTTAGAGAGGGAGATTGAGGGTAGTAAGAGAGGAGACTGAGGGTAGTATAGAGAGGGAGGAGTGAGGGTAGTATTGAGGAAAGAGTGAGCGGTAAGTATAGAGGGAGGTGAGTGGTGTATAGGAGGGAAGAGTGAGGGTAGTATAGAGGAGAGTGAGGGTATTAGTTTTCTGGAGAGGGAAGGTGTGGGTTAGTATAGAGGGAGGGAGAGTGAGAGTGAGGGTTATATAGTATAGAGAGGGAGAGTGAGGGTAGTATAGAGAGGGAGAGTGAGGGTAGTATAGAGGGAAAGAGTTGAGGGGTAGTATAGAGGGAGTAGGTGAGGGTAGTTATAGGAGTGGGAGAGTGAGGGTAGTTTAGAGGGGAAAGAGTGAGGGTATAGTATTAGAGGGAGAGTGAGGGTAGGTATAGAGAGGGAGAGTGAGGGTTGTTATAGAGGGAGAGTGAGGGTAGTAGGGAGAGGGAGAGTGAGGGGTATAGTATTGAGGGAAAGAGTGAGGGTAGTATAGAGGGTGAGGATTTTAGTATAGAGAGGGAGAGGTGAGGGTTGTATAGAGGGGAGAGATGGGGTAGTATTGAGAGGGAGAGTGGAGGTGAGGTACTTCGATTAGAGAGGGGATGAGTTGAGGGGTAGTATAGAGGGAGGAGTGAGGGTAGTTATAGAGAGGGAGAGGAGAGAGGGTTAGTATAGAGAGCAGGTGAGGGTAGTATAGAGAGGAGAGTGAGGGTTAGTTTAGTGAGTGAGGGTAGTAGTATGAGGGAGAGTGAGGGTAATATAGAGAGGGAGAGTGAGGGTAGTATAGAGGGAAAGAGTGAGGGTAGTATAGAGGGAGAGAGTGAGGGTAGTATAGAGAGGGAGAGTGAGGGTAGTATAGAGGGAGAGCTGAGGGTTAGTATAGAGAGGGAGAGTGAGGGTAGTATTGAGGTGAGTGAGGGTAGTATAGAGAGGGAGAGTGAGGGGGTAATTATAGAGGGAGAGTGAGTGGTAGTATAGAAGAGGGAGAGTGAGGGTTAGTTTTTAGAGAGGGAGAGTGTGGGTAGTATAGAGAGGGAGAGTGAGGGTAGTATAGAGAGGGAGAGTGAGGGTAGTATAGAGGGAGAGTGAGGGTAGTATAGAGAGGGAGAGAGAGGGTAGTATAGAGAGAAAGAGTGTGGGTAGTTTAGAGAGGAGTCGTGAGGGTTGTTAGAGGGGAGAGTGAGGGTAGTTAGTTAGAGAGGGAGAGGGTTGGTAGTATAGAGGGAGAGTGAGGTAGTTATAGAGAGGGAGAGAGAGGGTATTATAGAGAGGAGGAGAGAGGGTAGTATAGGAGGAAAGAGTGAGGGTAGTATAGAGAGCGAGAGTGAGGGATAGTATAGAGAGGGAGAGTGAGGGTAGTATACAGAGCTGAGTGTGAGTGAGGGTAGTATAGGAGACGAGAGTGAGGGTTAGTATAGAGGGAGTGAGGGGTAATATTGAGAGGGGAGTGAGGGTAGTATAGAGAGAAAAGAGAGAGGGTTAGTTTAAGAGAGATAAGAGTGAGGGTAGTTTAGAGAGGGGAGGAGTGAGGGTGTATAGAGTGGAGAGAGTGAGGGGTAGTATAGAGAGGGTGAGTGAGGGTATGTATTGAGAGGGACGAGTGAGGGTTTAGTATTGAGGGAGGAGTGAGTGTTCGTTTAGAGAGGGAAGAGTGAGGGGGTAGTATATAGAGAGGGAGAGTTGAGGGTAGTATAGAGAGGAGAGTGAGGGTAGTATGAAGAGGGAGAGTGGAGGGTAGTTATAGAGGGAGTGTGAGGGTAGTATGAGAGGGAGAGAGAGGGTAGTATAGAGTGGGAGAATGAGGGTTGTATAGAGAGCGTGAGTGAGGGTAGTTAGTGGAGCGAAGAGTGAGGGTAGTTTAGAGGGTGAGGTGAGGGTAATAATATAGAGAGGGAGGAGGAGAGTGAGGGTAGTAGTTATAGAGAAAGAGTGAGGGTTAGAATGAGAGAGAAAGAGTGAGGGTAGTTTTAGAGAGGAAGAGTGAGGGTAGTATAGAGAGGGAGTGTGAGGGTAGTATAGAGAGCCGAGGGTGAGGGTACATAGAGGGAGAGTGAGGGTAATATTGTGAGGGAGCGAGAGTGCGAGTGGTTAATATAGGAGAAAAAGAGTGAGGGGTAGTATAGAGAGGGAGAGTGAGGAGTGAGGGTTGTATAGAGAGGGTGAGAGTGAGGGTAGTATAGAGAGGGAGAGTGGGGTAGTATAGAGAGCGAAGAGTGACAGTAGTATAGAGAGAGAGAGTGAGGGTAGTATAGAGGGAGGTGAGGGTAATTTAGAGGGAGAGTGTGGATATATATAGTGAGGGAGAGTTTGAGGGGAGTATAGAGAGGAGAGTGAGGGTAGTATAGGGGAGAGTTGAGGGTAATTAGAGGGAGAGTGAGGGTAATATAGAGTGGGGGGGAGAGTGAGGCGTAATATAGAATGGGAGAGGTGAGGGTAGTATAGAGAGGGTAGAGTGAGGGTAATATGAGAGGTGGAGAGTGAGGGTAGTATAGAGAGGGAGAGTAAGGGTAGTATAGAAAGGGGAGAGTGAGGGGTAGTATTCTGAGGGGAGAGTGAGGGTTTAGTATAGAGAGGGAGAGTAAAGGTAATATAGAGAGGGGAGAGAGAGGGTAGTATAGAGGATAGTGTGTGAGGGTAGTTAGAGAGAAAGTGAGGGTAATATTAGAGAGGGAGAGTGAGGGTTGTATAGAGAGGGGAGGGAGTAAGGGTAGTATAGAGTGGGAGAGTGAGGGCTTGTATAGAGAGGGGAGAGTAAGGGTTAGTTAGAGAGGGAGAGTGAGGGTAGTATAGAGGAGGGAAGGAGTGAGGGTAGTATAGAGGGAGGTAGAGGAGTGAGGGTAGTATTGAGAGGGAGAGGAGAGTGAGGGTAATATAGAGTAGGGAGAGTGAGGGTAGTAATAGAGAGGGGTAGTGAGGGTAGTATAGAGAAGAGTGAGGGTAGTATGAGAGAATGAGTGAGGGTATATAGAGAGGGAAGAGTGAGGGTAGTATAGAGAGGAGGAGTAAGGGTAGTATAGAGAGGGAGAGTGAGGGTTGTATAGAGAGCGGAGTGAGGGTAGTTATAGAGGGAAAGTGAGGTTAATATAGAGAGGGAGAGTGGGGTAATATAGAGAGGGAGATGAGGGTAGTATAGGAGGGAGAAGTGGGGTATTTTAGAGGGAGAGTGACAAGGTGAGGGTAATATAGAGAGGGAGAGTGAGGGTTAATCTAGATAGGGTGAGTGAGGGTAGTATAGAGAGGGAGCGTAAGGAAGTATAGAGAGGGAGAGTAGGGTATTATACAGGGAGAGTTGTGGGCAGTATAGAGAGGGAGAGTGAGAGTAGTGAGAGAGGGTGAGTGAGGGTAGTATAGGAGAGAGTGGGGTAAGTTTGAGAGGAGTGTGAGGGTTTGTATTAGTATAGAGGGGAGTGAGGGTTAATATAGAGAGGGAGAGTTGAGGGTAATATGAGAGAGGGGGAGTGTAGGTAGTATGAGGGAGACTGAGGGTTAAATAGAGAGGGATGTAGTGAGAGTAGTATAGAGAGGGAGAAGTGAGGGTTAGTATAGAGAGGGAGAGTGAGGGTAATATAGAGAGGGAGAGTGAGGGTAATATAGAGAGGGAGAGTGAGGGTAATATAGAGAGGGAGAGTGAGGGTAATATAGAGAGGGAGAGTGAGGGTTAGTTTAGAGGAGGGAGAATGAGGGTAGTATAGAGAGGGAGAAGTAAGGGTAATATAGAGAGGGAGAGTAAGGGTTGTATTGAGAGGAGAGTGAGTTTATTAAAGAGTGGGGGTGTGTTGTGAGGGGTAAATATGTGGTTGTGTGAGGGTAATATACAGGGTGAGAGTGAGGGTTAATATGAGGAGAGTTGTGGGTATTATAGAGGGAGTTGAGAGTGAGGGTAATATAGGAGGGAGAGTAGGGTATTAGAGAGGAGGAGTGACGGTATTATTGAGGAGAGTGAGGGCTTTTTGAGAGGGAGGTTGTAAGGGTAATTGTAGAGGGGTTGGAGTGTCGGTAATATGGAGTGGGAGAGTGAGGGGTAATATTGAGAGGGAGAGTGAGGGTAGTAATATAGAGAGGGGAGAGTGAGGGGTAATATAGAGAGGGTTGAGGTGAGTGAGGGTAAGGAGAGAGGGAGAGTGAGGGGTATCGAGAGAGGGAGAGTGAGGGTTAATGTAGAGGGGAGAGTGAGGGTTATAGAGAGGGGAGAGTGAGGGTTTTAATATAGAGAGGGCGATTGAGGGTAATATAGAGTGGGAGAGTGAGGGTAATATAGAGGGAGAGTGAGGGTAATAATGAGAGGGAGAGTGTGGGTTATATAGAGTGGGAAGGGAGTGTGGGTAATATAGAGGGAGAGTGTGGGTAATATAGAGAGGGGAGTGTGGGTAATAAAGAGGGTAGTGTGGGTGGGTTTTATAGGTGGGAGAGAGTGAGGGATAATAAAGAGAGGGAGAGGGAGGGTAATTATAGTGAGCGGGAGAGTGAGGGTTTAGAGAGGGAGATGTGAGGGTAATAAAGGAGAGGGAGTGTTGAGCGGTAGGTAATATAGAGGGTGAGTTGAGGGTATATAGAGAGGGAGAGTGAGGGTATATAGAGAGGGAGTAGTGTGGGGCCGTTGTTATTGAGAGGGTGAGTGTGGGTAACATAGAGAGGGAGATTGAGTGGTAATACTAGAGAGAGTGAGGGAGTAGATAGAGAGGGAGAGGTGTGGGTAATTTAGGTGGGTGTAGTGAGAGTAATATAGTGAGGGAGGTGAGGGTAATATAGAGAGGGAGAGTGAGGGTAATATAGAGAGGGAGAGTGAGGGTAATATAGAGAGGGAGAGTGAGGGTAATATAGAGAGGGAGAGTGAGGGTAATATTAGAGTGGGTGGGAGTGGGGGTAATAAAGAGAGGGAGAGTGAGGGTAAATAGAGTGGGAGAGTGAGGGGTATTATAGAGAGGGAGAGTGAGGGTAATATAGAGAGGGAGAGTGAGGGTAATTATAGAGAGGGACAGTGAGGGTAATATAGAGAGGGAGAGTGAGGGGTAATATAGAGAGGGAGAAGTGAAGGGTAATATAGAGGGAGACGTGAGGGGTAATATAGTGAGGAGAGTGGGGTATTTTACGAGAGGGAGAGTTAGTTTTGTTAGTTTAATCTGTTTATTATGACCACTTACCCATCCTGTGGGCGGTAGTCAAAAGATTACAGAGGTACATTAATTGGTCCAGGGTATGGTCTCAAGTTTTGATTAGCTGAGCAAGTTTACTGAGGTAATGAACGAAAATTACAATAAGGTATGTACTCACATGTTACAAAGGTATTTTGAACTCACAAGTTACAATGGTAATGATCTCCAGGTAAGTCTGGTCACAACATGACAGTTACAAAGGTAGTTACAGATTACAGAGGTACCGTTATGGGTTCAGGGACTGGGCCCCCCAAAGTTTTGATAGCTGAATAGGTACAAAGGTATTGAGCTCACAAGTTATCAAAGGTAATTGAATTCTGTTTAGATGGTTACTTACGTTTATACTTTGGATACAATCATGAACAAATTATTAGAGTTTGAGCAATTCACCTTCCTCACCCCCGGTCACAACTGTATTTGTTATTGGTGCCAAATTTGATTGTTGAGTCCACACCACACACACACACACACACTTACACACGCGCAACACACCGCGCGCGCACACACACACACACACACTCACACACACACCACACACACACACACACACACAACACCACACACACTCTCACTCGCACACACACACACCCACTTTAGTTTAAATTCTTTATGCACCCATACCCATCTGTGGGCGGTATAGTCAAAAGATTACAAAGGTACATAATGGGTCCAGGAGAGGGAGAGTGAGGGTAATTATAGAGAGGGATAGTGAGTGTAATATCTAGTGGAGAGTGCGATTAATATAAGAGTGGATCGTTAGGGTAATATAGAGGAGGAGTGGGATAAAATCGAGAGGGAGAGTGAGGGGTAATATAGAGATGGGAGTGAGGTGTAATATAGAGAGGCTAGAGAGGGTTAATATCTAGAGGGAAGAGTGAGGGTAATTATATAGGAGAGTGATGGTAATATAGGGATGTAAAGAGTGAGGGAAATATAGAGAGGGAGAGTGAGGGTTAATAAGCGAGGAGATTGCGGGTAATATTAGAGAGGGAGTGAGGGTAATATAGTGAGGCAGAGTGAGGGTAATATAGAGATGGGAGTAAGAGGGTAATATCGATGAGGTAGAGTTAGGGTAATAATAGAGAGGGCAGAGTGAGGGTAATATAGAGAGGCAGTGTGAGGGTAATTAGAGAGGGAGATTGGAAGTGAGTGTAATTATTCTAGGGCATGAGAGAGGGTAATATAGAGATGGAAGAGTGATGGTAATATAGAGAGGGGAGTTGAGTGTATATAAATATCGAGAGGGAGAGTGGAGGGGTACTATAGAGAGGGTGAGATGTGGGTATATCGAGCGGGAGAGTGCGGGTAAATATAGAGGGAGAAGTGAGGGTAAATATTGAGAGGGGAGATGAGGGTAATATAGAGAGGCAGAGTGAGGGTCATATAGAGAAGGGAGGCGTAGTGATTGTAATATAGAGAGGGATAGTGAGGTTAAGATTAGTAGAGAGGGAGAGTGGGGAATATAGAGAGGAAGAGTGAGGTTAATATAGAGAGGGAGAGGAGAGTGAGTGTAATATAGAGAGGTAGAGCTTAGGGTAAAATAGAGAGGGAGAGTGAGGGTAAAAATAGAGCGGGAGAGTTAGGGTAATATAGAGAGTGAGATTGATGTTATATAGAGGAGGGGAGTTATGTAATATGAGAGGGGAAGTGAGGGTAATTAATATAGGAGAGGGAGATTGAGGGTAATATAGAGAGGGATAGTTGAGGTTAATATAGGAGGGCGAGTGAGGGGTAATATAGAGAGTGAGAGCTGAGGGTAATTAGAGAGGAGATGAGGTGAGGGGTACTATAGAGGGGAGAGTGAGGTAATCTAGAGAGGGAGAGTGAGGGGTAATCTGGAGGGAGAGTGAGTTAATATCGAGAGTGGAGATTTCGGGGTAATATAGAGAGGGAGAGTGAGGGTATATAGAGAGGGAGAGAGTGGTTTCATATAGAGAGGGAGAATGAGGGTAATATAGGAGGGGGTGAGGGTAATATAGAGAGGGGAGCGGAGAGTTGAGGTATATAGATATGGAGGAAAGAGGGGTAATATAGCGAGTGTAGAGTGAGGGGTAATATCGAGAGGGAGATTGAGTGTAATATGAGCGGAGAGTGAGGGTAATATAGAGCGGGAGAGTGGTAAATCTAGAGAGGGCTATAGAGGGTAATCTAGAGAGGGAGAGTGATGGAATAAGAGAGGGAGAGTGCGGCGTAATGTAGAGCGGCAGAGGGATGGTAATATAGAGAATAAGGGTGAGAGTAATAATAGGAGGGAGAGTGGAGGATAATATAGAGAGGGAGCTATGAGGGTTAATATAGAGAGGGAGAGTTGAGGGTTATATAGAGAGGGCGGGAGTGAGGGTAATAAGATGAGGGAGAGTGAGGGGTAATATAGAGAGGAGAGTGAGGGGTAATATACGAAGGAGAAGTGAGGGTAATATAGAGAGGGAGTTGGGGGTAATATAGAGTAGGAGAGTGAGGGTAATATGAGAGGGGAGTTGAGGGGGTAATTTAATAGAGGGAGAGGGTGAGTGTATATAGGAGGGGAGAGTGAGGGGTAATAAGAGAGGGAGGTGAGGGGTGTAATATAGAGAGGGAGAGTGAGGGGTATATAGAGAGGGAGAGGAGGGGTAATATTAGAGAGGAGAGTGGGGGTTAATATAGAGAGGGAGAGTGAGGGGTAATATAGAGAGGAGAGGGAGTGAAGGGGTAATATAGAGAGGGAGAGGAAGTGATGGGGTAATATAGAGGGGGAGAGTGAGGGTAATATAGAGAGGGAGAGTGAGGGTAATATAGAGGGGGGTGTGAGGGTATGAAACAAAGAAAAGGAAACTGGGGTTTGGGAAAGCCTAGTTTAGGCGGGGGGATTCCTGATAGGCATGTGAGGCTGGGAGGGTTTTTGGGTAGGCCGTGAAAGGGTGAGAGGGTTTTAGTAGGTTTTAGTGAAAGGGTGAGGGGGATCTTGGTAGGCCTATTGTAGGGGGGGGTTCTTAACCTTTTAGGCGGGGGAGGGCTTTGGTAGCCTAGTGTGTGGGGGAGCTTTGGTAAGCCCTAGTGAGGCTGATTTCGGGAAGGTTTGAGTAGCCTGGGGGGGGTTTTTGGGTGGGGCTTGTAGGCTAGGAGGGGTCCTGGTAGGCCTACCAACCAGACTGCGACAATGTTTATACAACACAATCTAAGACTAACGTGGCGGCCTATGGCTCACCAGGCCTACTCCCTGTGTTATAGACCTAAGGTATATTGCACGCAATTAACCCGGAAAATATTCGAGGGATAGTTATTCTGTTGAGCTTATTAACCCAGAGGGTTAATAAGGCAGGCTAACCCAATAAAGCCAGATTACAAAAGTAACCCAGGGTAAGCCAATAAAACCAGATTATAGAAGTAATCCACGGTAAGCCAACAAAGCCAGAGTATTACAAGTAACCCAGGGTAAATCAACAAAGCCAGAGTATTACAAGTAACCCAGAGTAAGCCAACAAAGCCAGAGTATTACAAGTAACCCAGGGTATGCCAACAAATACAGACTATTACAAGTAACCCAGGGTAAGCCAATAAAGCCAGAGTATTACAAGTAACCCAGGGTAAGCCAACAAAGCCAGAGTATTGCAAGTAACCCAGGGTAAGCCAACAAATACAGACTATTACAAGTAACCCAGGGTAAGCCAACAAAGCCACTAATCAGTCTGAGGATCGACAATCCAAATGATTTCTTCATGAATAAGCCTCAAAACTTCATCAATGTATGCCAGATTTCCGACATTACCTTAACTCCGATAGACTTTGAAAATGCCATTGACAACATGCCCATGCACACAGCCCCGGGCCCAGACTCGTGGAACTCTGTATTCATTAAGAAATGCAAGAAACCCCTCTCGTGTGTCCTAAGTACACTATGGAGAAGGAGCTTAGACATGGGTGAAATTCCAGTCACTTAAATCAATGGATATAGCCCCACTCCATAAAGGTGGCAGCAAAGCAGTAGCTAAGAACTATAGACCAATAGCTCTAACGTCCCACATCATAAAAATCTTTGAAAAAGTGCTAAGAAGCAGGATTGCAAACCAACTCAATTCCCCAAAAAACTGCACAATCCAGGGCAACATGGTTCAGGGCAGGTCGCTCCTGCCTCTCACAACTACTGGATCACTAGGATATGGTCTTGGATGCACTGGAAGAAAAACAGATTGCAGATGTAATATACACAGACTTTGCAAAAGCTTTTGATAAGTGTGATCATGGTGTAATAGCTCACAAAATACGTGCTAAAGGAATAACTGGCAAAGTGGGAAGATGGATCTTCAATTTCCTAACCAATCGAACACAGAGAGTAGTGGTCGAGTTAAATCGGAGGCTGCCATAGTGAAGAGTTCTGTTCCACAAGGCACAGTACTCGCCCCCATCCTGTCCCTCATCCTCATATCAGATAGAGACAGAGATGTAATCCACAGCACCGTATCATCCTTTGTAGACGATACTAGGATCTGCATGAGGCTGTCATCTGTTGAGGACGCGGTTAACCTCCAAGAAGATATAAACCAAGTTTTCCAGTGGGCAACAGAAAACAATATGATGTTCAATGAAGACAAATTCCAACTATCCCATTATGGAAAACTGGAGGAGATAATAACTAGAACAGAGTATCCTACAAACTCTGGCCATACAATAGCGCGGAAAAATAGTATAAGGGACCTCGGAGTAGTTATGTCTGAGGATCTCACTTTCAAGCATCACGACTCACGAAATCGTAATGACACGATTGCAAACAAACCATACCCCGGCCGGGATTGAACCCATGGTCAGAGAGTCTCAAAACTCCAGCCCGTCGCGTTAGCCACTAGACCAGCTAGCCACAATAAGATTTGTCCAACTAGGTATATTTCTACACCATAGGAAGGTTAGCACAGGCACCACTGTGACCACAAATGCAAGTTTTTACAGACGAATCTCCAGCTAGCGTGGCCGTGACGAACTCTAGCTCAAGTCCCTTCACTGCCGTCAACATGACTCACGAAATCGTAATGACACGATTGCAAACAAACAATTTCGTGAGTCATGTTGACGGCAGTGAAGGGACTTGAGCTAGAGTTCGTCACGGCCACGCTAGCTGGAGATTCGTCTGTAAAAACTTGCATTTGTGGTCACAGTGGTGCCTGTGCTAACCTTCCTATGGTGTAGAAATATACCTAGTTGGACAAATCTTATTGTGGCTAGCTGGTCTAGTGGCTAACGCGACGGGCTGGAGTTTTGAGACTCTCTGACCATGGGTTCAATCCCGGCCGGGGTATGGTTTGTTTGCAATCGTGTCATTACGATTTCGTGAGTCGTGATGCTTGAAAGTGAGATCCTCAGACATAACTACTCCGAGGTCCCTTATACTATTTTTCCGCGCTATTGTATGGCCAGAGTTTGTAGGATACTCTGTTCTAGTTATTATCTCCTCCAGTTTTCCATAATGGGATAGTTGGAATTTGTCTTCATTGAACATCATATTGTTTTCTGTTGCCCACTGGAAAACTTGGTTTATATCTTCTTGGAGGTTAACCGCGTCCTCAACAGATGACAGCCTCATGCGGATCCTAGTATCGTCTACAAGACTGTTCAACAGCTGCCCACCAAGCATAAGGGGAATTACCAATAAACCCCTGGCTGCCTTCAAGAGAGAGCTGGACAGATACCTAAAGTCAGTGCCAGATCAGCCGGACTGTGGTTCCTACGTTGGACTGAGTGCGGCCAGCAGCAACACCCTGGTTGATCAGGCCCTGATCCACTGGGAGGCCTCGTCATGGACCGGGCCGCGGGGGAGTTGATCCCCGGAATCACCTCCAGGTAGACTCCAGGTAAGCCAACAAAGCTAGAGTATTACAAGTAACCCAGGGTAAGCCAACAAGGCAAGAGTATTACAAGTAACCCAGGGTAAGCCAACAAGGCAAGAGTATTACAAGTAACCCAGGGTAAGCCAACAAGGCAAGAGTATTACAAGTAACCCAGGGTAAGCCAACAAGGCAAGAGTATTACAAGTAACCCAGGGTAAGCCAACAAAGCCAGAGTATTACAAGTAACCCAGGGTAAGCCAACAAAGCCAGAGTATTACAAGTAACCCAGGGTAGGCCAACAAAGCAAGAGTATTACAAGTAACCCAGGGTAAGCCAACAAAGCAAGAGTATTACAAGTAACCCAGGGTAAGCCAATAAAGCCAGAGTATTACAAGTAACCCAGGGTAAGCCAATAAAGCCAGAGTATTACAACTAACCCAGGGTAGGCCAATAAAGCCAGAGTATTACAAGTAACCAAGGGTAAGCCAACAAAGCCAGAGTATTACAAGTAACCCAGGGTAAGCCAACAAAGCAAGAGTATTACAAGTAACCCAGGGTAAGCCAACAAGGCAAGAGTATTACAAGTAACCCACGGTAAGCCAACAAGGCGAGAGAATCGAAGACTAACCCAAAAGGATTCTTTCAGGTATACAGAAGTAAGATCAGGGACAAGATAGGCCCACTCAAAAGTTACTCGGGTCAGTTCACAGATAGTGATAAGGAAATGTGTAGAATTTTTAACACATACTTCCTCTCAGTTTTTTACTCAGGAGGATACTAGCGCTGGAGCGGCAGCGGCAGCAACGGTATCCTGCCAGCTCTTCTTTCTCAAAAAACATCGCTCAACAAAACTTGTGATGGCCTAAAGTGAAAGTTCAACTACATGAACCCACGTAGACCACAACATGACCCAAGAATACTAAGAAGGTAACCCAAATTTTGACAAAATTAGAAGACAAGGAAGAAGCCCGCTAACCCAAACATGCCCCGCTGCCAGAAAAAATCACTTAACCCAAGCCCCGAAAAAAAGCCTTCTCCTCCTTGCACACGTACACTTCGTGATATATAAAAAAATTCGCAAAGAACAACACCAGTAATAAAAGAATAACGCAAGGCCCCCTAGAACTCAACTTGTCTACCCAGAGGACCCAGTGTATCAAAACCCCTCTCTCCGCCGCCCCCCAAGGACAACAACAACAGCAACAACAAACAGGGTGACCCCCCCCAACCCCACTCCCTTAAAAGGATTCCCCCATGATAACTGGTATGATTATCCGACAATACAAGGCAAAACATCGTTGCTCTAAAAATAAACAAAGAATCAAAGCAACCTCGAGCGACGAAACCCCAAATAACCAACCGAGAATAAGACCCAAAAATTTAAGAAAAGATACATGGGGAAGTGTTGACACAAAAAATACTCTAAAAGCACTATAGCCCCACACTGAGCAAATAACAACAATAAATTTAAATTTCCCAACAAGGCGGGAATCAGAAATTCACCTCGACTAAATGAATACCCCAAGACGACAAAACTGAAAAAGATAAGTTGTCTGATGCAGTATAATAAAACCCCACACATTCCAGGACATAACACAAGCACAGGCAAAGAACGCTACAGGTAAACAGAACCAGTAAATATCGTGAAAAACAATGAAATAAAAGAAACCTTTGTAAAAAACCCAGGAATAAACACAGTAAATGATCCGATTTCATTCAAAACGATAAAAAAAAGGTTTAAAATTAAATCAAAATTTACAATGAAAAAAGGGAGTTTACAAAAAGGGTGTCTAACAAAAAAACAAAAAAACCCTTCTGTTCGGGCTGAGAAAACTTAAACAGGAAAACAAAAATACATCAGTTTTCACGCGAGGGGGGGAAAATACAGTAAGGAAAAAAAAAAAAACAGGGACAACAATTTAACATCTCAAATGAACAGATTTTCCTACCTTCCTTAGAAAAGCTGACTTTTTTAACAATTAATAAGTCCCCTTAATACAAAAATATTTGGTGCTATAGTGTACTTACTATTAATTGTACATTATTATTTTTAATTTTTTTCACTAGTTTAATGAAATCCCTCCAATCTCTATATTTCCCTTTTTTTCTACTATAAAATTGCTCAAAATTTTTAAAAAAAAGCAAATCTTATCAAATTTTAAAAATATTCTTATTTTTTTCCCTTCCTTTTAAATTTTGTTTACACTACTTGTTTTTTTAGTCACTTTTTAGTGTATGCAATTATGTATTTTCCAAATTTACTTTTTTTGCAATACCAAAACTACTTTTCTAGCTAGTACCAACACCTCTTTTTTTTTTACTTTTTATTGTGCAAAAACTGCTAAATTTTTTTAATATTACAAAATCAATTTTACTCCTAACCAATTTTTATTTCATGTGCCCACCTGCCCCATTTAACTTTTTTACCATATTTAAATTTTTTAGCCCCTCATATTTTTTTCCCCTTTTTTTTTGCTTTATATAACTACCCTTTTTTACATTCACAATTGTTAAAATAATCAAGGGCTATTCTCGGTGCAAAAGTGAATAAGTTCACAACTTTGCCATTATATTCCAAAATACCTTACTCATTATTTTCTTTTTAAATAATTCAGGTGTATTTTTGCTTAAGACTATTTACTTTTTTTTTATACTTAATTCAACTATGATTCACTACAAATTTTATGATTAAAACATTGACCTGATACCAACCTCTTTTTAATGACTTAAATGATTAAAAACTTTTACTGTAATTATAACGCAAACAATCAAAGTCCTTCTCAGTCCCAAAAACAACATAAAATTTTTAACTACAATATCAATCTTTAAGCAAGCTTTTAGATGCCCTATAGCATTACTAAATTCCTTACATCCCAAATATGCCCATCATTACACAACTGAAACCTGGCTAAGACTGATATACAGATTCTATGCCTTTCCCGGGTTACACAGCCATACACAACTGTAGGCCAGCCCCCAACAAGGGGGGGCACACCCATATACTACTCAACCAACAAAAGTATCACTAATATTTGCAAAAGGGATGAACATGGGGAATATAAAAGCCAAATTCAAATCCAAATCCCTACAAAAACCTCTCACATGAAAAACATTTACAGATTCCACATCAAACATTAGCCAATTCGTCAAAACCTAGGAAGTATATAACTGATGCAGCTGAACAAAATCACTTACACTCCTCATTGATTTAAATATAAATCTCCTGCAAGACCAGGACCCACCGTTACTGAATTCACAAACACAATGAAAACTGTATGTTTCTACCCCAAAATAACAAAAACCCAAAGAGTTACAGAGACTAGTGTTTCCCCACTTGACCCCTCACCAACACCATATCCCCTTTTAAAAACAGGGATAATTACAATAATACCCAGACCCCCTACCCACTTTTCTCATAAAACTTTGGTAAATTACCCCAAGACACTACTAAAGTCACCTTCGACTTCACTAGGCAGCCATTAATAACTTCACAACACATAGCAAACATTGACTGGGCCCCTGACTAAAATCTATACAATATTGAAAAAGTATTAAAATTTTTTTAAAAAAAACCCCAAAACCTCTTAACAAGCACTGCCCTAAAAAAAAATAAAAAGGACACTAAGGACTGAAAAGTCCCTGGTTAACACCCCGCTTCTCAAATCCAAAATACAAAAAACCAATATGAAAAAAAAGTAAGAATGGTTTACATAACCAAGACCAAACAAAACGTTTTTACCCCCTCAAACCTAACCAGCCTGATAAGGGGCAAAAAAAAATTTTATTATGGAAACAATTATCCAATTACGAGGGGATAAAAAAAAGACCTGAAAACCCTATCAAAAATTCAGGGAAAAAAAAGATACCGAAATAGCGAAATAAAATTAGCAAAATCAAAGAACCCCAACTCCCCCCAACAGAAACAGCAAACAGCTCAATGATTCTTCCCACTATAGGACAAAACCTTGCCAATAAAAAACCCAAGCTCAGATACCCCACCAAATGACTACCTCACTGGCAAATACCCGAACACATGTTCCTACTCCGACTAACCCATACAAGTCCCCTTTTTATCAAAACGCTAAAAAACAAGGGAGGGATTTTAAAAACCTTACCACCCTTTTTTTAAAAAAAAAAGGTCACAAATGCATCACCCAAACATTGCAAAACCTTTAACAAATCCATTGAAACCTCCACCTCCCCCCAGTACTCAAAATCAAGGGTCACCCCATCCACAAAGGAGGAGACCAAACAGGTTGAATAATATGGCCAATATCCAAATTACACCCTCTCCAAAAAAACTTCGAAAAATTAATTCATAAAAAGAATTACCCACCTTATCTCCCAAAACATACTCAACCCCTGCCCAAATTTGGGTTCAGGGCCCAAAAAAAAATACTAAGAGCATTATACCATGCTGAACATAATACACTGCAATAAGAAAAAGAAAGTCCCCCCTGGGGACTTCATTACTTACGTAAACTTTGATACGTTAAAACCCTGACTTGCTCCACGTAAAAATTTTCACACTATGGTATAAAGGGCACTCCCCCAACTACCTCAAGTCTACCCCAGCAACAGAAACCAAAATGTGTAGCAATGGGCCAAACTCTTCTGCACAACCATTACGTTGGGCCCACGGGGAAATGTCCTTGGCCCTCTTCTCTTTCTCCCATCAAAAAGACCTACCAAATGCTTGCAATTACTCAAACCCCACTATTTGCAGATACACTATACTCTTTTCCCCCCCCGAGCCCATCACGCTAGCCAATACTGTAAATAAGAATTACAGAAAAAATCTACCTGGAGAGGACAACAAACTTACACTAAACATTGAAAAAAACCTACTTCATTCAGTTTGGTAACAGAGCCACAAAGTCCCTCTTTTAAAAATAATTATAAACGGATCACCATCACAAAACTAACAGAGGGAAAATTCTTTGGGAAACCACCTTGTAATAGACCAAATTTTATACACATATCAACAATTTCTAAGAAAATTTCCAAGACGTAGGCATACTATCGAAAATACGGTACTATGCTCCACAGTCAGCCCTCCTGGCCCATATCACTTCTTATTTTCCCCTATCCACCTTGGAAAATTTTGCAGGGGGGTCAACAACAATAACCTCTAACCACTAATTACCCAACAAAAGGCTGCAGTTAGAATGATAACAAATTCTCACTATAGGCAGCACACTCCACCAATATTCAATACACTAAACCTATTCACCATACAAAACATTCATACTTTTACTGCACCTATTACATACATAGAACACTTAACTCTAAATATTAACCCTCCCCTTAAACATCTCCTTGCCAACCTCAACAGAACACATGACCATAACACAAGGCACAGATCACTCTTTGATGTTCCTCGTGTCCACTCACACTATGCAAAAACTCAATGCACATAAAAGGCCCTAAAATCTGGAACTCATTACCTGAAAAATATAAAAGAAACACTCCCTTTTATAAATTCAAGTCTCTTCTCAAAGATCACTTATCACCAAAAACCAAATAAATACTGAATAACTGAACCTTATAAATTTGTATATCTTAAATGTTTCTCACAATTATATCACATAAATGTTAAACCTAAACCCAATCTAACTTTATTATTTTTAAATACACTACCTAACAGAATACTCCATTCTACTGAATGTACAACAATGCATACAACCATATGACCTGTCTTTGTAAAACCCCATTGTGCTTTATAGTAATCGTTAACTTTAAATTTTTTATCACCGATGTCATCATTGCTTAGTTCATCTTAAGTTAATTTTAAGCCAGCCCGTAATGCTATGCATAGTATAAGTGGCTTTGGCATACTGCTCTTTTCTGTATTTTTTGTACCTCTGTATGTGTGCACAAATTTTTAAATAAATAAATAAATAAAAAAATAAATTCCAGAAATAATAAATTATGTAGAACAGGTGATATTAAACTATGCATGATTAGGGTCACAAGTACCAGGACCTGGGAAATACTTTTCCCCCAAATAGTGTTTATGTCTCCCCGTTTGCTTAAATTTGTTTGATAATGATTATTATACCTAAAAGGAAGTACTGTTTTATTTATTTATTTATTTATTATAAATTTGTGCACACATACAGAGGTACAAAAAAAAAAAAAAAAAAAAAAAAAAAAAAAAAAAAAAAAAAAATACAGATAAGAGCAGTACCAAAGCACTTAATATGCATAGCATTACGGGCTGGCAAAAAATTTAAACTTAAGTTTAAAACAAAGGGCCAATGATGAAGCCCAAGAAAAAAATTTAAATGTAAACAGTTTAACAAAAAAGCACAAGTGAGAAATTCCCAAAGCCCGGTTTCCAATGAAGGATTCTGTAAGGTATTTTTTTTTAAAAATTTAAAAAAAGTTAGATTCGGTTTTAGGTTTTGGGCCCTGGTCACAGCCCGGGCCGCGGGGGCTTGGGACCCCCGAAACTTTTCCCCAGGAAAAACTCCGGGAATCTTTTTATGTGAATAAAATTGTGAGAAACTTTAAGATATCCCAATTTAAAAGGTTCAGTTTTCAGTATTTTTTTGGGTTTTTTGGGGGAGTAAGGGGATTTTTGAGTAGAACTTAAAAATTTAAAAAACCGGGTTTAGTTTTTTCTTTTATTTTTAAAGGGAAATAAATTCCAAAATTTTGGGGCCTTTTATGTGTTGAGTTTTTGCAAGTGTGAGAAAACACGAGGAACATCAAAAAAGGTGATCTTTTCCTTGTGTTATGGTAATGGGGTTCTTTTAAAGGTTGGCAAGGAAAAGGTTTTGGGGGAGGGGTTATACCCAGATTTAAAAGTGTTCTATTATGTAAAGGTGCAGAAAATAAGTATGGATTTTTTGGGTTATGGTGAGTAGGTTTTGTGATTGAATATTGGGGATTTGTGCTGCCTGTATGGGGGAAAATTTGTTTCTTTTAAAATGAACCCTTTTTTTTGGGAAATTTAGTGGTTTTGAGAAGGTTTTAACTTGTTTTTTGAGCCCAAATTGCCCCCCAAAAATTTTCCAAAAATTTAGGTGAATAGGGTAAAAAAGAGAGGTATAGGGCCAGGGGGGCGGGACTGTGGAACATAGTCCCAAAAATTTTTCGATAGAAAATCCCTACAGTCTTGGAAATTTTCTTAAAAAATTTGTTTTTATAGGTTTATAAAAATTTAAAGTCTATTATAAAGTGGGTTTCCCAAAGGAATTTTTCCCTCTGTTGCTTTGTGATAGGTGATCCTTTTATTATTTTAAAGAGGGCCCTCTTAGCTCTTTTACCAAACGGGAATGAATGGGTTTTGGTCAATGTTTAGTGTAAGTTTGTTAGTCCTCATCCAGGTAGATATTTTCTGTAATTCGGTATTTACAGTATTGGCTATGTGACTGGGCTCGGGTGAGAGAAGACGTATGTAGTGTCATCTGCAAATAGTGTGGGTTTGAGTAATTGCGAAGCATTTGGAAGGTCATTATGTATAGGAGAAAGAGAAGAGGGCCAAGGACACTTCCCTGTGGACACCAACTGTAATTGGTTGCGCAGAAGAGTTTGCCCCATTTGCGTACACATATTGGCTTCTGTTGCTGAGGTATGACTTGAGGTAGTTGAGGGAGTGCCCTCTTATACCATAGTGTGACAATTTACGTGGAGCAAGTCATGGTCAACTGTATCAAAGTGACATGGTTCTTAGGCAAATTGATAAATTAAAACCTAACAAATCCCCAGGCCCTGATGAACTGTATGCAAGGGTTCTAAAGGAATGTACGAGGAGCTTAGCAAACCTCTGGCTAATCTTTTCAACATATCACTACAGACTGGCATGGTGCCAGATAAGTGGAAATGGCAAATGTGATACCTATTTTCAAAGCAGGTGACAGATCCTTAGCTTCGAACTATAGACCGATAAGCCTAACCTCCATAGTGGGAAAATTTAGGGAATCAATAATTGCCGAGGCAGTTCGTAGAAACCTTGAAAGCACAAATTAATGAACAAATCTCAGCATGGTTTTACAAAGGGGTGTTCCTGCCTTATGAATTTATTAACTTTTTTCACTAAGGTATTTGAGGAGGTAGATCATGGTAATGAATATGATATTGTGTATATGGACTTCAGTAAGGCTTTTGATAGGGTCCCACATCAGAGACTATTGAGGAAAATTAAGGCACATGGAATAGGAGGAGAAATTTTTTCCTGGATAGAGCATGGTTGACAAATAGGCAGCAGAGAGTTTGCATAAATGGGGAGAAATCAGAGTGGGGAAGAGTCACGAGTGGTGTTCCACAGGGATCAGTGTTGGGCCCCCTGTTGTTCACAATCTACATAAACGACATTGATGAGGGCATAAAGAGCGACATAAGCAAGTTTGCCGATGACACCAAAATAGGCCGTCAAATTCATTCTGACGAGGACATTAGAGCACTCTAGGAAGATTTGAATAGACTGATGCAGTGGTCGGAGAAGTGGCAGATGCAGTTTAATATAGACAAATGCAAAGTTCTAAATGTTGGACAGGAAAATAACCATGCCACATATAAACTAGATAATGTCGATCTTAATATTACGGATTGCGAAAAAGATTTAGGAGTTCTGGTTAGCAGTAATCTGAAACCAAGACAACAGTGCATAAGTGTCCGCAATAAAGCTAACAGAATCCTTGGCTTCATATCAAGAAGCATAAATAATAGGAGTCCTCAGGTTGTTCTTCAACTCTATATATCCTTGGTTAGACCTCATTTAGATTATGCTGCACAGTTTTGGCCACCGTATTATAGAATGGATATAAATGCTCTGGAAAACATACAAAGGAGGATGACAAAGTTGATCCCATGTATCAGAAATCTTCCCTATGAGGATAGACTGAGGTCCCTGAATCTGCACTCTCTAGAAAGGTGTAGAATTAGGGGGGATATGATTGAGGTGTATAAATGGAAGACAGGAATAAATAAAGGGGATGTAAATAACGTGCTGAAAATATCTAGCCTAGACAGGACTCACAGCAATGGTTTTAAGTTGGAAAAATTCAGATTCAGGAAGGATATAGGAAAGCACTGGTTTGGTAATAGAGTTGTGGATAAGTGGAACAAACTCCCAAGTACAGTTATTGAGGCTAAAACGTTGTGTAGTTTTAAAAATAGGTTAGATAAATGCATGAGTGGGTGTGGCTGGGTGTGAGTCGGACCTGACTAGCTTGTGCTGGGTCTGGTGCCGTGCTCCTTCCTTGAGTGAAGGTGACCAGACTTGGTGGGTCATTGGGCTAATCTGGGGAAGAGGTCATTAGTCTAATCTGGGGGGGGGGGCTTACATGGACCTGCTCCGCATGGGTCAGTAGGCCTGTTTGCAGTGTTCCTTCTTTCTTATGTTGATAGAACTTATACCTGCAGTATCATCTGCAAAGGATGATACGGTGCTGTGGATCACGTCTCTGTCTATTCTGTCTATGTTTGATACGAGGATGAGGAACAGGTCGGGGGCGAGCACTGTGCCTTGTGGAACAGAACTCTTCACTATGACAGCCTCCGATTTAACTCAGCTGACCACTACTCTTTGTGTTTAGATTGGTTAGGAAGTTGAAGATCCATCTCGCCACTTTGTCAGTTATTTCTTTAGCACGTATTTTGTGCGTATTACGCCATGGTCACACGTGTCAAAAGCTTTGCAAAGTCTGTATATATTACAATTTTGCATTCTGTTTTTCTTCCAGTGCATCCAAGACCCTAGACTGAAGTTACACCCTACAAACCGAAGTTGAGTCTCTAGACTGAAGTTAGGTCATCTAGACTGAAGTTAGGCCCTCTAGACTGAAGTTAGGCCATCTAGACTGAAGGGTTTGGTCATCTAAACTACAGTTAGGTCACCCATATTAAATTTGGTCATCTAGACTACAGTTACGTCATCTAGATTGAAGTTAGGTCATCTAGACACAGTTAGGTCACCCAGATTGCAGTAGGTCATCTAGATACTTTACAATCAGATCGAAGTTGGG
>NC_069463.1:2489093-2594249 GCF_026875155.1 Cherax quadricarinatus
AAAAAAGTATATCCCGACCAAGAGGAAACCTTTGGTATAAAACTGTTTGTACTCTGCGACTGTGACAGTGGCCTTGTATTGGATATTGTTGTATACACGGGAAGTAAAGCATTGAAAGATACCAGGATGTTATTGGGTATCTCAGGTGACTAGTGAGAAGCATGATGGCACCTTATCTTGGGTAAGGGCATACATTATATACCGAAAAACTGGTACACAAGCCCTTTACTCAGTGATTTCTTGCAGTGAACAAGACAGATGTGTGTGGCACAGTGCGTTCTAATCGTAAATATATGCCCAGGTTTCAACGCAGGTGCTCGGGGTGATGAGGTGCAGGTGTTTACTGCCAATGCATCATGGCATTACGGTGGCATGAAAAACGAGATGTCACATTGTTGACAACCATTCACCGTAACAAAATGCAAGACAGTGGCCCAAAGTTGATAGAATGAATAATGAACATATTCGAAAAACCAGTGACAGTGATTGATTATACACAAAACATGCCCTGGTGACAAATGTGACATGCAGTTTGCTTTGTTGATTGTGTTCGAAGATTTTACAAGTGGTACATGAAACTTTTTTTTCCATTTTCATGGACATTTCAATGCTCAATGCATATAATATGTACCAAGTGAAGACTGGCAACAGACCACCGTATGGTGAATTTTGTTTGTCTGTTGTCAGACAACTCATAATGAAGTACCAGGTAACAACACCTGCTAAAAAACCAACCCCTCGAATCCTCAGGATATACCCAAAGCGTTTGAGGAGGGAAGGTGATCATTCATAATACAGCTTCCTTCAACTCAGAAAAAATTTGCTCAGAAGAGATGCATAGTCTGTGCACAAACAAAACGACGGCAACAAAGACGCAAAGACACTCGGTTTATGTGTGAGGAATGTAAGGTGCCTCTGTGTACGGTGCCTTGTTTTCAAGGAGTTACACAAGCTCCAGCAGTTTTAAAACCAGCCAGTGATTTTATAAAATTTATAAATATATGATAGAACATTACTATTATACAAGATTTGTGCATGTTTATTGTAATAAACAAAACAGTGGTAAACAATAATATGATAATAACTTTAGTGCGGTTATTGTGTTCAATACAGTGAGCTTATATATATACATTATATACAGTATTGGTCTCTCAGGCCCCAAATGTTAGTAGGAATAGAAAAAAATTGGAAAAGAAAAGAAAAAACTATAAAAAACTTAAAATAAAGTAATGCGTGTATGTGGAAATCGTCGAAGTTGCCACCACCCGGTCATTTTGGGTCAACTTCTTGGCACTGTATCTCGGTAAGTACCAATCAGAATTTTTTGTTTTTGTTTTATTACCTTCACAAAAATATACTCTTTAATTCTGTAAGAAAAAATCATTTTTTTTTTTTTTTCAAAATTTCTTGGACACTGGGGCACCCCTTCCGATTTTGGCCTTGGACCCTGAAAGGGTTAACTACACAGACACATGACATATACACTAGAATGAATAAAATATGCCATTACGTATGTGGCTAGTGGTGGTGGTGGTGGCGGCACAGCGACCATTATTGTTGTTGGAGTTTATAGGGCCACCACAGCAGCCATTCCTGCTCCTGACTATATACCTTCCCATGCTCTTCTTCTAACAGAAAACAGAGTGTTTGTGAGGCAAACTGCATTAGATCACAACGTAGTTTCATAAGGAAAACAATGTAAGGAAATTATGCAGTACTACAGCATTTACCTTGGAGAAGAAATGTTGGCGATTGATGGTGGAGAAGAGATGCTGACAGAGGTTAATGATGGAGAAGAGATGCTGGCACAGCGGCTTATACTGTCAGGAGTTCATTTCTTTTTGGGTTTTTTCTATGGATAATCGTTTAATTGATACACTCTTAACCCTTTGACTTTCCCAACCCCAATTTCTGAAACATCTCACTGTTCCAAAATATTCTGAAAAAAATTTTTTTTTTCCTTCCCCAAAATTTTAGGTTTAATTTGCTGAGTTTTTAAGCCTAAAAATAAAATTTTGAAAATCAGTACTCACGAGATTAGAGGCGTAAATTTGGCAAAAAATTTGAGAAACCCAAAAGGCAAAAAGCGCAAATTTCCGTTTCACCCTTTTACATTTATTTTTACCCCCCTTTTTAAAGGGTTTTTCCTGTTTTTTTAATTTTTTTTTCCTAAGTAACTTTTGGGGGCCTGTGAGACCAAAGTAAGGTGCAATGTAAAAATTAAAACACCATTGTATGAAACACAAAAAAAAGCACAAACAATTATAAAATTATACTGTTTAAAAAAAGTTTTTTGCACAAACCAACAATAAAAAAAATTTTTTTATTACTATTGCTCTATAAATACTATATAACATATATATAGTCCCCGGGCCCTTTTTTCCCTTTCAAGTTTTACATTGGAAGTTTGGTTTTTGTGTGTTTGTAGTGGGATTTCAAAATGGGGCTGAGTGGGGTGTGGCGCGTAAAATGACAAATTATACCATCATTTGCTACACTTACTGCCTGTCAACACCCATGGAGTCCCTGCCTTTTTTCCCCACCTTCCTCTCATCTTTTCCCTTCCCCCTTCTTTCCTTCTGGTATCCGGGCATTGCTTTCAGCCACAAACTCCTAAAAACCCAAAATTCATCTTCAGCGAAAATTTCCACTGGTTAGGGGGCCTTCACTGGGGAAAAAAAGAGCCCCAATTCGCCGGGGTTTTTTAAAGGGGGGGGGTTTTTTTTTTTCTTCCCGGCTAGGCATGCTAAAACAAGGAATACGAAATGGCTTTTCCCAAAATGCACCCCCGGGGTCCCCAAATTTTTTTTTTTATACTGTGCACATAAACCATGGAGACCTTTCCCTCTCACATTTTAGGCCTCCCAGCTTTACCCGTTTGGGATTTCAACCGCCACAATTTATCCCTATTAAATGTAAAAAAAACATTGGTTTTTTAAGAAAGTAATATATTTCGGGCCCAAAAAAGTCAAAAGGGGTTTTTGAGACAAAGTTTAAGCAATTAATTGCTACACTTTTTCCCCTGAATTAAAATGCTACAATTTTAAATTTTTTTGTTTACTTCCTATTCCTGATTTTTTGGGTTTTTTTCCAAAAATTTTTTCACACTTTCATCTGCAGGGAAATTTCGGTAAAATATGTCCCAAGGAGGGTTTTTTTTTCCTACTTTTTTTAGAATGTTTTGGGGAAAAAAGTTTATTTCAAAACAAACATTAAAAGACTCCCTTTTGCTTAAGTATTGTAAAATATCAAGAATGGTACGCTGGGACTGCTTGGGCCCAAATTTCCCTTTAAACCCCCCCCACCCTTTTTTGTGTTTTACGAAATTTTCCCGTTTTTAAAATTTAAGGGAAAACGTCCTCTTTTTTCTCCAGCCCCCCCTGTCCTTTGACTTGCTTTTTTAGGGGGCCCCTGGTTGAAACATGAAATTTTTTTCAAAAAAAACTGCATGAAATGTAAGGAAAACAAGAGAATCCTTCCACTGCGAGGGAAACTCCGTAGGAAACGGGCAAAGAGTGTTTTTTTGATGCTCTGCATCTTGGGGGTGGTGCTTGGAATTAATTATGGGAATTTTTGATTTTAGTATTACATGGAACCCGGTTTTGTCCTTTCTGTTTCCCGGGGCAGGGGCCCAAAGGCAAAACAATATTTCCCCTAAGAAAATTACCCGGTAAATTTTCCCAAATTTAAACCATTTCCGACCCAAAAAAAAATTCCAAAAAAAAAACAGTGGGCCTGACCAGCATGGCATCGTTTAAAATTTTAAAACTGATGTGATACATTTTTTAAACCCAAAAATTTTTCCTCAACTAGCGCTTAAAACCCGACCACGCTATTCGTCCCGTTTCCCTACGTTTCCACTTTGGCCCGGGCCCTCACTTGGGCCCTTGGGGCCCGTGTTTACAAGCCCCGCCCGCCACCCCGGTCAAATTCCAAAAATACAACAACTAGAACATTTTTATACCATCACAGCCTTTTTTAATGATTGCACCTGCAAATTTGTCACCATTTAAACCCCCAAGGAAAACCCCCTTTCCCAGTGCCCAAAAATACAGCAAAAAAGGGGGAGAATTACTAGGAGATGAAGAAAGAGAATAGCAAGTATGAAAAATGGAAATGCGTGACTCGAGCTGGTCAGGTTGTATAATAAAAACCCCCAAACAACCAAAACACTACTTTTTTGGGAAGAAAACGGCAATCAAGGGAAACGTTCTTGCCAAAGGGGCAACTAATTTTTCGAAACTGAGATCGTAAGTGATGAAGATGTTGAGAGTTTTATTGGGGTGGTTTTTAAACAGAAAAAAATTGCAGGGGACCCGCATCTCCTTTAAGGATCAATTTTGAAAAGGCTAGGAAGCTTGGAAAGACGATTTAAAATTAAAAAAAATCCAAACAACTAGTGTGTGAGTGAAAATTTTAAAGGGCCCGCCCAAAAGGGTTGGGTTTTTGGGATTTTTAAAAAGCTTAGTGGCATTCATAGTGGGGAAAAGGCATGGTGAGGCCTTTTTTTGTTTTTTCGGACCAAAAACGGCCCAAAAAAAATGTCAGGCATTTAAGGGTACATAGACATAAGGGGCTGAAACCTGAACAAAATGTTTAATTGTGACGAAACAGGCCTGTTTTGGAAGAAAAAAGCCAAGCAGGACATACATTACTCCGGAGGAAAAAGGCACTCCCAGGACATAAGCCTATGAAAAAACACTTACTCTGTGATGTGGCCAATGCAGGGTTTGCAAAGTGAAGCCTTTATTGGTGTATCATCTAAAACTCCCAGAGTGTTCAGGAAAACAATGTCCTAAAGGGCTAATTTGTGGCGTGGGGGGCAACAGAAGGAAATGGGTCACTAGGTTTTTTTTCTAGACTTTTTACGCCATGCATTTGCCCCAAATTAAAAAATTACCAATTTGAAAAAAAATTAGACCTTAAGTGCCTCCTGGTTTTAGACAATCTCCTGTCATCCTTTTAGATTTGGGGCAGAGCAACTTTCTAGGGACATACTTCATTAAGGGGAAAATTTTTTGCCTCCTAATACCACTCCTCTCCTGCAGCCCATGGCCACTTTATTTCCCAAACTTAAAGAAACTGTACACAAAAGCTATGTTTAAAAGGGTGCTTGTAGTGACCTTTCAAAACTAACTGACTCAAGAGAGTTTTGGAAAATAAATTTAAACCACCCTCAATTTGTAAAAAATTAAAGGAAGGTTTGGGGAGGAAGTGACAAGAGGGCATTGAACTCGCGGGAAAAAAACTGGGGCCAGAAGATAGACAAAAGGATTTTGGGGGGTTTGGGGCTAACCCTGAAACCATGCTTTTTGAGGAAACCTTTGTGGAATAGGGAAGTCCTTGGGGTTGGGAGGTTATGGGAGGATTGGAAATTGGGTGGAGACAGTGAAGAACTAACCACTGAGGGCTCAGATCATCTGAACACAAGAGGGCAACCTGGGGAAAAAGCTTCGGAGGGGGGGGAAGAGAAAATGAAAATTGCCTCTTCTAAATAAAGAAAGTGTGCAAATGGCTTAAGTGCAAACCTTTTTGATAAAAAAACACCCTGAACAGCTACTGCAACCGTGTTGGAAACCGTACACGACAAGTTGGAACCACTTTAGGAAATCAAAAAGGAACGAAGGTATTATGGACAGATATTTCACAGAAGCCATGCTCTGAAGCTGGTCCTATGGGATTAAAAAACAAAGGGGAAATAACCCCCAAAAAAACTTCTGCCTCAATGCTAAAGGAAGCATTCCCCTTCTAAAACTAAGAAATAACGCTCTCCCCTCCTCCCCCATCCCATCAATCATCCCAACTTTAAAAAAGGTAAGTGTCATGTAACTGTGCAGTAAATCTTTATTTTTGTGTATTAAAATTTTAAAATTTCATGTGGGAAAAATTTTTTTTTTTTAAAACTTTTGGGGGGTCTTGCACGGATTTTTTGATTTCCATATTTTTTATGGGGAAAATTAACTTGACTAACATAATTTTTTACAACGATGACCCAGGAACGGATTAATATTTCGGGTTTAGGGTCCCCTTATACATTTTTTAAAGAATAAAAAGTTTTTTCATACACCAACACAATAAATACATATATACTTTAACCCCCTTTACTGTCGCAACCCCAAATCCTAGGTGTGTCCTGGGGCGCAAAATTTCCCCCCAAAAAAAAAAAAAAAATTTTTTGTCTTTTGAAATATAAGAATCTTTTTCCCCATTTTTTAAAGACACCAAAAAAACAAATTTTATGGAAAACTGATGGAAATTAGCCTCGTGAATTAGCGACCTCAGCGATATTTACAATAGCAATTTCGCCCACTGTAGCCCTTTTTCGGTAATTCCATTGTTTTCCCTTGACCAAACCAAGCTATTTCTTTAGAACTCCATTTTTTTTTATAGATTTATAAAAGAAAATGCCCCTTTTTAATAAAAAATTTTAAAAATTTTTTTTTTTAAAAATTTTATTTTAAAAAGGGGGTTTTTAAAAAACCGAATTTGGCCAAAATACCCTTTTTTCATATCAGAACCCCTTTTAATTTGCTTTCATTTAAAAATTTTTATTCAAAAACAAAAAAAAAGAATTTCCCGGCCCTAAAATAAATTTCTTTGTTTAACCCTTCAGCTGTATAATACTTTGCTTTTTTTAATTTTTTATTTTTGAACATCGGCAAAAACCCAAACAACAAATTTCACAAAAGGGAAAGGTAACTGTAAAGGTACAGGACCACCCGGGCTTAAGACTGATTTCGGTTAAAGAAAAACCCGGGTGGTAAGTCGAAAGGGACATAAGCAAATTTTAAACTACTGAATAAAAACATCACACTTTTGTAATCCCTTTTTTTTAAATTGTTTTTTTTTTTGGAAATTTCATTTTTTTTACTTTACTTTTTTATCTGTTAGAAACTGTATTTTTATACTGAAAGGGTTTTGGGGATAAACTGTGTAAAACCACAAAAAGTTGTTTTTTCCCAAAAATTTTTGGCATAAAAAACCACAGTGGGAAGGGCCAAGTGGTCGAAAGTCGAACATTCCTAAGCCCGGAGTTAGGTGTGTTAAGACCCTTAAAACAAAAAACATTCTTCAAATTTTTACCAGTCGGGTTTTTGGGGAGATCTCTTTAAAAAATGACACCTTCCTCTTTAAATTTTGGAGGGACTTCCTGAGAACTGAAATGTCACTAAAAATTTTTCATGGGAATGGTAACCTTTAGATTTGCAAAACCCCTTTGATAGGGCCCAAAACCCGAATAATTACAGAAAAACTACAACCCTGTCAGCAAAAATTCTTTTGACGGGTTTTAAGTCCTACCTGAGCAACGGGAAACAAATTTCAAGATCAACAACACAGAACCAAACCACTTTTATTAACTTTGGGGGGTTTCCCCCAAGGTAGAAATCTGGGTCCTTTACCCTTCCTGTGCTATGGGGAATGACAATCCACATGTCAAATGCAAGCTACAACTGCATGCAGATGATAGTGCTCTGTTAGCATCAGGAAAAACCCACAAAAATTTTGCTAATTTTTTTTAACCTAAAACTAGAGTCCCAAATAGCAAAGGTTGGAAAGAGGGACAAATTATCACTACACTTGGGGAAAAACAGAACCAAAATCCCTTTTTTGGGCAGGGAAACAAAAATTTGAAAAGGGTAAATTTTTTTAAATGTCCAGTGAAAAGGGGGAACCCATTATTACAGAAAATTAAGTGAAATATCGGGGCCTCCCCTTTGACCCAAGAAATGTCGGATAATTAATGGGGAACAATGTTTTAAACACATTGCAACATCGGGGTATTTTATTGTAACTTTTTGGCCATCCAGGGTTTTTAAAAATACAAATTCTAGGAAAATAGCTTGAAGACATTAGCTAAAATACAGAAGAAGGTAACCCGCCCCTCCCCCGGGATAGGGGGCAAGACACCAATTGGGTGGAATTCTGAAGCAGAAGCCAAGGAGCCGGGGGCGCTTATTTAGTAACTCGGGTTTTTAGGGCAAAACGAGGGAAATAGCCCCCTGGTAGGGGGATTCCCTAGGGAAGCGGGCCCCTTCCCCCAAAGAGTGGGTTTAGTTTAGTATAGTTTGAGCCCGTAAAGGGTTATTAAAATTCCCATAATCGTGAAGTTTTAAAGTACATGCCCCTCAAATCAAGATTCCAGATGTTGCGGGTTTTCTGAAATTTTGTGCAAAAAAAGGTAAAATACTCCCAAAATCATGAATCTTAATTCGAGGCATGTACAAAACCCTTTCACGATTCTGAGGACATGTAAAAAAACCTTCACGTTTCTGAGGACATGTACAAAAACCTTCACACTACGAAAACCCTACAACAAACCCATCCCCTTTGGGGAAAGGCCCCTGTTTCCCACTGGGGAATCCCGCCTCCCATGCTATGCCCCCCGTCTGCTACCCCTGACGTTACTATTTTAAGGGCGAAAGGCTCCTTGCTTCTTGTTTCAGAATCTCCAAAACTATGGGGCTTTTTCGCCCCCTACTCCTGGGTTAAAGGGGGCTGATTACCTCCCTCTTCTTAAATAGTCCCCCACGGGCTTTAAGCAAAGTCCTAAATTTTGAATTGATAAAGCCACTGATGGGGAAACATCTACAATAAAGATACCCGATGGGTTTCACCCGTTCTTTAATTTTTGTCTTTTCGGAAATTTTATACCATTTTTGCACAGGGAACAATGTTTTTAAAGAAAGCGAATTTCCAAAACTAAAAATTTCCCCTACAAACAGACACAGTGTTTAACCCAAATTTAGGGTCCCCAGGACCCAAGTCTAGCCTCATAAAAAAAACAAATTTAATCAAATTTTTTTATCCCCTTTCAAATTACATTTTTAAAATTTTTTTTGAAATTACAAATAAGTTAAAAGTGCTGAGAGAGCCAAACCCTTTATGCCAGGCATTATGGGCAAATTAATTTGATAGCTTACAGACTATTTTTAAACCCCCGAAAGGGGCTCGGGACCATACGCAATGCCCCCAGGGGCGGTCACGTACTTGTACCCTAAATTCTACGCCTTCCCAAATTGGGGGGACCCTCAAAGTGGGAGGCCCTACCCTATGAAAAAAATGGGTTTTTGGTCAGTGTGCCCCAGTATAAAAAAAAAACCTGAAGCACCTGTGGGATGAAAAAAAAAAAAACTAGACTGTTTTTTTTTTTCAAACAGCGTCTTTCATGTTTTTAGTATTTTAATTTTTGGTTTGTATTACGTTTTCCTTTTGGGCCCCAGTTGAAAGAATGGAAAATAAAATTACAGAAAATAGAGAGGGTTTTGATTGGGGTTTTACAATGAACCCAATTAACCCTTAAACTAGCTCCAAAAAATTTGCAAAAATGACGATTTTTGCTGATTTCAACAGTAAAAAAAATCAAGCTTAGTTCCAATACACTCAAAAAGGGGGAAACTAATATTCCCTTTTTCAAAATTTTGCTGAACCATTTTAAACCCCTTTTTCAAAGAGCAGTAGTAAAACTAACGGGAAAAACCCATTTTCCCGTGAAATAAAAAATTCAAAATGGGGAAAACAAAACAATGCAAAAAGGGGCATAGAGACATGGCAAAAAAAAAAGATTAAATGTTTTTTTTAGGGGCCACAAATGTTTTGTTCCCCCTTTATTCGTACCCTATTTCAAAATTTGACATCTTTTGAAAATTTTTTTGAAAAATTTGGGCCCAAAATTTCCAGTTTTTTGACCATTTATTGAAATAGTTGAAATCGGTAAAATTTCGGGTTCTGGGCCCCTTTAATCGATAGAACAAATGAGTTTCTAGGGGAAAAAAGCTATGATTTTGTCAACTGCAGCATTGGAATTGGCCCAAAAAAGGGCCCCAAAGTGGGGGAAATCGCCCACCCTTTTAGACAACTAAACTTCGCACGCGGAATTTCCCAAATTTTTCATACTTTTGGTGTTTATATGATCGGAAAAAGATTTTCCCATCATTTTTATAAGAAAAAACTTTTTTTTTTTTTTTTTTTTTTTTTCAAAAAAAATTTTTTACCTGAGAAAAAGTTTTGGAGAGGGCCTCTCAATCCTCCAAGGTTAATAAAAAAAGAAACTGAAAATTGTTTAAGTTGTACATCTTTTTATTTATAAGTACAGAGTAATTTTTCTCAAAATTTTCAATTTGTTTTCCCAAAAGTAAATAATTTAAATTAAAATTATGGGAATATAACTTGTGAGTTGTTTAAAAATAGTTTACAATATGAAATGACAACTGGGTTTTAAGGCATAATTTTTTTGGTTAGATTTTTTAAAAAAACAAGGAATTTTTTTTTAATGTATGAACTTTGGGGGTTTACAAATTTTAAGTTTTTTAAAATTTAGGTAATTGGGGGATTTTTTGGGGTTTCGTTAAAAATTGATTTCATGGGCCCCCAAAATAATGAAGGGGCCCTCAAAAAGATAAATTTTTCCACATAAGCATTTGATTAAAAAATTGTTGGGCCCGTCCCGAACCCGTCCATCCAGGGAAAATGGGCCCCGCGCCCGCGGGCAATTTTTTTACAAAACCAGGGGTTTCTGGTTTCCCTCAACACTTTTACATTTTGTATTATTTTCCCCTGGTTTTTTTGTGCTTGTAACCCACTAAATAAGCCACCATGGGGGCCCGTGGGGAAAAAAGGGGAAAAATCTATCCAAAATACATTTGGGGCCCCGGGCCCTCTGTTGCGACCCTGTCAGCTGTTAAATGCACCACCATCACTGTACTACTCGAAGATGTGGAGAGACTGTTGTTTTGGGGTGGCTTAACGGGGAAAAAAAAAAAATTACTGAGGAACAATTTTTCCTCAAGGTTAACCCCAAAAAACGAAAACCCCAAAACCCAAACCAAAAAAAAAAAGCCCCCAAAAAACCCCCCAAGGAACCCAAAAAACAAATTTTTCCCGGAAACGTTTTAAATTAAATTTCCATGGGGGTTTTTTTTAGGGTTTTAAAACAACCCTTGCAAACACCCCGGATGATCCCGGGGAAAAAAATTTTAACCCCACAGTTTTTAATTTGCCGAAAAGGGTTTTTTGGGGAAAAAAAATCCAAACAGGACCTCTTACTCGGGAGAAAAAGGCACCCCCGGGACAAAACCAGAAAGACAGCTAATTTTCCTTTTGTTGTAATGCTAGTGGGGATTGCAAAGTGAACCCTTTATCACTATAACTCTGAAAATCCCGGGGTTTCAAAAAAAAACTGTCTCCTCATCATAAAACCTTCAATAAAGGTGTCTTTTTAAACATTTTTTTATATAGTTATTGTGCATGTCCATTTTTTTCCCTTTGTAGAGAAATGTAATTTCATAAATTTTTAATACTTTTGGCTGTCAGGGAGGGATTAACTGTTTTTCCCTTTAAATTTGGCTAACGATAATTTTTTTGTAACAGAGCTCTCTGAACAGTTAATACAGTAAAACCCCGTTTCGCGATACTAATCCGTTCCTAGAGCTCACGTAAACCAAAAATACAAAAGCGAACCAATTTTTCCCCCCAAAAGAAACAAGGAAAAAAATTTCATCCGTCAAGACCCCCAAAAAGTATAAAAAAAAAACAAAAAATAATGAAAGAAAATTGACATTTCCCTTTTAAAAACCCCCCCGGGGTCCAAAGGGCCAAAATCTGAAGTGGTGCCCAGTGTCCAAAAAATTTTTGAAAAAAAAAAAATAATTTTTTCTTACAGAATTAAAGAGAATTTTTTTGAAGGTAAAAACAAAAAAAAATTCTGATCAGTACAGGGGACCCCCGAACAACTTAATCCGGGCAAGGGGCTGATTGTTATGCGAAAGACAGTATCGAATAAATTTTTTTCCCCATAAGAAATAATGGAAATAAAATTTAATTTCCGGGCAAGACCCCCAAAAAGTAGAAAAAAAAATTTTTACCACATGAAATACTTTTTCCACCACAAAGAAAAGGATACATGCACAATATAGAGTAACATGCACAATATATATTGTGCATGTACTACTCACAAAGAAGAATAAATGACATTTACCTTTATTGAAATGCAGCAATGACGTTTGAACACTGTTCCTGGATGCTTTTCCTCTTATACTGTGGGGTCCTTTTGGTTTTTCTTCCAAACAGGCCTTATCCCACTGTGATGCCACTACGATTTTAAATCTCCATCCCAACCCTTTGCTGGTTTTAAATTCACCAATAGGGCACAAGTTCCAGGTATTTTTTCCCTTTTTCACCGGGGGTTTTTAAATCGACGGGTTGGGGGTTGCACCTGGGGACAAGATAAGGCCCCAAGGAAATAAGTTAGACAGCTTCGATGACACTGATTTTTTTTTGGGTTACCGGGGGGCAAATCCTGGGGGAAAATTTTTCTTGTATTCTCAATAACCCACACCACAACGGTGCTACAGCACAGCCAGCAGAAAGCGACAGTGCACACAGCAGCAACATAAACGCAGCAGCAGATGGTACTACGCAGCAGCAAGGGTCCCCAAAAAAACAGCAGCAGCAGAGCAGCAGCAGCTGAGGGTGGACAACAGCAGCAGCGCTGCAGGAACAGCAGCAGCATACGATCTACAGCAGCAGCAACATGCACAGCAGCAGCAGACAAACTACAGCGGGCAGCAATGGTACTACACAGCAGCAGCAGCTGAGGGTGGTACAACAGCAGCACGCTGACAGTGCTAAGCAGCGCAACAAGCTACAGCCAGCAGATATCAAAAGCAGCAGCAACGGTATACAGCAGCGCAGCAGCTGTACCCCCAAATAGTAGCGATGGTTGTTTGGGGGTTTTTTTATAAAAAACCGGGCCACTGGGAGACAACACTCCACTTTCATACTTATCAAATCTTTTTTTTCTCTCTAATTAAATTTCTCCCCCTTTATTGCGGGGGTTTTGCACTGAAGCTTTTTTGGGGGCCCAGGTCACTTATTTTCCAATAAATCACAAAAACACTGTAATAAAACGAAATTTTCCGTTGTATGTTTGGGGAGTTACCGCGGGGGGCTGGCGGGGAAACAATGCCCCGGGGGCCATGGGGGGCGGCAAAGGGGCACTTTACGCGTCTCAGACGAAAAAGGGGAGCGGGTTTTTTGAGGGGTATGCAGGCAAAATTTTTGCGATAAAAGCGAGGGGTATGGGGTGAACGTCATGCGTGCGTAGGTATGCGGGGGTCCACTGTATTTACCGAATACAGTGCCAAGAAGTTTGTAAAAAATGATTTGGCGGGGGCAACACGCCGAATTCCACATCGCACATTACATTTTTTAGCGATTTTTAAGTTTTTTCTTTTCTTTTCCTTTTTTTTCTATTCCTACTAAATTTGGGGCCAAAGCCCAATACTGTATTAATGTATATAATAAACCACTGTATTGAACACAATAACCGCACAAAGTTTTATCATTTTATTGTTTCCCACTGTTTTTTATTACAATAAACATGCACAAATCTTTATAATACAAATTTTTCTATCAATATTTACAAAATTTAAAAATCACGGCAGGTTTTAGAACTGCTGAGCTTGGGGTACCCCTTTAAAAAAGGGCACCAGCACAGGCCCCTTTACTTCCTCACACTAAACCAGTGTTTTTGGTCTTTGTTGCCGCTTTTTTGTTTTGCACAACAATGCATCTCTTCTGAGCAAATTTCTTCGAGTTAAAGGGAAGCGTATTAAAAAAATGATCCCCTTCCCTCCTCAACCCTTTGGGTATATCCTGAAAATTTCGGGGACCTTTTTGTATAGCAGGTGTTCTTACCTGGACTTAAGATTGTCTGACAACAGACAAAAAAAATTCACCAAAAAGGTGGTCTGTTGCCAGTCTTTAGGAAAATTTATATGCATTGAGCAAAAAAATGTCCATAGATGGAAGAAAATTTCATGTCCACTTGAAACTCTTCAACACAGTCAACAAAACCAATCTGCATGCACATTTGTCAACCAGCACATGTTTGTGTAAATAAACACTGTCATTTGGTTTTCGAATACGTTCATTAGTCACCATCAACTTTGCCACTGTCTTGCTTTCATTACGGTGAAGGGTTTTCCAATGGCATCTCGTTTGTCAGCCCCCGTAATGCCATGAGCCTTTGGGCGAAAACACCTGTACCTCACCACAGCACCTCGTTAAAACTGGGCAATTTTACGAAAAACGCACTGTCCACACACATCTGTCTTGTTCCTCGCAGAAATCACTGAGAAAAGGGGCTTGGTACCGTTTTTGGTAATAATGTATGCCCCTTCCCAAAGAAAAGGGCCATCATGTTTCCCACACCCCCAAACCCAATAACATTTTTGGTATCTTTAAATTTTTAAAAGTGTTACAACAATATCCAACCCAGGCCACTGCACAGTCCCAGAGAAAAAACTTTATACCAAAGCTTTTCCCCTCTTGCCGTATATCTGTTTAAATGACAGTCTCCCTTTCAACAAAATCAAAGACTCGTCAATTAAAGATTCTTGAAGGATAAAATATATGCTAAACTTTTTTTGAGTACAGAAAACATTTCTAATCTTGTATAACCTGTCACTTCTGTCAGGGCCCGGTTTGTCAGGAATCAACAACGTAAGAGTAAATAAACCTTTCACTGGGATGATTTCACTGAAGACCGGGGGTAGAAATTACCGATCTGTGACCAGTATCTTTTTTATTTTGCTTAAACATGAGCATAAGCATTATTGTTGCAAAAAGCAAAACATTTCTGCAACAGTGTCCTTTCCACCGTGTAGTCTTTACTGGGGTGATATGATTGTTTTACCATGGTTACTGAAATACTTTATTACTTCCCACAAATTTCCATCAATGGCAAAGAATAATTCAAAATTCCCGTTCATTGGCCGTGGTTCCAAGGAACAATAGGGAGAATTCCCCTTTGAAGTCATCAAAGTGGTGGGCTTGGGAAAAAATTGGGTTTTGCTGCCAATCCCACATATGGTTTGCGTGGGTACTGGACATCAAGGCTGGTTTCGGGTGGCTGGGTTGTTGGGGTGGGGGCTGACGCTCCCTTTGTCCTTAAATGACAAGTCAGCAGCGTGGGCCCAGCTGGGGTGGGGAGTCACGCAGGTGGTGCCACTACCTCACCCCCTACCACCCTCCCCTGATGCCTGGGCTATCCACCAAGTGTAGCCACATCACCTCACTATCACACCCAAAACTGGGGTAGGGGCCCCGGGATGTACCCCGGGGGGTCTCCGGGGTGTATCCGGGAGTACCCCCGTCCCCTGGGCACGCATAGGGTAAATTTTCCCGAGCCATGCTGGCGAACATACCGATGCTTTACTGGTGAATATGAAATTTCCCACTACACTACTCGAATGACGTTAGCGCAAAAAAATCACAATCCACTCACTATCTCATCATACGAAGTCAAGCCTGGCCACCGAAAATATTACTTTCTCTTGCGTTGAGGAACAACCGACGGATCACGATGCCCAACCCAAGGAAAGGTTTTTGGGGTCGTCAGGGGTTTTTTGCACTATTATCATATCCTGGCTTCTTTTTGGGCACAAATATCAAAGCCGTAAATTTGTCTTCATTTCCCCTTCCATCTGTCAGAACTTCAATAGGAAAGGAGTCCAATTTTCTGGGAGTGAGAGCTGACTTGGGCGAGGCATGGTGAAAAAAGGTTTAAATGAGCCTGCGTTCCCCAATGCTATGCGGCGCCCAGATTTTTTTTTTATGTGCACACCCACCACCAACCCGTTCTCCCCACATTAGGCCTTGAGCGCTTTCGCGCTAAATTTGACGGCGCTAGAATTTTTGGGATAGATCTACGTTTGGACACTCAACGTGAAGCCGTAATCTATGGGACGGCCCGAAAAAGGTTTTAAAGAAATCTGGTGATGACTATGGGGTGGGAGGGGGGAGAGTGTGGAGGAGTTAGCATTTTGAAGGGGGAAACCCCCCCCATTAGGCTTGAGGTAGCAGTCCTTTCCAGGTTACTTCCCTTCTTCTTTTAATGCCCCGGGCCAGCTTGAGAGTCACGACCTCTGTCCCAAAAAATAAAGTCACCTCACCATGCCTAATCACACTAGTAGCCACTACATTCTAAATCTTTCAAACCAACCTTTGCTGGCCTTAAATTTACACACTCACCACTAGTTTTCAAACAATTTTTTTACCCAAAAAAATCATGCAAAGCCCCAGCCTTTTCACAAATATTTCTTAGAATGCTATCTCCTGCTATTGTTTTTCATTTACCAACCAATAACAGTCTCTCAACATTTTCTAACACTTGTGGCGCTGTTTCGTAAACCAGTTGCACCTTTTGCAAGAACACTTCCTTTATTACCGTTTTTTTGCCACTATATAGAGATGGTTGAGTGGGGTTTTTCTATACAACCTGACCAGCTCCGACACACCACTCCCCTTTTGTACTTTGCAATTATCTCTTCTTCTTTTAAATCATTAGCATCCTTGGCTCGAAGGTTGGCACTGGGGTTTTTTGGGGGCCCCTGGTGACTTATTTGCAAAAAAAAGGCACCAAAAAAAGTGATAATATGGATAAATATGGGGAAAGTACCCAATGTATCCTTGATCGGCACACTGGCGGCTTTAAACACTGAACCCCGGGGGAGTTCAGGGCCCCACATGGACACTCTCAGAACCACATCGCATACCGGGTTTTGTTCCGGGGAAACGAGGCAAATTTCTGCGATACAAAGCATCTGTTTCCGGGGTTAACGGATACCCATACATCGCGAAAAACCGGGGGGCCCTGTTAAAATTAGCCGAGGGTCCCCTTATTTAGTTAGGTGAGCAAGTGTTTTTGAAAGCTTAAATTTTATGTTTAGGGCCGGGTTACTTTAGTATTTACGGAATGAATTCCAAATTTTGGGCCCTTTATGCATAGAGTTTTACAGAGTGAATGAAGATGGGGGACATCAAAAAAGGGTTGTTTTTGTGTTACGTTTGTGGCCTTTAAGGTTTGGGGAAATTTGAAAGGAGTGTTTATTTTGAGTGTAGTGTTCTATGTACTATAGGGACAGAGAATATGGAGTTCTTTACGGTGAGCATTTTAGACTTTTGAATATTGGGATAGCTGTCAGGGGTGGGGAATTTATCATTTTGACACACCTTTTGCTGGGTTTTTAGTGGCCTTTGGTGATTAAAATTTTGATCCCCAGCACAAACCCCTATGTGAGATAAGGATAGATGAGTGAATGATACAATGCAAGGAGAGCTGATTGCAGAACATAGTACAGTACCATATCTTTGATAGTATGCCTACTGATTTTCTTGGAAATTTGTTTCATATGTGTCTGGAATCCGAGGCTACTGTCAAGGTGGATTCCTAGGAATTTTCCCTCTGTGAGTCTTGTGATGGGTGATCCGTTTAGCATTATGTTAAGTGAAACATTTACAGCTCTGTTTCCAAACTGAATGAAATAGGTTTTTGTCAGTATTGAGGGTAAGCCCATTAGTCATCATCCAGGTAGATATTTTCTGCAATTCGACATTAACAGTGTTGGCCAGAATGACTGGGCTTGGGTGAGGGAAGACGGATGTAGTGTCATCTGCAAATAATATGGGTTTGAGTAGTTGTGATGCAGTTGGTAGGTCACTGATGTAAATGAGAAAGAGGAGTGGGCCAAGGACACTTCCTTGTGGAACACCGACTGTGATTGGTTTAGCAGAAGAGTTTGCCCCATTTGTGTACACATATTGGTGTCTGTTACTAAGGTGTGACTTTGGGTTTAGTTGAGGGAGTGCCCTCTATACCATACGTAGTGTTTTAATTTAATGGCAGCAAATCATGGGACTTCTTTCTTCTCGAGAGCAGTATATATTAGTTCTAGCATGTGTATAACAGCATCATTTGTGCTTTTATTATTCCTGAATCCAAACTGAAAGGGGTTTTAGTATGTTGTGTGAGACAAGGTAGAAATAGATCTGTCTATGAATTAATTTTTCAAAGATTTTGGAGATCAGAGGCAAGTCAGAAATTGGTCTATAGTTATTCAAATCCGCATGATCACCTCCTTTGTTGACTGGGGTGACCCTCACTATTTTGAGAATTGCTGGGAAGGTGGAAGATTCAATGGATTTGTTAAGAGTGTTGCAATTATTGGTGGCAGTACTTGTGAAGCTTTTTTGTACATAAAAGGTGGTAAGTTATTTATGTCTCCTGCCTTGTTTTTAAGAGTGTTGATGATGAGCGAGACTTCACTGGGTTGGTTGGGGCTAGGAATAGTGTACTCGGGTAGGAGCCCGTGAGGTTGTCTGATGGATGGGTGTTTGACATTAGGATTTTGCTTGCTAGATTCTTTCTTATGGTGGAAAGGAAAACATTGAGTCTGTTTGCTGTTTCAGTTGATGAGAGTAGGGGGTTTGTCTGATTTTGTTAATTTGATTGCTTTGTTTCTGGATATCTTTTTAGTTCCTAGAATTTCAGATAGGGTTTTTCAGGTCTTTTCATATCACCTTTTTTTGTTATGAAAAACTGTTTACATAATACAATTTAGACTACTCTTGCTCTTCATGGTACTCCTCCTTAACAAAAAAACTGAAAGATAAGCCACAAATCACCCAGAACAAAATGGTGAGATTCATTCTGGACCTGGGTCCAAGAGAGAATATAGACCAGAATGAATTACAAACAACTGGACATGCTGAATGTTGAAGATTGAGTAAAACTAAAACTAAATTACATTTTAAAATTGCTCACAACCAGTGTCCCCAATATCTTATTGCCAATTATGTTAAAGCCGGGAACCAATGTACAGTGGACTCCCAGCATACGATATTAATCCATTCCTGAGAGCTCATCGTATGCTGAAATTATAGTAAGGCTAATTAATTTTCCCATAAAAAAATAATGGAAATCAAATTAATCGTGCAAGACCCCCAAAAGTATGAAAAAAAAAGTTTTAACACATGAAATATTAAGTTTAATGCACACAAACTGAAGAAGACATGCACAGTTAGTAGTACTCTACTAACAACAGAATACATGACACTTACCTTTAATGAAGATCTGGTGATGGTTGATGGGAAGGGAGGAGGGATGAGTGTCGAAGTTGTTATTGTTTAGAAGGGGAATCCCCTTATATTAAGACTTGAGGTAGCAAGTCCTTTTCCGGGGTTACTTCCCTTCTTCTTTTAATGCCACTAGGACCAGCTCAAGAGTCACTGGACCTCTGTCGCACAACATATCTGTCCATAGAGGCTTGTACCTCTCGTTCATTTATGACTTTTTTTAAAGTGGTTCACAACATTGTCATTGTAATAGTCACCAGCACAGCTTGCAATAGCTGTGTGAGGGTGATTGTCATCCATAAAGGTTTGCACCTTTGTCCACATTGTACACATTTCTTTAATCTTTGCAGTAAGCAACTTCTTCAATTTCTCTATCCCCTCCTCCAAAGCAGTTTCCTCAGGTTTGACCTCTTGCTGTTGAAGATGATCTAGCAGCTCATCAGTGTTTAGTTCTTCATTGTCCTCCTCCACCAACTTCCACATCCTCCCCACTAGCCTCCAACCCAAAGGACTTCCCCAATGCCACAATGGATTCCTCAACTGGCATACGATTCCCAGGGTTAGCCTCAAACCCTTCAAAATCCCTTTTGTCTACACATTCTGGCCACAGTTTCTTCCAAGCAGAGTTCAAGGTCCTTTTAGTCATGCCCTCCCAAGCCTTACCTGTAAGGTTTACACAACTGAGGATATGAAAGTGATCCTTCCAAAACTCTTTTAGAGTGAGTTGAGTTTCTGTGGTCACTACAAAGCACTTTTGAAACATAGCTTTTGTGTACAGTTTCTTAGAGTTGGAAATGACCCACTGCGTGCTGCAGCATTTTTTTATATGGTACACACTGATCACAGACTCATTCTCTCACATGTGGGCTTACCAGCTTTCTCCTGCTTGATTTGAAGCCGCTAGAATTTTTGAGAATATACACGTCAAACACACTGGCTCGTAAGACGTATATATACGACCGAAACAGTCAAACGGTTATTGCCAATGAATTTTATCCTCTCCCTAGTATATCTTCTTTTCTTGTAACTGCTTTTACACAGTTAAGATACTTACCTGTTTTTATACAATACAATACAGTTTTTATTTTAGGTAGTAGGTTGGTAGACAGCAACCACCCAGGGAGGTACTACCATCCAGCCAAGTGAGTGTAAAACGAAAGCCTGTAATTGTTTTACATGATGGTAGAATTACTGGTGTCTTTTTTGTGTCTCATAAACATGCAAGATTTCAGGTACGTCTTGCTACTTCTACTTACACTTAGGTCACACTACACATATATGTACACGTCTATGTATACACACTCATCTGAGTTTTCTTTGATTTTATCTTAATAGATCTTGTTCTTATTGCTATTCTTTTATATCCATGGGGAAGTGAAATAAGAATCTTTCCTCTGTAACCCATGAGTGTTGTAAAAGTCAACTAAAATGCCAGGAACAATGGGCTAATAACCCCTTTTCCTGTATAGCTTACTAATAAGAAAAAGAAGAAAACCATCAAAGTGGAATGTTTGAATGTGTGTGGATGTTGTGCGAATGATAAGAAAGAGATGATTGTGGATGTTATGAATGAGAAGAAGGTGGATGTCCTGGCTTTAAGTGAAACAAAGCTGAAGGGGGTGGGAGAGTTTCAGTGGGGAGAAATAAATGGGATTAGGTCAGGGGTTTCAAACAGAGTTAGAGCTAAAGAAGGAGTAGCAATAATGTTGAAGGATAAGTTACGGCAGGAAAAGAGGAAATATAAATGTATAAATTCAATGATTGTTGAGTAAAATAAGGCTTGGATGTGAAAAGTGGGTTATAGTAACTGTTTATGCACCTGGAGAAGAAAGAAGTGTAGAGGAGAGAGAGAGATTTTGGGAAATGTTGAGTGCATGTGTGGGGAGTTTTGAACCAAGTGTGAGAGTAATGGTGGTTGGGGATTTCAATGCTAAAGTGGGTAAAAATGTTGTGGGGGGAGTAGTAGGTAAATTTGGGGTGCCATTGGTAAATGAAAATGGGGAACCTTTAATTGAGTTATGTGTAGAAAGAGGTTTAGTAATAAGTAACACATATTTTATGAAAAAGAGGATAAATAAGTATACAAGGTATGATATAGCACGTAATGAAAGTAGTTTGTTAGATTATGTATTGGTAGAAAAAAGGTTGGGCTTCAGGATGTACATGTTTATAGAGGGGCAACTGATATATCGGATCATTATTTAGTTGTAGCTACAGTTATTTATTTATTTATTTATTTATTTATTTAGTAATTTGAGCATACATACAGAGGTACAAAAAAATACAGGTAAGAACAGCATGCCAAAGCCACTTATATGCATAGCATTACGGGCTGGCTTAAAATTAACTTAAGATTAACTAAGCAATGATGTAATCAGTGATAAAACATTATTGTAAACAGATAACTATAAAGCACAAATGAGTATTACAAAGACAGGTCATATGGTTGCATGCATTGCTGTACATTCAGTCGAATGGAGTATTCTGTTAGATTGGGTTTTAGGTTTAACATTTATGTGATATAATTGTGAGAAACATTTAAGATATACAATTTATAAGGTTCAGTTATTCAGTATTTATTTGGTTTTGGGTGAGTAAGTGATTTTTGAGAAGAGACTTGAATTTATAAACAGGTAGTGTTTCTTTTATATTTACAGGTAATGAATTCCAGATTTTAGGGCCTTTTATGTGCATTGAGTTTTTGCATAGCGTGAGATGGACACGAGGAACATCAAAGAGTGATCTGTGCCTTGTGTTATGGTCATGTGTCCTGTTGAGGTTGGCAAGGAGATGTTTGGGGGAGGGTTAATATCAGAGTTAAGTGTTCTATGTATGTAATAGGTGCAATAATAAGTATGAATGTTTTGTATGGTGAGTAGGTTGAGTGTTTTAAATATTGGTGGAGTGTGCTGCCTGTAGTGAGAATTTGTTATCATTCTAACTGCAGTCTTTTGTTGGGTAATTAGTGGTCTGAGATGGTTAATTGTTGTTGAGCCCCATGCACAAATTCCATAGGTGAGATAGGGGTAAATAAGAGAGTGATATAGAGCCAGGAGGGCTGACTGTGGAGCATAGTACCGTATCTTCGATAGTATGCCTACAGTCTTGGAAATTTTCTTAGAAATTTGTTGTATGTGTGTATGAAATTTGAGTCTATTATCAAGGTGGATTCCTAAGAATTTTCCCTCTGTTAGCTTTGTGATAGGTGATCCATTTATCATTATGTTAAGAGGGACATCTGTAGCTCTGTTACCAAACTGAATGAAGTAGGTTTTGTCAATGTTTAGTGTAAGTTTGTTAGTCCTCATCCAGGTAGATATTTTCTGTAATTCGGTATTTACAGTATTGGCTAGCGTGACTGGGCTCGGGTGAGAGAAGACGTATGTAGTGTCATCTGCAAATAGTGTGGGTTTGAGTAATTGCGAAGCATTTGGTAGGTCATTTATGTATAGGAGAAAGAGAAGAGGGCCAAGGACACTTCCCTGTGGGACACCAACTGTAATTGGTTGTGCGGAAGAGTTTGCCCCATTTGCGTACACATATTGGCTTCTGTTGCTGAGGTATGACTTGAGGTAGTTGAGGGAGTGCCCTCTTATACCACAGTGTGACAATTTTATGTGGAGCAAGTCATGGTCAACTGTATCAAAAGCTTTACGTAAGTCATTGAAGATCCCCAGTGGGACTTCTTTTTTCTCTATAGCAGTGTATATATGTTCTAGCATGTGTATATAGCATCATTAGTATTTTTATTAGGCCTGAATCCAAATTGGCAGGGTTGAGTTAGTTTTGGGAGATGAGGTAGGAGTAGATTCGTTTATGAATTAATTTTTCGAAGATTTTTGAGAGAGGGTGTAAGTTGGATATTGGCCTATAGTTATTCAACTCTGTTTGGTCTCCTCCTTTATGGATCGTGGTGACCCTTGTAGTTGAAACAATATCCAGAACGCACCAGCTGACCGCATCTGGGATTGGCATCAAGATGACGAGTTTGTTCCCAATCCCCATGACTTTGAAGGACAAAGTGGAATACGGCCATCATGTACACTTGGGAACAATCCCACTGAACTGGAATGCTTTCAGTTGTTCTTCGATGAACCCTGATGGACATTATTGTCAGGGAAAGCATACATACTATGAGTACACCATGGCAAACACTATGCTTTCACCAAGATCACGCCTACACCAGTGGAAGGACACAACTGTGGCAGAGATGTATCTGTTCTTTGCCACAATAATGCTTATGCCACATGTGTATAAGCATAGTGTCAACACATACTGGGCAACAGACCGCCTGATTTCAACCCTGCTTTCAGTGACATTATACCAGTGAATAGTTTGTGTTACTGTTATGTATGTTACACTTTTCAGACAAAACCAGGCCTGACAGAAGCGACAGGTTATATAAGATCAGACGTGTGTTTATGTACCTGAAACAAAAGTGCTGTATGTATTTTTATCCCTTCAGGAAGCTTGTTATTGACGAGTCTTTGATTTTGTTCAAAGGAAGACTCTCATTCAAGCAGTATATACCAAGCAAGAGGAAACGCTTTGGTATAAAGTTATTTGTTCTGTGTGATTGCAAAACTGGTCTGGTTTTGGATATAATGTGTACACTGGCGGTAAACAATGGAAGATACCAGGAAGTTACTGGGTATCTCTGGTGATGTGGTTAGAACAATGTTGAGCCATATCTTGGTAAGGGGCATATTTTATATACTGACAAACTGGTACACAAGCCCTATACTCAGTGATTTCTTGCGAGTGAACAATGACAGATGTGTGTGGCACAGTGCGTAGAAATCGTAAACATATGCCTAGGTTCGAAGCTGGCAGTCGTAGAGGTGAAGTGCAGGTGTTTGCTGCCAATGACATCATGGCATTTCGGTGGCATGACAAACGTGATGTCACACTGCTGACATCAGTTCACCGACACGAAATGGTGAGAGACTGGCAAGCAGAATAGAGAGACCAATGAACCTATTGTAAAACCTGCAGCTGTGATGGATTACAACCTCAATATGCGCTTAGTGGACAAATGTGACATGCAGATTGGGTTTGCTGACTGTGTTCGCAAGAGTTATAAGTGGTACATAAAACTGTTTTTCCATCTTTTTGACATTTCCATGCTGAATGCTTATAATATGTATAAGTTGAAGACCAAGAACAAACCCAAATATGGTGAATTTGTTTGTCAGTCATCAGACAAATAATATTCAAGTACCAAGAAACAAACACTGCAATGACCAGCGCCCACGAAATTATCAACACATGTCCTCTCGTCTGAGGCCTGGTGATCACTACCCATACCACTGCTGCTACTACTGCCAAGAAAACTGCTCAGAAGAGGTGTTTTGTCTGTGGACATACCACAAAACGCCCACAAAAGCGCAGAGACACTCGTTTTATGTGAGGAGTGTAAGACACCATTGTGCTTATACCCATGTTTCAAAGAATTCCACAAGCTGCAGCACTTCTAATAAAGTGTCCAGTGATTGTACATATGTATATATATTATAAAGCAATCGTAATAAACATTTGTTTACATTGTTTGTTTGTGTAAACAAGTTTTAGCAACATTATAATGATACGAGTGTTTTTGCTATAATTGTGTTACATTCAACGAGTGTATATTTGAACATTGCACAATAATTTGGTCTCACAGGCCACAAAAGTTATGTGAAAAAATAAAATAGTGAAAAAAACAAGAAACCATCGAATACAAGTAAATAAAAGTTTATCGGGTGAGGGGCAGTCGCCGCTGTTGCCGCCAGCAGATCAATTTCAGCAAAGTTCAGGACTCTATATCTCGTAAGTACTGATGGGAAAAATTTTTTTGGGGGACTAAAACTATCAGAAAAATAATCTTAACATTTTCATAAGAAAAAATAATTTTTTTTTTTTTCGAATATTTTGCGACACCAGGAGACACTTCAGGATTGGGCCCTTCGACAGTCAAAGGGTTAAAAATAGGTTAGATAAATACATGAGTGGGTGTGGGTGGGTGTGAGTTTGACCTGACTAGCTTGTGCTGCTGGGTCTAGTGTCGTGCTCCTTCCTTGAGTGGAGGCGTCAGTGGATAGGGACGGGCAGCCTATCCACTGACGCCTATATAAACCGCCAGTCTTCTTGTCTTTGCTCCAGACTCTCCTCCACCATGATGCTGTGAACACTAACTCCAAGGCCGAGGGACTGATTACCTCATCTTTTGTATATAGTTCTACTGTCTTCCTATTATGTCCTAGAATCTGTATTGATAAAGCCACTGGATGGCGAAACGTCTACTACAATAAAGATATCCAGATGTTGCACATGTGTCTTAACTTTCATATTGTCGGTATTTTATACCTTTCTTGCACATTTCTACTTTGTATTGGACTGATGAAGCCACTGTGTGGCGAAACGTTTCTTCAATAAAGATTCCATGTGTTGCATAAGTGTCTCAATTCTTCACTTGGGGGTTTTCAAAACCATTCTTCACATCTGCCCGGACCTGCAAATAAAGGAATCTTGGTACAAAGCTTCAACGTTCCCAAAAAATTTTGGCCGATAAACCTATAACTTTATGGCAGGTCCCATAAGTTCCGCCTCCCCTGCTTAACTATCCCCACCGCAGTATATAAGCCACCTCTCGGGGCCCTTTCCCTGAAATTACTCCAAAGGTGAGGGATGAAAATCGAATCCGGTTGGGGACGATTATATACTTCTACTTCCTTCCCCATTTCTACTTTGTTTTTGGGAAATAAAACCCATGTGGGGCGAAATGTTTCTTAAATTAAAGTTTTCCCATGTGTTCATAAGTTTTCCAATTCTTCAACTTGTCGGTTTTAAAAACCATTCATAAATTGTCTATGGGCTCAGGTTATTATGGATCGGGCCCAGTCTATACGACTCAGGATGGGTTACTAGGACTGGATAGTCTGCTAGGATTTGGTAGTCAACTAGGACTCAGGTAGTCTCTGGAACTGGGGCCCCGTTACTGGGGACTGGGCCCAGTCAACTAGGACTAAAGCCGTTCCTGGATTAAAGCCGGGTTTTTCTGGGGACTAAAGGGCCGTTACTGGGGATCGGCGTTCTCTAAACCGGCCCCAGTCTATGGCCTCGGTCTCAGGCCCGGGGCTACTAGGACTCGGGCCCGTTATAGGACTCAGGCCAGTCTCCGGGGACTCAGGCCAGTTTAGGATGGGCCCGTCGCTAGGATGGGGCCTTTCTCTGGGGGATTGGAATCTACAAAGGACTGGGGGTAAACTATTAGGACTCAAAATTTTCAACTAGACTCAGGCTAGCACTAGGATAGCCCAGTTACTGGGATCGGGTTAGTTACTTAGGGCTAAGCAGTTACTGGGATCAGGAAAAATCTACTAGGACTGGGCAGTTACTGGAAACTCAGATAGTTACTAGGACTCAGACTAGTTAAAAAGGATTTCGGGGAAAGTCAGGCCAGTCTGCTAGGATTAGGCTATTTTAAGTAAAACAGGCTAGTTATTTGGTTTCATGCCGTCTTTAGCCCACGGGCTAGTTTTTAGCAGTGAATTTTGTATGTGTGGAAAATTCAAAAAACACAAAAAACCCTGTGGCAACTTTTGTTTTGGGTGGTCCCCGCCTGTGAAAAACCACGTTTTTGATGGTACCAACCTGTGAAAAACTGTATTGGGGTTTCCAAACTGTGGAAACATGTTTTGAGGGTTTACTATCCTGGGGCAACCCGTGTTGATGGTCCCAAAACCCTGTAAAAACATGTATTGAGGGTACCAACCTGTGGCAACACTGTGTTGATGGAAATATCCTGTGGAACACTGTTTTAAATGGTCCCAACTGTGGCCCACTGTGTTAAAGTATTAACCGTGGAAAACCAGGGGTTGATGGTAAAACCCTGGGGGAAATTTACTGTGTTGTTGGTACTAACCTGTGGCCCCCACATGTTGTGGTACTAAGCTTTGGCAACACGGTGTTAAATGGTAGAAACCCTGTGGTACCCTGTGTTGAGGGTTACTGATTTGACTAAAAACACTGTGTTGAGGGGTACAAACCCGGTGGCACCCTGTGTTGAGGGTATTTAAAGTGGCAACACTGTTTTGAGGGTTTAGTAACTGTGGTACCAAGGGTGTTGATGGTAGGGACCTGACTATAAAAATGTGTTGAGGGTACAAACCTGTGGCAAATGTGTTGATGGTAGAAAACCTGTGGCCATTTTGTTGATGGTAAAACCCTGTGGAAACCCACTAGTTGTGGAAATCCCCTGGGGCCCCCCTTGTTGTTTGGTAGGGACCTGGGGGCCCCACTGTGTTTGTTTGGTAGAAAGTGTGGCCCCCACTTTGTTGTTTGGTAGTAACCTGTGGCACCCTGTTTTGAGGGTTTACAAACCCTTTGGGGGGCACCACTGTGTTTGATGGAAACCCCTGTGGCCCACTGTGTTGATGGTACTAACCTGTGGCCCCATTTATGTTGATGGAACTAACCTGGGGCACCACGGGTTTTTGATGGAAGAAACGTGGGGGCCCCACTGGTCGATGTTAGCCCCTGTGGAAAACACTGTGTTGATGGTGAAACCCTGGGGGTTCCACGTTTTTGATGGTACTGCCCTGCCCTTTAACACTGTGTTAAAGGTTTACAAAACTGTGGACCATATTTTGAGGGTACAAAATGTGGAAAACAAGTTTTGATGGTAGTAACGGGCCCCCTTGTTCGATTTTAGTAACCTGTGGAAACACTTTGTTGATGGTAGAAAACCTGTGGTCCCCTTTGTTTTTTGGGATGGAAATGACCTGAAAAAATAAAAAAAAAAAAACCTGTGTTGATGGTAAAAACCTTTGGCCCCACTTGTTGATGGTAAAAAACCTGGGGCCCAACACTTTTGGGTTGGGGTGAAAACCTTTGTGGCCCCACTTTTTGAGGGTTTTAAAAACCTGTGGCAAACTGGTTAAAGGTGAAAAACCTGTGGTAAAAACTGTGTTGATGGTATGACCGGGACTTAAAACTGTGTTGATGGAAACTAACCTGTGGCAACACTGTGTTGAGGGTTAGAAACTGGGGGCCCCACTGTGTTGGGGTAGAAACCCTGGGTCCCCCTGTGTTGAGGAAGAAACCCTGGGGCCCCACTGTGTTGTTTGGTAGAAACCCTGGGGGTACCCTGTGTTGATGGTAGAAACCTGTGGCCCCCCACTGTGTTGATGGTGTCCCCTGTGGCCCCCACTGGGGTTGATGGTAGAAACCTGTGGCAACACTGTGTTGTGGTAGTAACCTGTGGCCCACGGTGTTAAAGGGTAAAGGGGGCAACAGTGGGGATGGTAGTAATTTGTGGAAACCACGGGTGTTGATGGTAGTAACTTTTGGCAACCTGTTTTGTTTGGTAGTAACGGGGGCCCAACACGGTTGTGGTAGAAAACCTGGGGTTTCCACTATTTTGGACGGTCCCAAACCTGACAAAAACACTGTGTTGGGGTTTTAAAACAATTCTACAACAGTGTTGTACTGCCCACAAACTAACCAAAAAAACCACTAAATACACAGTTGCACCCAGGGCGCTTTGTATTTCCCTTAAAAAGGGCCCTACCGGGGAGATGAGGTAGGTGTTGGGGACGGGGGGAAAGGGGGTTTGAGGGAGGGGGGGGGGAAAGGATGGGCGGTTTTAGGAGATGGGGGGAAAAAAGAAGGGGAATAAATGGGGGGGGAAGAGGGAAAAGGAGTGGATGGGGGGAAGAGGGAAAAGGGAAAGGGGATGGGGGGAAAGAGGGGAAAAGGGTGGATGGAGGGAAGGGGAAAGGGAAAGTGGATGGAGGAAGAGGGAAAAGGAGTGGTGGGGGGAAGAGGGAAAAGGAAAGGGGAAATGGGGGGAAAGATGGAAAGGAGGGGAAAGGGGGAAGAGGGGAAAGGAGGGAAGGGGAAAGTGGGGGGGAATGGTTGAAGATAAGTGGAAGGGAGGGTTTGTGGGAAAAATGGATGAGGACCCAATGGATGGTAAGGGGATAGCGTTTCGAAGGGGTTTTAAGGTGGTGAAGGAAAACCTTACTCCCGAGTGTTTAGTATTTAAAAATGGTACACAGGTGGTGGGAAAGACCCCCCTGCGGTTGGATGCTGGGGGATGTTGAGAGTCGTGGTGAGGGGCCCGGGTGCTTTCCGGGACCCCCGGGGCCCAAAGTCTGTGTTTGTGCCTGCCTGAGATTTAGGAAGTGAGGGGCCGGGTCCCGTCTGAAAACCGGGAAACATTTGATGCGTGACGGGTTGGGAGAACGGGGGGGGTGGTGCCAGGGTGCGTCCTGACCCCCCGGGCAACATTGATGTTTTGACTTTTTTTCCCCCTGGTTTTACTTGCGATAGTGCAGTAAAAATTATAGAAAAAATGCAAAGTTAAAATTTTTGGCCCGGAAAAACATGCACAATAAATAAATAATGTCGATCTTAATTTTAGGGGGATTGAAAAAAAATTTTTAGGTCGTGGTTAGCAGTAATCTGAAACTCCAAACAGTGCAAAAGTTTTCGAAAAAAAAAGCTAATGGGAATCCTTGGTTCTATCAAGAAGCAAAAATTTAATGTCCCCCGGTTGTTCTTAACTTTTATTCCTTGGTTGGGCCCTTTCATTTAGATTTGCTGCACAGTTTGGTAAACCGAAATTCCCAGAATGGATTAAATGTTTGGGAAAATTTTCAAAGGAGGTGAAAAAGTTGTTCCATGTATCAAAAACCCTTCCTAGAGGATGGGAAAAGGGGCCCGAATCTGCACTGTTAGAAAGACGTAAAAATTAGGGGGGTATGTTTGGGAGGTGTAAAAAAGGGAAAGAAGGAAAAATTTAAAGGGGGGTTTGTAAATCGTGTGAAAAATTCGGGCCTAGACGGATTTCGCAGCAATGGTTTTAAGTTGGAAAAATTCAGATTCAGGAAGGATATAGGAAAGTACTGGTTTGGTAATAGAGTTGTGGATGAGTGGAACAAACTCCCAAGTACAGTTATAGAGGCCAGAACGTTGTGTAGCTTTAAAAATAGGTTGGATAAATACATGAGTGGATGTGGGTGGGTGTGAGTTGGACCTGATTAGCTTGTGCTACCAGGTCTGTTGCCGTGTTCTTCCCTTAAGTCAATGTGACCTGACCTGACTAGGTTGGGTGCATTGGCTTAAGCCGGTAGGAGACATGGACCTGCCTCGCATGGGCCAGTAGGCCTTCTGCAGTGTTCCTTCGTTCTTATGTTCTTATGAGTGGCCAGGGTGCGTCCTGACACCCAGGGCAGCAGTCTGATGCTGTGACTGTCCTGAGAGTACGTGAGTGAGTGGCCAGGGTGCGCCCTGACACCCAGGGCAACAGTCTGATGTTGTGACTGTCCTGAGAGTACGTGAGTGAGTGGCCAGGGTGCGCCCTGACACCCAGGGCAACAGTCTGATGCTGTGACTGTCCTGAGAATACGTGAGTGGCCAGGGTGCGCCCTTACCACACCCAAGGTGCGCCCTCACCACACCCAAGGTGCACCCTCACCACACCAGGGTGTGCCCTCACCACACCCACGGCACACCTTCACCATACCCAGGGTGCATCCTCACCAGGGCACACCCTCACCACACCCAGAGCACACCCTCACCACACCCAGAGCACACCCTCACCACACCCGAGGCACACCTCACCACACCCAGAGCACCCTCACCACACCCAGAGCACACCCTCACCACACCCAGAGCACACCCCTCACCACACCCAGAGCACACCCTCACCACACCCAGAGCACACCCTCACCACACCCAGAGCACACCCTCACCACACCCAGAGCACACCCTCACCACACCCAGAGCACACCCTCACCACACCCAGGGTGCGCCCTCAACACACCCAGGGTGAAATTAAGACACGTGTGCAACATCTGGGTATCTTTATTGTAGACGTTTCGCCATCCAGTGGCTTTATCAATACAAATTCCAGGACATAACTTGAAGACAGTAGAACTATGTACAGAAGATGAGGTAATGAGTCCCTCAACCTAGGAGTAGGTGCGAAGAGCACCTACTCCTAGGTTGAGGGACTGATTACCTCATCTTCTGTACATAGTTCTACTGTCTTCAAGTTATGTCCTAGAATTAGTATTGATAAAGCCACTGGATGGTGAAACGTCTACAATAAAGATACCCAGATGTTGCACATGTGTCTTAATTTCATCTTGTCGGTATTATATACCATTCTTACACACCTAGGGTGCGCTCTCAATACACCCAGGGTACACCCTCAACACACCCAGGGTGTGCCCTCACCACAACCAGGGCACACCCTCACCACAACCAGGGCACACCCTCACCACACCCAGGACATGCCCTCACCACACCCAGGATACACCCTCACCACACCCAAGTCGTACTGTTACCGCACCCAGGGCACACCCTCACCCCACCCAGGGCGCGCCCTCAGTACACCCAATGTACACCCTCACCACACCCAGGGCACACCCTCACCACACCCAGGGCACACCCTCACCACACCCTCACCACCAGGGCATGCACTCACCACACCCAGGGCACGCACTCACCACACCCAGGGCACCCTCACCAAACCCAGGGCACGCCCTCACCACACCCAGGGCACGCACTCACCACACCCAGGGCACGCCCTCACCAAACCCAAGGCATGCCCTTACCACACCCAGGGCACGCCTTCACTGCACCCAGGGCACGCCCTCACCACACCCAGGGCACGCCCTCACCACACCCAGGGCACGCCCTCACCACACCCAGGGCACGCCCTCACTACACCCAGGGCACGCCCTCACCACACCCAGGGCACGCCCTCACCACCCCCAGGGCACGCCACCACACCCCGGGCATGCCCTCACCACACCCAGGGCACGCCCTCACCACACCCAGGGCACGCCCTCACCACACCCAGGGCACGCCCTCACTACACCCGGGCACGCCCTCACCACACCAGGGCAACGCCCTCACCACCCCCAGGGCACGCCCACACACCCCGGGCATGCCCTCACCACACCCAGGGCACGCCCTCACCACACCCAGGGCACGCCCTCACCACACCCAGGGCACGCCCTCACCACACCCAGGGCAAGCCCTCACCACACCCAGGGCACGCCCTCACTACACCCAGGGCAAGCCCTCACCACACCCAGGGCACGCCCCCACTACACCCAGGGCACGCCCTCACTACACCCAGGGCACGCCCTCACCACACCCAGGGCACGCCCTCACCACACCCAGGGCACGCCCTCACTACACCCAGGGCACGCCCTCACTACACCCAGGGCACGCCCTCACCACACCCAGGGCACGCCCTCACCACACCCAGGGCACGCCCTCACCACACCCAGGGCACACCCTCACTACACCCAGGGCACGCCCTCACCACACCCAGGGCACGCCCTCACCACACCCAGGGCACGCCCTCACCACCCCAGGGCACGCCATCACCACACCCCGGGCACGCCCTCACTACACCCAGGGCACGCCCTCACCACACCCAGGGCACGCCCTCACTACACCCAGGGCACGCCCTCACCACACCCAGGGAACGCCCTCACCACACCCAGGGCACGCCCTCACCACACCCAGGGCACGCACTCACCACACCCAGGGCACACCCTCACCAAACCCAGGGCACGCCCTCACCACACCCAGGGCACGCCCTCACCACACCCAGGGCACGCCCTCACCACACCCAGGGCACGTCCTCACCACACCCAGGGCACGCCCTCACCACACCCAGGGCACGTCCTCACCACACCCAGGGCACGCCCTCACCACACCCAGGGCACGCCCTCACCACACCCAGGGCACGCCCTCACCACAACCCTGGGACGTCCTCACACACCAGGGCACGCCCTCACCACAACCCGGGCACGCCCTCACTCAAACCCAGGGCACGCCCTCACCATACCCAGGGCACGTCCTCACCACACCCAGGGCACGTCCTCACCACACCCAGGGCACGCCCTCACCACACCCAGAGCAGCAGCATAACAACCTATGCTGACACAAACAGTATTTGAAAGGTCTCCTGTGTCACCGCTAGCGTATCTGAAATATGCTGACAGCACCAATGGAGGGAATGGATGGAGGAGCAATGGAGGGAATGGATGGAGGAGCAATGGAGGGAATGGATGGAGGAGCAATGGAGGGAATGGATGGAGGAGCAATGGAGGGAATGGATGGAGGAGCAATGGAGGGAATGGATGGAGGGTCGATGGAAAAGCAATGGAGGGAATGGATAGAGGGTCGATGGAAGAGTAATGGGGGAATGGATGGAGGGTCAATGGAGGAAATGGATGGAGGAACAATGAAGGGTCAATGGAGGGAATGAATGAAGGGTCAATGGAGGGAATGAATGGAGGAGCAATGAAGGGTTAATGGAGGGAATGGATGGAATGAATGGAGGAGCAATGGAGGTAATGGATGGAATGTCAATGGATGGAACGAATGGAGGAGCAATGGAGGGCCAATGGAGGGAATGGATGGAGGAACAATGAAGGGTCAATGGAGGGAATGAATGGAATGAATGGAATGAATGGAGGAGCAATGGAGGTAATGAATGGAATGTCAATGGATGGAACGAATGGATGAGCAATGGAGGGCCAATGGAGGGAATGGATGGAGGAGTAATGGTGGAAGTGAATGGAGGGTCAATGGAAGGAATGGATAGGGGAGTAATAGAGGGAATGGATGGAAAGGAAATGGAGGGAATGGATGGAGATGAAATGGAGTGAATGGATGGTCAATGGGAGGAATGAATGGGGAGTAATGGAGGGAATGGATGGAGGAGTAATGGAGGGAATGAATGGAGGAACAATGGAGGAAATGGATGGAGGGTCAATGGAAGGAATGGATGGAGTATACCTGGAGAGGGTTTTGGGGGCCAATGCCCCCATGACCCGGTCTGTGACCAGGCCTCGTGGTGAATCAGGACCTGATCAACCAGGCTGTTACTGCTGGCCCACACCCAAACTGATGTATGAACCACAGCCTGGCCGGTCAGGTACTGACTGGAGGAGCAATAGAGGAAATGAATGGAGGAGCAATGGAGGAAATGGATGGAGGAGGAATGGAGGAGCAGTGGAGGGAAATGAATGGAGTAGTAGTGGAGGAATGGAGGAGAAGTGGGGGGAAATGAATGGAGCAGCAGTGGAGGGAATGGATGGAGCAGCAGTGGAGGGAATGGATGGAGCAGCAGTGGAGAAAATGGATGGAGGAGCAATGGATGGAGGAGCAATGGAGGAATGGATGGAGGAGCAATGGAAGGAATGGATGGAGGGATAATGGAGGGAACACAATAAAATAACTTGACATTCACACTGTCCCGACCCTGAAATAAAGTGGCCACATTTTTTTTTCAAATCTTCCAAAATGGTAGAGATTTTGTTTATATGAAAGTAGCCAAAAATACAAAATTTGACAGAAAACTTATGGAGTTACTCTGGTGGCACAAAGTTGGCAGTCCTGGCACTACTGATGCAATGGCAATTTCCCAGGTACGCTAACGAAACAGCTAAAAATTTGGTCGAACTGATCAATGGAATTGAGCGAAGCTCAGACCTGTGCAACACAGTTGTCCTCAAAGATTTGTTAAGATATACCATGAATTAAGGAAAAATTCCAGACTTCACCTAATGAAAGCAGACAAAGCCAATGCGACAGTAATTATGGACAAGGTAGATTATATAGGAAAAATAACATATTATCAGAGGACAGGAGAAATGACGTGCCCTTTAATCACATCCTTAGCCCCTCCTATATTACTTGCCTTCCATTTTGAATTAATCATACCCAAAAAATCTAAAATTTACCCACTTCTCAGGTACTCGTGTATAACCAGGAAAGCTTTCAGTTTACAGTATCCCAATAATTAAATCAGTTGTTAAACACCCGTAAAACAGACCGAGGGGTGTAGGGAAAAGTTACCCGTCCTCAGGCAAAAGTCAAATATTTCCGCTACTTTGAGGCTGAATTGAAGCTACAGTGGACCCTTAGTTTTTGTGATTAATCCGTTCCAGAGTCTGCTGAAAGTCGAAATTCATGAACGGTGAAACCATTTTCCCCATAAGAAATAGTGGAAATACAATTAATCCATTTCAGACACCCAAAAGTATTAACAAAAAAATTGTTTTTAAAGATTAAATACAGATTTACATAAAAAAAAAACGACAAATAAATATAAAGCACTAACAAAATGGATAAATGAACATTTAACATCACACTTACCTTTACTGAAGACTCTTGTTGGTACATAGACAGGTAGGAGGCGAGAGGGAGGCGAGTTTATGCTTCAATATGACACTAATATCATCTCTACAGCTTATTTATCTATCACAATTCATCTAATATGACATAATAAACAATATTAATAACATAGAAACATTATATATACTCTAGAATTAATAAAAATATGTCAATGTATGTGAGGAGTAAGTGGTGGTGTTGTTGTTGGGTTTATAAGGGCCACTGAGAGAAGCTGTACACATTTAAGAAACATTTACACTTTAATTTATAAATAAGAAATACTTACACTTTAATTTATAAATAAGAAATATTTACACTTTAATTTATAAATAAGAAATATTTACACTTACCTTGGAGATGTTAGTTTAATTAATTAGTTTGATGGAGGAGATGCTGGCAGAGGTTTAGGGTGGTGGAAGACAGCAGGGCAGCATATGTTCAGTGGCCCTACTCCAACAACATTGGAGTGTTACTTTCGTATCGTTTTTCTATCGCTGAATCGCTTAACTTACTTGCTACACTGCTAATGCTACACGTTATCGCTGGATAGCGCTATAGCCTTTATCGATACCTGCTGCTTTAGTATCATACATATCATAGAATCACTGAAGAAGGCATATTCTCCCCTCTCTCTTCCTCCTCCACTTGGGTACTTTGCTACGAGTTTTTTCTTGAATTCTATCGTGTTTCTTTCCTTCTTTACCAAAGGACTGGCACTAGGAGCTTTCTTTGGGCCCCTGGTGGCTTATTTAGCAGTTGCAAGCACAAAAAAACAATGGATTATTATGAAATATATTGTATGAACCCATGGGGTGATGGTCACTTGCCCACAAATCATGCCACACTGACTCTCTGAATGTTGTGTACACCCGGCCGCTCCCAGCTGACTGGACTGGTCCCATACGATGGACGAATCACGAGGCCAATCATAAACTGCGAGGCTATATTTTGCCGAAAAGAAGTTGCCGAAAGTCGGAGTTCACGAAAGTCACAGCCGCCAAAATGCGGGGGTTAACTGTACTACCGTTTCTGAAACTAACCAAAATCATCTTTATTTCAGTAATGTGTCTTCCATTGTATCAAACAGTACCAAGAAACTGCCAATAAAACCATATTAACCATCCTAGAAAGCAAACTCAAGGTCAGAGTTTTGTTTTCCCATCATGTACCACAATAACAGCTCTGCATGAGAGACCCTGGCATCAGTAACAGTAGTGATCTACATGACAGACCCTGGCATCAGTAGCAGTGATCTACATGAGAGACCCTGGCATCAGTAACAGTGATCTACATGATAGACCCTGGCATCAATAACACTGATCTACATGAGGGCCTCTTGCATTAATAACACTGACCTATATGAGGGACCCTGGCATCAATAACAAAGATTTACATGGGCCCTGGTATCAATAAAGTAGATCTACATGAGGGGTAGTGGAAAGGTTAATTCATGTTCGAGATTTCACCATTAATTATTATGGAGGAAATAACCTCCAGGTGTCAGACTTCCTTAACCTTTCCATTGTGTCAGCCCCCAAAATTAGAAGTGCTCTCTATCACAACTAAAAATAATCCTTTTCAAAGCAAGACGTGATTTTTCAGTGTAATAAAATATAGAAAACCAAAATCCCATCAGAACTTTGAAGTATGGAGGTGTCAAATTGAAGATCACTGGCACCATACGACATTGGAGACTGACGAATGCTGTTCACTGTATAGTGGGGCCCCACTTATATGGCAGGTTAGGTTCCAGGCCACTGCCAGAAAGCAAACATCGCCAGAGAACAGAAGGCCAGATAACATGTTTACATTAACATATACAGTGGACCCCTGGTTATCGGCCGTAATCCGTTCCTGAAGGTCGGCCGATAACCGAATAAATATTTCCCATAAGAATTAATGGAAATAAAATTAATTCTTTCCAAACAAAAATATTCACAAAAAAAATATTTTTTTTTTTACAATTATGTAAGTATTACATACCTTTATTGAAGGCTAATGCTGGCTTCTGGAAGATAGGGAGGAGGAAAGAGGGAGGAGTTAGTGTTTGGAAGGGGAATCTCTCTCCATAAAGACTTTAGGTAGCAATGCCTTCTCTGGGGTTACTTCCCTTCTCTGTCTTTTAATGCCACTAGAACCAGCTTGAGAGTCACTGGACCCCTGTCTCACAAAATAACTGTCCAGAGTGCTCTGTTTCTGGCATCTCTTTAAGATTTCCCTGAAGTGGGACAGGGTTTTGTCACTAAACATGTTGCAGATATGGCTTGTTTCAGCTTTGCCAGGGTGGTGTTTCTCTACAAAAGCTTGCACCCTGGTCCACATTGCACACACCTCTTTAATCTCTGAAGAAGGCACCTCCTTCACTCCCTTTTCCTCCTCCTCTGAAGTAAGTTCCTCAGCTGCAGTCTGTTGCTGTTCATGTTGAAGCTCTTGCAGCTCTTCAGTGGTAAGCTCTTCCCTGTGGTCCTCCACCAACTCTTCCACATCCTCACCACTTACCTCCAACCCCAGGGACTTTCCCAAAGACACAATAGAGTCCACAGGGACGGCAGGGTAAGAGTCACAGTGAGTCTCGAACCCTTCAAAATCCCTCTCTTGGACACAATATACCCACAGTTTTCTCCAAGCAGAGTTCGAAGTCCTGGAAGTCACTCCCTTCCAAACCTTACCATGGAGCCATGGTTACTTATTTCACAGTTACACTGCAAGAAAAACCACTAAAAACAATGGTAAACAAGCAAAATGTTTGGATGTATGAGCAGAAACTTCCTCAGCCACTGAGAGACAAAGCCAAACTGAAGCACAAGCTGCCCCAGCCGACGGATGGACGCGTCCAAAACGGCCGATAACCGAACAAATGGCCGATAACCGAGCGCTGAAAACCCCGCCGATAACCGAGTTGGCCAATAACCAAACCGGCCGATAACCGGGCGTCCACTGTACATTAACCCTTTGACTGTTTCAGCCATATATATATGTCTTATGAGCCAATGTGTTTGACGTATATAGTATACTCAAAAATTCTAGCGGCTTCAAGTCAAGCAGGAGAAAGCTGGTAGGCCCACATGTGAGAGAATGGGTCTGTGTGGTCAGTGTGTGCAGTATAAAAGAAATCCTGCAGCACGCAGTGCATAATGAGAAAAAAAACTCTGACCGTGTTTTTGATTAGAACGCCAGCTTTGAGGTGTATTTTCGTATAGTTTTTATGGTTATAAAAATAGGTGATTTTGATTGGTTTTACTATGAAAAGGACCTTGAAATGGAGCTCAAAGTAGGGGAAAGATTTGATTTTTGCCAATGTTCAAGAGTAAACAAATGATGTCATTGTCTAATAAATGTCCAACTAGCCATTTTAATATGCAGTCATGAATGGGTTGACATTATTTATACAATTATTACAATATTTCAGTAGTCTGTATTTTCGTATAGTTTTTATGGTTATATTCTCGTTTTCGTAGTCACATTTGATAGAATGTAAAAATATTATAGAAAAATAGGTGATTTTGATTGGTTTTACTATGAAAAGGACCTTGAAATGGAGATCAAGGTAGGGAAAAGGTTTGATTTTTGCCAATGTTCAAGAGTAAACAAATGATGTCATTGTCTAATAAATGTCCAACTAGCCATTCTAATATGCAGTCATGAATGGGTTGACATTATTTATACAATTATTACAATATTGCAGTAGTCTGCATAACAGTAAACCTTCTGTTTTTTGTTTGAATAAAAACTTAAAATAGAAAGCAATAGTAGTATCAGAGGGGCTTGGAGACGTGACTGATGAACAAAGAAAATGTTATTTTAGAGCCAGGAATGTCTACATTGTTCATTCTGGACCCCATTTTGAAATTGGCATATTTTTTAATTTGCGTGAAACTTTCCAAATTGCCAATTTCTTACCACTTTATTGGGTAGTTGAAATTGGCAAATTGACAGTTTCTTGTACTCAATCGATAGAACAAATTGAGTTCTACAGAAATAGCTATGAGTTTGTTCGACTGGAACAATGGAATTAGCCAAAAATAGGGCTCAAAGTGGGCGAAATCGCCAATTCATAAATATCACTGAGGTGGCTAACTTCGTGAGAGCATAATTCCCTAAGTTTTCCATCAAATTTTGTACTTTTGGTGTCATTACCATCAGGAAAATATTCTCTATCATTTCATAAGAAATTTTTTTTTTTCAAATATTTTGCAACACCAGGAGACACCTCAGGATTTGGGGTTGTGACAGTCAAAGGGTTAAGTTAGCAATAGTACTAGGCATTAAAAACAATAAAAAGTAATATACACACACAGTACAATCATTACTTACCTTAAAATATTTGTAGTCTTAATATACGGTGAGAGGTGAGTAGTATTTATTTGTAGTTAGCTAGGTGTGGGAGGTATGATAGCTAACCTGGCCTGGCCTGGCCAGGCCAGGCCAGGTTAGCGGGGGAGTTGATCCCCCGGAATAACCTCCAGGTAACCAGGTAACTAAATTCTTAGCTATTTCACTAGTATTACTTCTATTCTATCGATTGAGCACAAGAAATTGCCAAGTCAACTGTTTCAACTACAAAATAAAGTGATCGGAAATTGGTAATTTGGCCAATTTAATGCAGAGTTCAAAATATTCTAATTTCAAAATAGGGTCCAGAATAAATAATGCAGACATTCCTGGAACTAAACTAACATTTCCTCTGTTCATTAGTTACATTTTCAGACTTTACAAATGAATTCCATTTTGATTTTTTATTCACATAATGAATTTTTATTCAAACCAAAAAATAGAAGATTTACTGTTAGGCAATATTGTAATAATTGTATAAATAATATCACCACATTTGTGAATGTATATTAGGCACACCAGCTGATGTGTATTAGACGTGTGGGATCATTTGTTTACTCTTGAACATCGGCAAAAATTTAACATTTCTACTATTTTGAGCTCAGTTTCAACCCACTTCCATTACTAAAACCAATCAAAATCATCTCTATTTCTGTAATATATCTTCCATTCAATCAAATGAGACCAAGAAATCGCAAATACAACATACGAAAAAACACTGCAAAGTCGCTGTTTTAATCGAAAATTACGGTCTCAGTTTTTTCTCTCTCATTATGCATCGTGCTCTGTAGGATTTGTTTTATGTGATGCACACATACCACATAGATGTATTCTCTCATATCTAGGCCCAAATTTACCGCTCACAGCTTATCAGAGTGAGCTGAGCTAATGGCATAGATCTACGGTTTGGACCCTCAACGTATAGCCGTAGATCTACATCAAGGACCCTCGAAGGGTTAACTGAAATGCTATTAATCCATTCCAGCCTCCTAAAAAAAACACCCAAATTTTTTGTTATGGGTTTTTAAATAAGAAAAATGTATTTATAAATAAGAAATATTGAATATTACACCCAGCACCTTCACTACTCCACCCACCACCATCTCTACTCCACCCACCATTATCACTACTCCATCCACCACCCTCACTACTCCACCCACCACCATCACTACTCCACCCACCACCCTCACTACTCCACCCACCACCATCATTACTCCACCACCACCTTCACTACTCCACCCACCACCTTCACTACTCCACCCACCACCATCACTACTCACCCACCACCAGCACTACTCAACCCACCACCATCTCAACTACACCCACCACCCTCACTACTCCACCCACCACCATAACTACTCCACCCACCACCATCACTATCTCCACCCACCACTCTTGCTACTCACCCACCACCCTCACTACTCCACCCACCACCCTCACTACTCCACCCACCATTATCACTACTCCATCCACCACCATCACTACTCCATCCACCACCCTCAATACTCTACCCACCACCCTCACTACTCCACCCACCACCATCACTACTCCACCCACCTCCATGACTACTCCACCCACCACCATCACTACTCCACCCACCACTGTCAGTATTCCACCCACCTTAATGTTTCTGGAAAAACTCTGAGTGTTGAAATGGGGGTTACCTCTTCCCGGGATTTATACGAGAATCAAACAAGGGTCGAGGTGCCTCACTACAATCTGGGATTAGTGTGGGAGCATTATCCTTCCAGTTATGTCTTGAAAGAGCATGTGGGATGGGACAAAGTACCTGACATTCCTCTGGGTACAGAATTGGATTTGACTTCAAATACGCCACCAACTAGTAACAGGGTACCAGAAGCTCACTCATAACTCGGATTCTGACTTGCAACTCAAAGCAAAAAATTGACTGAGCAACGACTCGTAACTCAGAAAACTCGTAAGTTAGGGTACTCGCAAGTCAAGGTACCACTGTACAACGCCACAAGTTCAGCTCACTCAGATAAGCTGTGAGCGGTAAATTTGGGCCTAGATATGAGAGAATGGGTCTATGCAGTAAGTGTGCACCATATAAAAAAAAAATTCTGCAGTAAGCAATGCATAATGGAAAAAACTGCGACCATGTTTTGGGCTTAAAACAGCGACTTTGCGGTGTATTTTCGTATCGTTTTCATGGTTGTATTCTAGGTTTCTTAGTCTCATATGACAGAATGGAAGATATATTACAGAAATAGAGATGATTAGATTGGTTTCAAGACAAAATTCATTGAAATTTAGCTCAAAGTAGCGGAAATGTTTGATTTTTGCCGATACTAGTACACAAATGACATTACTTGTCTAATACAGCGTGTTCATCTGTCCATTCTAATATGTTTCAGGAATGCACTGACATTATTTATACAATTTTTACAATAATGCAATAGTCTGGAAATAAATGGTATAAAATACCGACACAATGGAAATATAAACACATATGCAGTATAATGTGATCCTTTATTGACAACGTTTCGCCCACACAGTGGGCTTTTTCAAGTCACAAACAGATCTACCTGGGGTGGAAGGTATGCGAGTACCTTCGATAAGTCTTGAGTTTCTGTAGTTTATTAAATGGTTGTGTGAATTACGGTGATGTACACAGGTATTCCTTGTATCGTCAGACCTGCTTGCGTATTGGTGTTCTGAAATGCGTGTTTGGAGGTCCCTTGATGTTTTGCCAACGTATAATTTGCTGCAGCCATTACGAGGGATTATGTATACCCCTGCAGAGGATGGAAGCTTGTCCTGTCTATCACTGGTAATGTCCTTAATGGTCGTGGTTGTGGAGGTAGATACTTGGAATGAGGTATTGGAAAAGATGTTGGAAATGTGTTTGGCAATGGAGTTGGTGGGGAGGACTATGTATCTCTTCTTGGCAGTGTCTTCTCTGGGTGTGATAAATTAGACACATGTGCAACTCTTGGATATCTTTATTGAGGAAACGTTTCGCCACATAGTGGCTTCATCAGTCCATATATATGAGAAACTTGAAAAACAGGAGGAGAATGAGGCAATCAGTCCCTCAACCTTGAGTCGATGTGGTCAGTCCATCAATCTTGTATAGAATACGGCATATGGGCGGAGAAGCAGCTTATAAACCGTAGGCAGGAGAGGTGCAGCAGATGTAGGTGGTGTCATATTTGTTCAATGTGGAAGTAGGTCATGCCCAAGGGTTAGGCAAGCGAAGAATTCCCATGTTCACTGTGGAAGTAGGTCATGCCCAAGGGTTAGGCAAGCGAAGAATTCCCATTCAGTGTGGAAGTAGGTCGTGCCCAAGGGTTAGGCAATTTGGGAATTCTTCGCTTGCCTAACCCTTGGGCACGACCTACTTCCACATTGAACAAATGTGACACCACTTACATCTGCTGCACCTCTCCTGCCTACGGTTTATAAGCTGCTTCTCCGCCCATATGCCATATTCTATTCAAGATTGATGGACTGACCACATCGACTCAAGGTTGAGGGACTGATTGCCTCATTCTCCTCCTGTTTTTCAAGTTTCTCCTATATATGGACCGATGAAGCCACTGTGTGGCGAAACGTTTCCTCAATAAAGATACCCAAGAGTTGCACATGTGTCTAATTTATCAACGTGTCGGTTCTCTGAACCATTCATCTTCAATCTTCTCTGGGTGTGTTGAAGATGTTTAATGCCTGTCGTCTGCAGTCTGATGAAGTGACAAGGATAGTGGAGTTTAGAAAATAGTTGTTCAATTATAGTGCATTCTTCCTCATGAAACTCATTGCTGCAGATTCTGAGTGCACGCAGGAAGAAGCCTATAATTACACCATGTTTAGTTTTGGTGTCATGGTGAGAGTAGAAGTGGAGAAGATCGTTTTGGTTGGTGGGTTTTCGATAGACTTTAAAATGAAGTTCATGGTCAGGTTTGCAGAGAAGAACATCAAGGAAAGGAAGAGTGTTGTCGACTTCTTCTTCAAGTGTGAACTGGATTGAAGGCTCGACCTGGTTGAGCTTGTCTTGGAGAGCTTGAACGTTGAAGCGTCTAGAATCTGCAGCAATGAGTTTCTTGAGGAAGAATGCACTTTAATTGAACAAGTATTTTCTAAACTCCTCTATCCTCGTCACTTCATCAGAGACTGCAGACGGCGGGCATTAAACATCTTCAATACACCCAGAGAAGACACTACCGAGAAGAGATACATAGTCCTCCCCACCAACTCCATTGCCAAACATGTTTCCAACATCTTTTCCAATACCTCATTCCAAGTATCTACCTCCACGACCATCAAGGATATTACCAGTGTAGACAGGACAAGCTTCCATCCTCTGCAGGGGTATACATAATCCCTTGTAATGACTGCAGCAAATTATACGTGGACGAAACATCAAGGGACCTCCAAGCACGTATTTCAGAACACCAATACGCAAGCAGGTCTGACGATACAAGGAATGCCTGTGTACAACACCATAATTCACACAACCATTTAATAAACTACAGAAACTCAAGACTTATTGCCGCAGAAGACAACACTCAATACCGAAGAATCCTGGAATCATCGCTTATCTCTATATCCGACAACTTCAACCAGAATAATGGCTTCTATAACAAAGCTGAACCACTTGCCAAGAAACTTCTTCATCGCTATCCCACATAAGAACATAGGAATGGAAGAACACTGCAGAAGGCCTGCTCACAAACTTATCCAATCTTTCTTCCAAGCTACCCAAGATTTTAGACTCTATAACCCCACTCGGTACATCATCAGATGCAGCATCCTCCACCTGACCTCAGCCTTCTGAACCTGACTATAAATACTTGCATACCTTCCACCCCAGGTAGATCTGTTTGTGACTTGAAAAAGCGCACTGTGTGGGCAAAACATTGTCAATAAAGGATCACATTATACTTCATATGTGTTTATATTTCCAATGCAATAGTCTGTATAACAGTAAATATACTATTGTTGTGTGTGAATAAAATAAACCCAGTGAGGAGCAGGGGTGCAGTGGGGACAATAAAGGAACACTGTATCAACATCTTACCAGAAGATATCAGAAACATGGCTGGAACAAGTGTAGAAGCCTTCAAGAGAAAACTGGACAAGTATCTTCACAAGGTGCCAGATCAACCAGACTGTGGTGGATATGTGGGGCAGCGGGCCTCCAGCAGCAACAGCCTAGTTAACCAGGTAAGCACCAGACGAGCCTGGCCCATGGCCGGGCTCAGAGTAGAGAAACTCTCAAAACTCTTCAAAGATATATCAAAGGAATAAAAATTCTAAGTGAAATTCATGTGTAATATAGGAGAGGCCTGGGGTGTAAATAATTAACAGAGGAAATGTTATTTTAGAGCCAGAAATGTCTGCATTATTTATCCTGGACCGTATTTTGAAAGTGGGAATTCTTGAATTTTGTACGAAATGTCCAAATTACCAATTTCTGATGACTTTATTGGGTAGTTGAAATACAGTGGTCTCTCGATAATCGTCCGGCTCGATAGTTGTCATTTTCGGAAATCGTCACGTTAATTTCGTCCAAACATTGGCTCGCAAATGGTAAGTTGACTCACTAATCGTCATTCGTCTTGGACGCGTACTCACGGCTCTGAGCGCTTCGGCCTCCCTTCCCACCCAGTGTGCCATTGTTTACCAGTGAGCGATGGTCCCCTCACTTTGTTCATATGAAATATTTCATAATATTTCATTCATTTTAGTGCTTGCAAGTGCTAAATAAGCTACCATGGCTCCAAAGAAAGCTCCTAGTGCCAAGCCTTTGGTAAAAAAGGTGAGAAATACGACTGAATTTAAGAAAAACATCAGTGAACAATATGAAAGTGGCGTACATGTGGCCGAAGTGGCCAGGATGTATAATAAATCCCGTACAACCATATCTTCCATCGTGGCCAAGAAAAAGGAAATCAAGGAAGCTGTTGTTGCAAAGAGGGTAAATATGCTGACAAAAATGAGATCATAAAAGAGAGAAGCTTACGACGACGTTTCGGGCCGACTTGGACCATTTACAAAGTTGTAGTAAGCTTCTCTCTTTTATGTGCGGGTTATTTGTGTATCGTTCCAGTCACGACATTGTGCCTTTTTTTTGTTATTAAAAATGAGATCACCAGTACTCGAAGATGTTGAGAGGTTATTATTGGTGTGGATAAATGAGAAACAATTAGCAAGAGCTTCAGCAGGAAGAGCAACAGATCACAGCTCAGAATCTTGCTGCAGAGGAGGAGGAAGAGAGATGGAAGAAGGTGCCTTCTTCAGAAATTAAAGAGATTTTTGAAAAGTAGGGTAGGATGGAAAGATTTATGGAGAAACATCACCCTGAGAAGGCTGTAGCAAGCCATATCAGCAGCTTGTACAGTGACAGAGTCTTGGCCCATTTTAGGGAAGTTTTAAAGAGACGCCAGAAACATAGCTCTCTGGACACTTTTTTTGCGAGACAGGACTCCAGTGACTCTCAAGCTGGTCCTAGTGGCATTAAGAAGCAGAGAAGAGAAGTAACCCCAGAAAAGGACTTGGTACCTGAGGTGTTGATGGAAGGAAATTCCCCCTCCAAACAGTAACTAATCCAATCTCTCTCCTCCTCCAGTCTCCCATACACTAAGAAGAATTGCCAATAAAGGAAAGTGTTATGCTGTTAATGTTTCATTCATCATGGCCCATTGTATTGTTTATGTACTACATCTATATTTCATGTAAACAAATTTATTGTTTTAATTCTTCTGGGTGTCAGGAACGGATTACACCTACCATCCGACTTACGACCTGCTTGACCTACCATCCGACTTACGACCTGCTTGACATATGTCCACTCGTCTTACGACCGTGCATCTGGCAGCTGGGCTGGGCCGGCTGATGCATACCACTGTACAATATTTGACAATACTCGTGGCGGCAATGCGTCATGCAGGCAGCATCAGTTTGAGTAACCCTGCCCTATCAGCAGCATCATACTGTATTAACTGTACTAATTGGACAGTAAATTTCACCATGGCCCCTAAGATGAAGTCTGAATCTTGTACTGGAGATTGCGGCAAGAAAGGCTCTTACTCTCAAACTCTCTATTTGTTTTCACTGTTGCACATAAACCTGTCTGTATCTGTCTGCCTGTATATCTGTGTATCTCTGTGTGTGTGTTTATCTGTCTGTCTACCTGTGTGTGTCTGTTTTTGTCTACCTGTGTCTATGTCTATCTGTGTGTCTGTCTTTCTGCCTATCTGTGTGTTTGTCTGTCTTTCTGCCTATCTGTGTGTTTGTCTGTCTACCTGTGTATGTCTACCTGTGTGTCTGTCTTTCTGTCTACCTGTGTGTCTGTCTTTATGTCTACCTGTGTGTTACACAAATAACCCGCACATAAAAGAGAGAAGCTTACGAAGTGACTTTGTAAACGGTCCAAGTCGGACCGAAACATCGTCGTAAGCTTCTCTCTTTTATGTGCGGATTATTTGTGTATCGTTCCAGTCACAGTATTGTGCCTTTTTTTTTATCTACCTGTGTGTCTTTGTCTACCTGTGTGTCTACCTGTGTGTGTGTGTCTTTCTATCTACCTGTGTGTGTCTTTCTGTCTACCTGTGTGTGTGTCTGTCTACTTGTGTGTCTGTCTTTCTGTCTGCTTGTCTGTCTCAGAGCCACTCATTAAGAGTGTAATCGGTCTTGAAGATGCCATATTAATAATGATAATAACACAATAATAATCACTGAGGCGCATTAAATGTGTATAAAACGTTGATATAGATATTTTGCTTAATCCATCTATGATTTATTTTTCAAAATTATATAATAAACATGCTACATAACATATAAACATATAAATTAACAAATATGAGATGTTTTTCTGGTCGGCTTGACAGAGTGAACAGGAACCGTTCGTGTCTGGGCTGGTAACAACAACAACAACGTTTGTTTACATAACTCGCCAACCTTCTACACTCTCATTCGTTTATTCATTTAATCTTGTTTACTCACCTCTCACTCTACATTAAGACTACAGATATTTTAAGGTAAGTAATGAATGGACACGATTATTATATTATAGTTTAATAATAATAATATTATTAATATTAGTACATATGTATTACTGTAATAATAATAATAATAATTATTATTAATATTATTATTAATTTAGGGCACTGGAGCACAGATCCACTGTATAGCACTTTGTCTGGATTATTTGGGTTATCCTTGTTAATTTATACTATGTATGATAACTTTACTTACGTGTACCTGAGAGAGAGAGAGAGAGAGAGAGAGAGAGAGAGAGAGAGAGAGAGAGAGAGAGAGAGAGAGAGAGAGAGAGAGAGAGAGAGAGAGAGAGAGAGAGAGAGAAAGAGAAAGAGAGAGAGAGAAAGAGAGAGAAAGAGAGAGAGAGAAAGAAGAGAAGAGAGAGAGAGAGAGAAGAGAGAGAGAGAGAGAGAAGAGAGAGAGAGAAAGAGAGAGAGAGAAAGATGAGAGAGAGAAAGAGAGAGAGAGAAAGAGAGAGAGAGAGAAGAGAGAGAGAGAAGAGAGAGAGAGAGAGAGAGAAGAGAGAGAGAGAGAGAGAGAGAGGAGAGAGAGAGAGAGAGAGAGAGAGAGAGAGAGAGAGAGAGAGAAAAGACAAGAGAGACAGAGACAGAGCAGAGACATAAGAGTAGAGAGAGAAGAGGTAGAGAGAAGAGAGGAGAGAGAGAGAGAGAGACACACACACACACACACATTCAGTCAACCAATCACCCACCCGGCCAGCCAGCCAGCTACGTATTACACATGTTCCAGAGTTGTTTCTCTTAACTTAGGGTATAGTTATACTACATTCTGGCAGGAGACACTACCAGTGTAATTCTCCCATTCCACTGTGTCGACAATACATAAAGATAACAGTAACATATGATACTGTATGCGATGTAAAATTTACAATACAGTTCACTACCATGTATACATTATATACAATAAATAAATAATTAAAATTTAACAATAGAAGTAAATTATGGTAAAAAGAATGAAATAATGATTGTACATTACATTACAGTACTATGTAGGTAGTTTATATAGGAAACATTTGACATTATGCCCTACCCAGTATGTCGGCAATTTTCAAAGGTTCGACTTACGTCCATTTTGACTTACGACCGGTTGGTCGGAACTAAGCTTGGTCGTAAGTCGGATGGTAGGTGTAATTGTATTTACATTATTTCTTATGGGAAAACTGATTCGAAAATTGTCTATTTCGATAATCGTCGCACTTCCAGGAACGGATTAACGACGATAAACGAGGGACCACTGTAGTTGAATGGACAGTTTCTTGTACTCATTTGACAGAACAGAAGGTATCTTAGTGAAATAGCTAAGAATTTGACCAACTGGAATAATGTAAATGGCCTAAAATCAGACTCAAAGTGAGCAAAATCACTGTTGCTCAAATATCACCGACAGCAAAATTCACAAAAATGTTATTTCATCAGCTTTTCATCAAATCTGGCACTATTTTATTACCTTCAGATAAAGATTCTCTACAATTTCATAAGAAAAAACTTTTTTTTTAATTTTCTGACCTTGAGAGTAAGTTTGAGAGCAGGGGTACCCACCTTCAAAGGGTTAAAGACCTCACCAATGACACAAATACTCTTGTTGCCACAGTCTACAATGGAGGTGGAGTTGCCATACTCAACACCAGCTACTACAGCACCAAATTGATGAGCCTCTTGAACGACCACCTTACATACGAGCCCATCAGCGCACAACAGTGGGAGACACAACCAAAGATTTCCTATACAAAACCAGACAAATACTAAAATGCACTAATTAAGGAAACAAACTCCTACACTTGACACCCATCAACCACAAACCAGCACACATGTATGGTCTACCTAACACCCATCAAATCCTCTGAGACCAATCACACCAAGTGTAGATAGTGCATCACACAAATTAGCTGCATTTCTCACCAAACATTTTTCCTGTGAAAAAATTATGGTGAATCAAATACAAAATGGGAATTGACACAGTTACTTTTTGCTGATGATACTGTGCTTATGTGAGATTCTAAAGAAAAATTGCAAAAGGTTAGTGGATGAGTTTGGGTGTGTAAAGGTAGAAAGTTGAAAGTGAACATAGAAAAGAGTAAGGTGATGAGGGTATCATATGATTTAGATAAAGAAAAATTGGATATTAAATTGGGGAGGAGCAATATGGAAGAAGTGAATGTTTTCATAAAGGTGGTGACCCTACAGATCTAAACAACTATAGGCCAATATCAAACTTACAATTGCTATCCAAAATCTTTGAGAAACTCGTGCACAGGAGACTATATTCATTTATAATGGCACAAAACATACTCAACCCCTGCCAGTTTGGATTCAGGAAAAATAAAAGCACTAATGATGCAATTGTAAAAATGCTAGATCTGGTTTACACAGCATTGTAAAATAAGGAATATCCGCCAGGAATTTTTATTGACCTAAGAAAAGCTTTTGACACAGTAGACCACAGCATCCTACTCCACAAACTTGACCATTATGGTATGAGAGGCCATGCGCTTGCATATTTCAAATCTTACCTTACTAATAGGTATCAGTATGTCACCATTAAAGACACAGCATCACCAACACAGCCACTTGATACTGGAGTTCTGCAGGGAAGTGTCCTTGGACCCCTGCTCTTCCTCATTTACATCAATGATCTTCCAAACGTATCCCAACACCTGACACCCATTCTCTTTGCTGACGACATGACTTATGTCATCTCTCACCCTAATCTTGCCACCCTCAACACCATTGTTAACGAGGAGCTGCTCAAAATATCGACTTGGATGACAGCCAATAAACTTACACTTAACACTGACAAAACCTACTACATGTACATTATGTTTGGTAGCAGAGCAGGTGTTGCGCAACTTAAGAACATAAGAACATAAGAAAGGAGGAACACTGCAGGAGGCCTGCTGGCCCATACTAGGAAGGTCCTTTACAATTCATCCCACTAACAAAACATTTGCCCAACCCAATTTTCAATGCCACCCAAGAAATAAGCTCTGATGTGAAAGTCCCACTCAAATCCAACCCCTCCCACTCATGTACTTATCCAACCAAGATTTGAAACTACCCAAAGTCCCAGCCTCAATAACCCAACTAGGTAGACTGTTCCACTCATCAACTACCCTATTTCCAAACCAATACTTTCCTATGTCCTTTCTAAATCTAAACTTATCTAATTTAAATCCATTACTGCGGGTTCTCTCTTGGAGAGACATCCTCAAGACCTTATTAATATCCCCTTTATTAATATCTATCTTCCACTTATACACTTCGATCAGGTCTCCCCTCATTCTTCGTCTAACAAGTGAATGTACTTAAGAGTCTTCAATCTTTCTTCATAAGGAAGATTTCTAATGCTATGTATTAATTTAGTCATCCTACGCTGAATGTTTTCTAACGAATTTATGTCTATTTTGTAATACGGAGACCAGAACTGAGCTGCATAATCTAGGTGAGGCCTTACTAATGATGTATAAAGCTGCAGTATGACCTCTGGACTTCTGTTGTTTACACTTCTTGATATAAATCCCAGTAATCTATTTGCCTTATTACGTACGCTTAGGCATTGCTGTCTTGGTTTAAGGTTGCTGCTCACCATAACCCCCAAGTCCTTTTCGCATCTGTATGGCTAAGTTCTACATCATTTAACTTATAAGTACTAGGGTTATGGGCACTCCCAAGCTTCAGAACCTTGCATTTATCTACATTGAACTGCATCTGCCACTTTTCTGACCAAGAATAGAGTTTGTTTAAATCCTCCTGAAGTTCCATAACATCTACGTTTGAATCAATTATCCTACCTATCTTTGTGTCATCGGCGAATTTGCTCATATCACTAGTAATTCCCTCATCAAGATCATTGATGTATATTATAAACAACAACGGGCCCAAGACTGATCCCTGTGGAACGCCACTTGTTACAGATCCCCACTCGGATTTAACCCTATTTATGGACACTCTGCTTCCTGTCAGTGAGCCATGACTCGATCCACGAGAGCACTTTTCCCCCAATGCCATGAGCTGCCACTTTCTTTAACAGTCTATGGTGCAGAACTCTATCAAAAGCCTTACTAAAATCTAAGTAAATAATATCAAATTCTTTATTGTGGTCAACAGCCTCAAAAGCTTTACTGAAGAAAGTTAATAAATTAGTTAGACAAGACCGGCCTCTTGTGAATCCATGCTGAGTATCATTAATCAAGCTATGCTTCTTATAATCTCAGCTATAATTGACTCTAGTAATTTGCCTACAATTGAGGTCAGGCTTATTGGGCGGTAATTTGACGGTAACGACTTGTCCCGTTTTAAAAATAGGAGTTACATTAGCCATCTTCCACATATCAGACACTACACCTGTTTGAAGAGATAAATTAAAAACATTAGTTAATGGTTCACAGAGTTCCATTTTGCATTCCTTAAGAACCCTTGAAAAAACCTCATCAGGACCCGGCGACTTATTTTGCTTCAGTCTGTCTATCTGCTTCACAACCATCTCACTAGTGACTGTGATGTTACATAATTTATCTTCTTCTAGCCCACTGTAAAAATTAATTACTGGAATATTGTTAGTGTCTTCCTGTGTAAAAACTGAGAGAAAATAATTATTTAAAATCAAGCACATTTCATTCTGTTTGTCAGTAAGGTGCCCATAGTTATTTTTAAGGGGACCTATCTTATCTCTAACTTTTGTTCTATAGACCTGGAAAAAACTTTTTGGGTTAGTTTTAGAATCCCTAGCAACTTTAATTTCATAGTCCCTTTTAGCTTTTCTTATCCCCTTTTTAATGTCCCTCTTAATGTCAATTACTGATTCATAAGATGACCCTCACCTCTTTTGATATGCCTATAAATTCCTTTCTTATGCCCTAGTAGATATTTGAGCCTATTATTCATCCATTTTGGGTCATTTCTATTTGATCTAATTTCTTTATATGGGATAAAACGCTCTTTGAGCAGCATGTATAGTGTTCAGAAAACTGTCATATTGATAGCTCTCTTCGTTACCCCAGTCAACAGATGATAAGTGTTCTCTAAGCCCATCGTAATCTGCTAAGCGAAAATCTGGGACTGTTACTGAGTTATCGCTACTATCGTACTTCCATTCAATGCTAAATGTAATTGATTTGTGGTCGCTAGCACCCAGTTCCTCTGAAATTTCTAAATTATTAACAAGGGATTCATTGTTTGCCATAACTAAGTCAAGCAGGTTATTTCCCCTTGTAGGTTCTGTCACAAACTGCTTCAAAAAACAATCCTGAAATACTTCTAAGAAGTCGTATGATTCTAAATTCCCAGTCAAGAAATTCCAATCAACATGACTAAAGTTAAAGTCTCCTAGAATTACTACATTATCGTGCCTTGTGGCCTTAACAATTTCCTCCCATAGTAGTTTCCCTTGGTCCCTATCTAAGTTTGGGGGACGGTATATCACTCCTAAAATCAGTTTTTCATGCCCTTCTGAAAATTCTATCCAAACAGACTCTGTATGTGTTATTTCAGACTTAATACCCGTTTTTATGCAACAGTTCAAGCGATCTCGGACATACAATGCCACCCCACCCCCCCTCCCAATACTTCTATCTTCTTGGAACAATTTAAAACCCTGAATATGACATTCCGCAGGCATGTCCCGACTTTTTGAATTAAACCACATCTCAGTTAAGGCAAATACATCAATGTTACCTACACTAGCAACTAATCTCAACAATCAGCAACTAATCGACAACACTCTAATTGGCAGACATAATGAGGGCAAATTCCTAGGTCTATACCTCAACAGCAACCTGAATTTCAGCACCCATATCCAACATGTAACAAAAAAAGTATCCAAAACAATTGGGATCCTCTCCAAGATACGATACTACGTGCCGCAAAATGCCCTTCTCACACTATACCATTCACTCATTTATCCATACCTCACCTATGCTATTTGTACTTGGGGATCAACTGCAGCAACACCTAAAGCCAATAATAACCCAACAAAAAGTCGCAGTAAGAATAATCACTAAATCCCATCCCTGGAACCCCCCCCCCCACTCTTCATAGATCTAAACTTACTCCCTGTTCAGAACATCCACACTTACTACTATGCAATCTATGTATACATCTACAGGACCTTAAATTCCAATACTAACCTTGACCTAAAATGCTTTCTTGATAGTTGTGACAGGACCCACAGGCATAACACCAGACACAAACATCTCTACGACATTCCCCGTGTCCGACTAAACCTTTGCAAAAATTAAATGTATGTCAAAGGCCCTAAAATCTGGAACACCCTACCTGAAAACTCTAGAACTGCAGACACATTCATCACCTTCAAAACTACCGTTAGAAAACATCTCATCTCCCTGATACACCTCGTCAACTAACTACATAAAAACCACCTGGTGGTTCACACTTACACTCACTCACTCACCCATTTGACTATAAGCACAGAAATGCGAATCTTAATCTTAAAATAATGAATCCTAACTAGTCATAAGTTTGCCTGTGAAACTCCAATATAGAAACTATGTATTGTGCCAAAACAAAAGCATTCACATTGCTAAACTCACAAACTAGCATTTAGTCACTTAGTATTTAGTCAACTTACTCCATAATTTTTAATAATTTAGGGTTAAGAATTAATCTAAGTTTGCCCGAAATGCCTAGCCATGCTAGGTGTCCTAGTGGCCCCCTCTCTAATTAGTATTTTATTACATGTAAACCACACAATAACCAAAATCTGTAAACCCTGCATTGTAATCCTTATAGAGAATAAACTTGATTGATTGACCGATTGATATTTGGGAGTTGACATGTCAGCGGATGGATTTATGAAGGATGAAGTTAATCATAGAATTGATGAAGTAAAAAAGGCGAGTGGTGCGTTGAGGTATACAGTAGGGCCCCACTTATAAGGCGGGTTAGGTTCCAGGCTGTCGCCGGAAAGCAGACATCGCCGGAAGGCAGAATTCCATTTTTTCCATTTATAAATGCATATAAATGCCAGACAACAAGTTTACACTAAATTATATTAAGTTAGTAATAGAACTAGGCATTAAAAACACACAAAGTAAAATACAGTCACAGTAAATTCACTACTTATCTTAAAGTATTTGTAATCTTAATGTAGGGAGAGAGGTGAGTAGTACTTATTTGTAGGAAGTCAGGTGCAGGTAGCCCAGGTGTAGGTAGCACTGGCTCCCCGTCTCATACTTAATATACGATATTTAAAACATCCCAGAGAGGTAAAATGCACATACAGTACACTCATTATTTACCTTAAAATATGTGTAGTCTTAATATAGGAAGAGAGGTGAGTAGTATTTATTTGTATAAAGTCAGTGTAGGTAGCCGGTAGGTGTACCCTGGGCTACACCTACCAGCTACCTACACTGTGGCCCAGAGCCATATTATTAACATCGACATGCCTTGTTCACTGAATTTAATCATTTCTAACAACTACCTTTAGATGCCATCATAAACGAAGGTAGAAGTAATGAATAATTCATGCCGAAAATTGTAAACAAAAGCGGAGTGGGGAGTGGCTGGGCCAAACGCAGATTCATACACGTTTTCTCTGATGGCTGAAGAGAAAATAATGTTGTCCCTCCATCCGGCTCCACAAGTATTATTATCAGTTATATTTTTTTTTATTATCACACCGGCCGATTCCCACCAAGGCAGGGTGGCCCGAAAAAGAAAAACTTTCACCATCATTCACTCCATCACTGTCTTGCCAGAAGGGTGCTTTACACTACAGTTTTTAAACTGCAACATTAACACCCCTCCTTCAGAGTGCAGGCACTGTACTTCCCATCTCCAGGACTCAAGTCCGGCCTGCCGGTTTCCCTGAATCCCTTCATAAATGTTACTTTGCTCACACTCCAACAGCACGTCAAGTATTAAAAACCATTTGTCTCCATTCACTCCTATCAAACACGCTCACGCATGCCTGCTGGAAGTCCAAGCCCCTCGCACACAAAACCTTTATTGCATAAAATATGCAATAAATGCCAGACAACAAGTTTACACTAACTAATATTAAGTTAGCAATAGAAATAGGCATTAAAATCACAATAAAAGGTAAGATACACACAGAGTACACTTATTACTTACCTTAAAATATTAATATTAACCCTTTCAGGGTCCAAGGCCCAAATCTGGAGTCACGCACCAGTGCCCAAGAATTTTCAAAAAAAAAATTTGTTATTTTTTCTTATGAAATCGTAGAGAATCTTTTTGTGAAGGTAATAAAACAAAAAGTACGAAATTTGGTGGAAAATTGACGAACTTATGCTCTCGCGAATTTTGATGTGTCAGCGATATTTACGAATCGGCGATTTTGCCGACTTTGACTCCCATTTTAGGCCAATTACATTATTCAAGTCAACCAAATTCTTAGCTATTTCACTAGCATTACTTCTATTCTATCGATTGAGCACAAGAAATCGCCAAGTCAACTGTTTCAACTACAAAATAAAGTGATCGGAAATTGTTAATTTGGCCAATTTAACACAAAGTTCAAAATATTCCAATTTCAAAATAGGGTCCAGAATGAACAATGTAGGCATTCCTGGCACTAAACTAACATTTCCTCTGTTCATTAGTTATGTTTTGAGGCTTTAACAATAAATTCCATTTGATTTTTTATTCACATAATGAATTTTTATTCACACCAAAAAATAGAAGATTTACTGTTATGCAATACTGTAATAATTGTATAAATATCATCACCATATTTGTGAATGTATATTAGACCCACCAGCTGAATGTGTATTAGACGTGTGAGGTCGTTTTGTTTACTCTTGAATATCGCAAAAATTTAACATTTCTGCTACTTTGAGCTCAGTTTCAAGCAATTTCCAGTGCTAAAACCAATCAAAATCATCTCTATTTCTGTAATATGTCTTCCATTCTATCAAATGAGACCAAGAAATCGCAAATACAACTATAAAAAACATACGAAAAAACACTGCAAAGTTGCTGTTTTAATCGAAAAATCATGATTTCATTTTTTTTCTCTCATTATACACAGTGTGCTGCAGGATCTGTTTTATGTGGTGCACACATACCACATAGATGTATTCTCTCATATCTAGGCCCAAATGTACCACTCACAGTTTATCAGAGTGAGCTGAGCTCATGGCGTAGATCTACGGTTTGGACCCTGAACGTAAAGCCGTAGATCTACGGGACGGACCCTGAAAGGGTTAATGTGTGAGAGGTGAGTGGCAGGGAGTTTATTGAATAAAATCAAAATGGCACACCATCATCCTCTGATCGACACCATGCCGAACCCTTCTAGGGTAGGGTAGGTGCCTGAGCCCGAGCTTACAGCTCACAAGACTTTCATTCCCATTAGCCCCCTTGGGGCGGGGATGGCAGACCAGAGAAGGGACAATTGGTCCCAAAGACAAGGGCGTACTTGTGCCTTCTCCTATGGGAGACTTCAGTCTCAGACACTCCCTAAAGAGGGAGCCAAGGCCGGGCCACCACTTGGAAAAAGCCCGGACCGGGAGAATACCGGCAAATCTTTAATAATAATAATAATCATCCTCTAACTTGGCACTTAAAGCAAGAGGCTTACGACTTCTCTTTTTATTGCAGCTAACCTTAGACGCCATTGTCAATGAGAGCCAACTAGTTAAAGAAAGAGTAAACGAGAGAGAGAACAAGATACAGTGGACCCCCGCATAACGATCACCTCCCAATGCGACCAATTATGTAAGTGTATTTATGTAAGTGCGTTTGTACGTGTATGTTTGTGGGTCTGAAATGGACTAATCTACTTCTCAATATTCCTTATGGGAACAAATTCGGTCAGTACTGGCACCTGAACATACTTCTGGAATGAAAAAATATCGTTAACCGGGGGTCCACTGTACAGAGTTGAGACAATGTAAGAACACAAACTGAACAGGTAGTGGACGATCACTTGGTCAGGCGAAATGCATATTAATGTGTGTCTACTTTTAGTTCATTCACGTCCATTTGTGAGAGTTTGTAAAACATTTACCTCAATATTTTTTTATTTTAATAATAATTACCTCACAATACAAATACTCTTACATTGTGTACAAGTTGTACAAGTTAGTTCAGAATAAACAAACAGCAACACACCATTTTTAGAGTGAATGAAGATAATAATACTAATAATAATAATAATAATAATAATATTACAGTGGAACATCAAAAATCGAACTGCTCCCAACACGACCAATTATGTAAGTGTATTTTTGAGGGTCTGAAATGGACTAATCTAATTTACATTATTCCTGATGGGAATAAATTCATTCGGTAAAGGCACTCGAACAGCCTTCTGGACCGAAGAAAGTTCGATATTTGAGGTTCCACTGTATTATTATTATTATTATTATTATTATTATTATTATTAATAATAATATTATTAATATTAATAATAATAATAATAATAATTATTATTAATTATAAAAAGCACTAAGCCCACAAGGGTCGTGAATTGCTATACAAAGAGTAAAGGCATATGAAAAGAATATTTTTCTACAGTTACCCCCCAGTGCTTGACTAAAGAAAACGTAATTCTTCCGATACTACCTACACAGCTGCTTTGTAAACAAATCTCATATTTACATCAATTTTTATTCTGAGTGTATGTATCATGTTTATATGCTATGTAATGGGTTTCATATATAATTTTGAGGAAAAATATCATAGATGGATTAATGAAAATGCCTATATTGATGTAAAATAAGACATTTAGTGTGCCCAAGAGTGATTATTATTACGTAGTATTGGCGTCATGAGTAGAGAGAGACTTAGCGATTTTAATGTGTACCTGCATACCAGCACAGTGTGTAAGTATATTTAAGTATAGGTACACACAAGTATAATTATCAGAGTACATATAAAATATGCAGTAACTTTAAAACACTTTAAATTTTGGAAAGTTTCCTGACATAATAGATGTGGTCACGGAAAGTGTAAACAAACCGGGTGGGGGGCGCCGTATTTAAGAGACCGCTTGCCATATAGCAAATTTTGGTCATAATTTGACATCGCCGTATTAGTGGAACGCTGTAAGGCAAAACGCCGTAAAGCGCGGCCTTACTGTATATGGAGACAAAAAACATTATCTATGGAGGCAAAGGGAATGTATCAAAGTATAGTAGTATCAACACTCTTATATGGGTGTGAAGCTTGGGTTGTAAATGCTGCAGCGAGGAGGCAGTTGGAGGCAGCGGAGATGCCCTGTCTAAGGGCAATGTGTGGTGTAAATATTATGCAGAAAATTCGGAGTGTGGAAATTAGAAGAAGGTGTGGAGTTAATAAAAGTATTAGTCAGAGGGCTGAAGAGGGGTTGTTGAGGTGGTTTGGTCATTTAGAGAGAATGAATCAGAGTAGAATGACATGGAGAGCGTATAAATCTGTAGGGGAAGGAAGTTGGGGTAGGGGTTGTCCTCGAATAGGTTGGAGGGAGGGGGTAAAGAAGGTATGTGGGTGAGGGGCTTGGACTTTCAGCAAGCGTGCATGAGCATGTTAGATAGGAGTGAATGAAGACGAATGGTATTTGGGACCTGACGAGCTGTTGGAGTGCGAGCAGGGTAATATTTAGTGAAGGGATTCAGGGAAACCGGTTATTTTTATATAGCCAGACTTGAGTCCTGGAAATGGGAAGTACAATGCCTGCACTTTAAAGGAGAGGTTTGGGATATTGGCAGTCTGGAGGGATGTTGTGTATCTTTATACGTATATCAAATTCAAATTCAAAGTTTATTCTCTATAAGGATTACAATGCTGAGTTTACAGAATTTGGTTATTGTGTGGTTTACATGTAGTAAAATAATAATTACAGAGTGTACCACTAGAACGCCTAGCATGGCTAGGCATTTCGGGCAGACTTAAATCAAATCTTAAGTTTAAAATATTACAAAATTATGAGGTAAGTTGGTATTATGGCTAAGTGACTAAATACTAGTTTGTGAGTTTAGCAATGTGAATGCTTTTATTTTGGCACTATACATAGTTTTAGTATTAGAGTATCACAGGCCAACTTATGACTAGATAAGATTCATTATTTTGAAATTGAGATTGATATTTCTGTTTATGGTCAAATGGGTGAGTGAGTGTAAGTGTTAACCACAAGGTGGTATTCGGTAATTATTGACAGGGTGTATCAGGGAGATAAGATGTTTTCTGATGGTAGTTTTGAAGGTGATGAATGTGTCTGCAGTTTTAGAATTTTCAGGTAGGGTGTTCCAGATTTTAGGGCCTTTGACATACATTGAATTTTTGTAAAGGTTTAGTCGACACAGGGAATGTCATAGAGATGTTTGTGTCTGGTGTTTGCCTGTGGGTTCTGTCACAACTATCAAGAAAGCGTTTTAGGTCTAGGTTAATATTGGAATTTAAGGTCCTGTAGATGTAGATTTGCACAGTAGTAAGTGTGGATGTACTGAACAGGAGTAAGTTAGATCTATGAAGAGTGGGGGGGTGTGTTGCAGGGATGGATTTAGTGATTATTCTTACTGCGGCTTTTTGTTGGGTTATTATTGGCTTTAGGTGTGTTGCTGCAGTTGAACCCCAAGCACAGATAGCATAGGTGAGGTATGGATATATAAGTGAATGGTATAGTGTGAGAAGGGCAGTTTGCGGCACGTAGTATCGTATCTTGGAGAGGATCCCAACCGTTTTAGATACTTTTTTGGTTATGTGTTGGATATGGGTGCTGAAGTTCAGGTTGTTGTCGAGGTATAGGCCTAGGAATTTGCCCTCATTATGCCTGGCAATTAGAGTGTTGTCGATCTTAACCCTTTCAGGATCCAAGGCCCAAATCTGGAGTCACGCACCAGTGTCCAAGAATTTTCCAAAAAAAAATTTGTTATTTTTTCTTATGAAATCGTAGAGAATCTTTTTGTGAAGGTAATAAAACAAAAAGTACGAAATTTGGTGGAAAATTGACGAAATTATGCTCTCGCGAATTTTGATGTGTCAGCGATATTTACGAATCGGCGATTTTGCCGACTTTGACTCCCATTTTAGGCCAATTACATTATTCCAATCAACCAAATTCTTAGCTATTTCACTAGTATTACTTCTATTCTATCGATTGAGCACAAGAAATCGCCAAGTCACCTGTTTCAACTACAAAATAAAGTGATCGGAAATTGTTAATTTGGCCAATTTAACACAAAGTTCAAAATATTCCAATTTCAAAATAGGGTCCAGAATGAACAATGTAGGCATTCCTAGCACTAAACTAACATTTCCTCTGTTCATTAGTTATATTTTGAGGCTTTACAAATAAATTCCATTTTGATTTTTTATTCACATAATGAATTTTTATTCACACCAAAAAATAGAAGATTTACTCTTACGCAATACTGTAATAATTGTATAAATATCATCACCATATTTGTGAATGTATATTAGACCCACCAGCTGGTGTGTATTAGATGTGTGAGGTCGTTTGTTTACTCTTGAATATCGGCAAAAATTTAACATTTCCGCTACTTTGAGCTCAGTTTCAAGCCATTTCCAGTGCTAAAACCAATCAAAATCATCTCTATTTCTGTAATATGTCTTCCATTCTATCAAATGACACCAAGAAATCGCAAATACAACTATAAAAAACATACGAAAAAACACTGCAAAGTTGCTGTTTTAATCGAAAAATCATGATTTCATTTTTTTTCTCTCATTATACACAGTGTGCTGCAGGATCTGTTTTATGTGGTGCACACATACCACATAGATGTATTCTCTCATATCTAGGCCCAAATGTACCACTCACAGTTTATCAGAGTGAGGTGAGCTCATGGCGTAGATCTACGGTTTGGACCCTGAACGTAAAGCCGTAGATCTACGGGACGGACCCTGAAAGGGTTAATGTTAATTTGCGCATCTCCTGCTCTGCTACCAAACATAATGTACAGTGGACCCCCGCATAACGATTACCTCCGAATGCGACCAATTATGTAAGTGTATTTATGTAAGTGCGTTTGTACGTGTATGTTTGGGGGTCTGAAATGGACTAATCTACTTCACAATATTTCTTATGGGAACAAATTCGGTCAGTACTGGCACCTGAACATACTTCTGGAGTGAAAAAATATTTTTAACCGGGGGTCCACTGTAGTAGGCTTTGTCAGTGTTAAGCGTAAGTTTATTGGCTGTCATCCAAGTCGATATTTTGATCAGCTTCTCATTAACAATGGTGTTGAGGATGGCAAGATTAGGGTGAGAGATGACACAAGTCGTGTCGTCAGCAAAGAGAATGGGGTTCAGGTGTTGAGATACGTTTGGAAGATCATTGATGTATATGAGGAAGAGCAGGGGACCAAGGACACTTCCCTGCGGAACTCCAGTATCAAGTGGCTGTGTTGTTGATGCTGTGTCTTCAATGGTGACATACTGATACCTATTAGTAAGGTAAGATTTGAAATATGCAAGCGCATGGCCTCTTATACCATAATGGTCAAGTTTGTGGAGTAGGATGCCGTGGTCTACTGTGTCAAAAGCTTTTCTTAGGTCAATAAAAATTCCTAGTGGATATTCCTTATTTTCCAATGCTGTGTAAAGCAGATCTAGCATTTTTATGATTGCATCGTTAGTGCTTTTATTTTTCCTGAATCCAAATTGGCAGGGGTTGAGTATGTTTTGTGCCGTTATAAATGAATATAGTCTCCTGTGCACGAGTTTCTCAAAGATTTTGGATAGCAATGGTAAGTTTGATATTGGCCTATAGTTGTTTAAATCTGTAGGGTCACCACCTTTATGTATTGGTGTAACCCTTGCCATCTCGAGTAGTTTCAGGAAGGTGCTAGTTTCTAGTGACTCGTTAAAAAGTAATGAGATAGCATGCGAGAGGATATGGGCCGCTCTCTTGTACAATAATGGTGGGACATGAGACAGATTCCCTGAGTTATTTTTAAGTGACTTTATAATCTCGATGACTTCCATGGGCTCAGTTGGAGCAAGATAGAAGGAATTTGGGAAATTCCCATCTATGCTTCTAAACTGTTGTATTCTGAGCACCTCTGCAAAAACAGTGATTATGTGTGAGTGAGGTGAAAGTGTTGAATGATGATGAAAGTATTTTCTTTTTGGGGATTTTCTTTCTTTTTGGGTCACCCTGCCTTGGTGGAAGACGGCCAACTTGTTAAAAAAAAAGAAAAACCTAAGTATGGATGTGGGGGAAGACTTATTCGAGCCCCCCATACATGCTTCTGTTTATTCATTGACAGTTGTTTATTATTATAACTTAATGAGTTCATCTTTCCTGTCTTCTAGGGACCATCATCCTCACTCATCTAAATTATTCAGGCAACCTCCTTAAAATGCATCAGAGACCTCTTTATCGCCCCCCCCCCCCCCCCCAAAAAAAAAAAGACTTTTTGACATCACTTCCCTCTTCAATAAGGTACCTATAGGAAGGAAAGGGAATTTAATAGGAAGGAAAATGAACTGAATATGAAGAAGATTCATTAGGAAGGAAGGAAGGATGGATTTAACATAAGCCATTGACCTTTTCCAATGTAAAGTCAATCAAGACCTAAATCTTCCACTACCTCCTGGAGATTTTGTTGAACTCTGCATTAACTTTAAATATTTTTCTTTCAACAAGACTCTAAAAACATATGGTATGGGAATGGGCTCTCCCATCATTGTTGTCTTAGATAACTTGTGCATGGAACACTTGGAAACTCAACACTTCACCAACATCATCCCTGCCAGCGTAACATGATTATGTTATGTGGACAACATCCTCATAATAACTCCCACCATCACATAGCAACCAAGAATTACCTCCCTCATCATTATTATTATTATTATTATTATTATTATTATTATTATTATTGCTGCTGCTGTCGCTGCTGCTGTCGCTGCTGCTGTCGCTGCTGCTGTCGCTTCTGCCGCTGCTGCTGTCGCTGTTGCCGCTGATGCCACTGCTGCCACAGCTGCCGCCTCCACTAGTACTACTACTACTACCGCCACTAGTACTACTACTACTACTGCTGCTAATACCACCACTAGTACTACTAATACCACTGCTACTGTTACTACCACCATTACTACCACCAACAGCATGGTCTTGTCAACCTATTGAAGAGCTTATACTTTTACATCTCACTTTAATACCTATATACACTCTTAATGTATTGTTTGTAATGACTTGACAAAGCTTCTGGAGAGCAAAATGTTGCCACAATAAAAATGTTACATTAACTGCACTTGTGTCCTTTTACCTAACATAGTCAATAATGCTACCAACCGAACAGCTGAACGGCACATGGAAAGGCTTTCACAGAATGTGCTGTTCAATTGTGGATGAACTTTTGCAATCACATTCACAAAAAATCAAACTTTACATGAGTTTTATAAGAGTTGACTGCAATTTAACAAATTCGTTCATATGACAGATCAGTTAAATTTACACAGCCAGGTTTCAATTAGTGCTAGTTTAAATGGTGCATATTTCTATTTAGTAAAAAATTAATTAACGCTCGTTTTTCTCCCAAACTCTTCATATCAGAGGCAAACATTACATATAATCTGATTATATTTAGTGGGGAGTGCTGAACATCTAAGTCACACAGTTTCTGAGGAACAGAAAGTAGCTTCAATTTTTTGCATCACAACCTCTTCCCACCCTGTTTGGAGAATACCTGTACAATATTACAAAAAGGCAAATTAATCTAACAACTGTACACCATACCAACCTTTGGTACAGTCGTTAGTGAGTAGGAGCTCTGCAGTTGTTTGGTGTAGTGCTTTAGGGTTGACTTCTCGAGCTTCCTCACAACGACAGTAACTGGCTTCAGTAAGTTAAACAGTATCTCGTTGAAACGATAGTTCCTGGCAGCGACTTCCATTGATGTTCTGTCCCAAGGAGCAATATTGTGAATGGAATCCATTAATGTACGCCAGCAGTTGCCAACAGTTGTACCACACCCACGAACTTAGCTGCCAAAACTTTGACAGCATTCACTGATACAAACATCTCCTGCTAAAGAAAAACATTAATTCCAACAGCTGTACCATACCCATAAACTTAAAATTCAAATTCAAACATTTTCTTTTCTGCAGTATACAAATAATGTAGTTTACATGTAATAAAATATTGTTAGGCACAAAAGAAAGCCACTAACATGCTGTGCAATTCAGGCAGACTAATTTTAATGCTTAAAGACTACTTACAAATTAGACATAGATTATTAAATAGGATTTCTTAAATGCACAAATGAAGAGGCAGCTAAATGAACAACAATACAGTTTTAAGTTGTTGTTTTTTTCGACACATTGGCCGTCTTCCACCGAGGCAGGTTGACCCAAAACTGAAAGAAACACTTTCACCATCATTCACATATAATCATTGTCTTCGAAGAGGTGCCCAGATAAGACAGTTTAGATGTCACTCCAAACAGCCAATATCCCAAACCCCTCCTTTAAAGTGCAGGCATTGTACTTCTCACCTTCAGGACTCAAGTCTAGCTAACTGGTTTCCCTGAATCCCTTCACAAAATATTACCCTGCTCACACTCCAACAGCTCATCAGGTCCCTAAAACCATTCATCTCCATTCACTCCTACCTAACATATGCTTGCTGTACATACATGCCCCTTGCACATAAAACCTCTTTTACCCCCCTCCCTCCATCCTTTCCTAGGAGGACCCCTACCCCTCCACTAAAGATTTATACACCCTCCAAGTCATTCTATTTTGCTCCATTGTTTCTAAATGACTAAACCAAACCTCTGCAATCCCTCTTCAATCCTCTGAATAATAAACATAATGAAGGAAAATTTTTTGGTCTGTTCCTTGACAGTAGATTGAAATTCAACACCCACATCCATCACATTACAAAAAAGTGTCCAAAACAGTTGGCATCCTCTCCAAGATATACAGTGAAACCTCAAATATCAAACTGTTCCCAACTCAACCAATTATGTAAGTGTATTTTTGTAAGTGAATTTATAAGTGTATTTTTGAGGGTCTGAAATGAACTAATCTAATTTACATTATTCCTGATGGGAATAAATTCGTTCGGTAACGGCGCTCGAACAGCCGTCTGGAACAAAGAAAGTTCGATATCTGAGGTTCCACTATAATATTATATACCTCAAACGGCACTACTTGCATTACATTACACACTAATCTATCCCTACCTCACCTATGCTATTTGTGCCTGGGTTTCCACACCAGCAAATCACCTCCAGCTAATAGTAACTCAACAAAAGGCAGCAGTACAAATGATAACTCAATCTACTGCTAGACAACACACTCCCCCACTCATCAATGGCCTAAACATACTTAATATACAAAACATTCATTCATACTACTGGGAATACTACATATCAAATTCACTGATAAAAAACATCTATATGAAAAACAGTTCAGATTGGGTCTAATAACAAAAGAACATGCAAAACGATACATGTCAATACTTACTAATCTAATATGGAAGTCTAAACGAGTGCATTATGCAAACAGATTTAACCCTTTGAGGGTCGACAGGCCCTCTCCGAAACTCGTTCTCAGGGTCGGCCAAATTTCAAAAAAAAAAAAAATTATTTTTTCTTATGAAAAAATAGAGTATTTTTTTCTAAACATTATAGGCTAAACAAAAAAATTTTAGCGTCAATACTTACCGAGATATGGAGGTGTGAAATTTGCCAAAATTGAACAACATATGGTAACATCGCCGACTGCCGTCACCCGGTATTTTTCTATTTACTTTTTTATGTACTATTTTCATTTTTTTTTCAATTTTTCTTTTTCTGAGTAACTTTTATGGCCTCTGAGGCCAACATGATCAGTATTTTGTAAGTTATTTCTTTTTCAATACTACACAATAAGGGCGTAAACACTGTTGTCATTATTTTGTTTACAGAAAATATTTACACAAAAACAATATGAAATGTTGTTTATTACTATTTTTCTATATTTTATATACACATATACAGTCACAGGACATGTTTCTAGAAGTTCTGCAGCCTGTGGAACTCTTTGAAACATGGTGTCATGCACAGTGGAGTTTTGCACTCCTCACACATAAAACGAGTGTCTCTGCGTTGTCGTGGGCGTTTTTTTGTATGTGAACAGACGTAACACCTCTTCTGAGCCTTTTTCTTCAAAGCAGTAGCAGGCAGTTTTACAGGAAGTGTCACCATGCTTCAGACGAGCAGGTAGTTGTTGATAATTTGGTGGGCGGTCAATTGCAGGTGCATTTCCTTGGTACTTGAATACTATTTGTCTGATGACAGACAAACAGAATTCGCCGTACTGTGGTTTGTTTCTGGTGCTCATCTTATACATATTATAAGCATTGAGCATGGAAATGTCCAGAAGATGGAAAAACAGTTTGATGTACCACTTATAACTCTTGCAAACACAATCAGCAAACCCAATCTGCATGTCACATTTGTCCACTGAACGCATGTTGAAGGTGTAATCAATCACAGCTGCAGGTTTTAGAATGGGTTCATTTCTCTCTCTATGCTGCCTGCCACTGTCTGCCATTTCATTAGGGTGAATTGATGACAACAGTGTGACATCTCGTTTGTCATGCCACCGAAATGCCATGATGTCATTGGCAGCAAAACGCCTGCACCTCACCTCTGCGAGTGCCAGCATCAAACCTGGGCATATGTTTTCGATTTGCACGCACTGTGCCACACACATCTGTCATGTTCACTCGCAAAAAATCACTGAGTGAGGGGCTTGTGTACCAGTTATCTGTATATAATATATGCCCCTTACCAAGGTATGGTTCTATCATTGTTCGAACCACATCACCTGAGATGCCCAATAACTTCCTGGTATTTTGCAATGTATAACTTCCAGTGTACACAATAATATCCAATACCAGACCACTGTAACAATCACAAAGCACAAACAACTTTATACCAAAGCGTTTCCTCTTGCTTGGTATGTACTGCTTGAAAGAGAGTCTTCCTTTGAACAGAATCAAAGACTCGTCAATTACAAGCTTCCTGAAGGGATAAAAATGAGTACTGAATTTCTGTTTCAGATACACAAAACACATTCCTAATCTTATATAACCTGTCAGTTCTGTCAGGCCTGGTTTTATCTGAGAAGTGAAGCTACGTAACATTAGCACAAATCGATTCACTGGCATTATATCACTGAAACTCCTGGTGTTGCAATCAGGGGGTCTGTTGACCAGTATGATTTCACTTTGTGCTTATACACATGTGGCATAAGCATTATTGTGGCAAAGAAAAGATACATCTCAGCCACAGTTGCCTCCTTCCATTGGTGTAGACGTGATTTTGGTGAAAGTATTGTGTTTGCCATGGTGTACTCGTAGTATGTGTTGCTTTCCATGACAATACTTTTCATCAGTGGTTCGTCAAAGAATAACTCGAAACATTCCAGTTCAGTGGCATTGTTCCCAAGTGCACAAGATGGCCGTATTCCACTTTGGCTGCCATCAAACTGGTGGGGATTTGGAACAAAATTGACAGCTTCCTGCCAATCCAGGTGCGGTCTGCTGGTGGGTACTGGACAATGACAGGTGGTTTGGTTGTGGAGGTTGTGGTTGTGGAGGTTGTGGTTGTGGAGGCTGGTGTGGGTGGGGGAGTGGGGGATGGTGGCCTTTGTTCTAGATCAGCTGAGGCAGCGGCCGTGGCTGGCAGCGTGGGTGGCAGCATGGCCCACTGCTGGTGCCTCACGCCGGCACCACTACCACCACGCACATTTTCCATCCCAATTGCAACAGTATCTTCGTCATTTTCACTGTCTGTTCCTGTTGTACAGCCACGGGATGTACTCCGAGATTACACTCCTTCCCCTTGGTTATAACATATGGCACACTTCCAGAGCGCATATATCGTCGTACATACTGACGCTTCACTGGGGAATATTGCACTTCACTATCACTATGGAACTAGTTTGAAGAGCTTGTAGTTCATATTCACTATCACTATCATCACCCATGCTCTCATCTGAGTCTGGGATTTGGGAAAATAGAAGTTTCCTCTTGGGTTCTGGAACAACTGAACGTGAACACGAGGGCCCAGCACCAGAGGTGGAAGGCTGAGGGTCGTCTGGGTTTTCTTCACTTATTACCGATATTTATGGTCATTAGTTTCGGTCAAAACCTCACTAAAACCACGAAATCATCTTCACTGGCACTTCCATCACTATTAGAACTGTCACTGGGGAAACAAAAGTGTCCCAATTCGCCGAGGAGTGAGGAGCTTCTTACCGCGAGGCATGGTGGACATTGTTTACTAAGAGGGCATTCCCACAATGCACCACTGGGTCCCAGATTTTTTTTCTACCGCGCACACTGACCACGCAGACCCATTCTCTCACACCTAGGCCTATCAGCCTTTTCGCGCGAGATTTGAGGCCGCTAGAATTTATGCGTACTAGTACGTCAAAAACCCCTACGCGTAAGACGTACTAGTACGACGAAAACCCTCAAAGGGTTAATGAGATAAAAGGTGATATGAAAAAGACCTGGAAAACCCTCTCTGCAATTTTGGGATCTAGAAAACTGTCCGGAAACACAGATACAGTGGAACCTCTACTTACAAGTGCCCCGACATGTGAGTTTTTCAAGATACGAGCAGTTGCTCGGTCAATTTTTTGCTTCCAGATGCAAGCAAAATTTCAAGATGCGAGCAGGCCTCAAAAGAGGTTCCTTGATGCTGGTGAGGGGCTCTTGCTCTTGATCTAGGGAATTGGATTTCAGTTGTTTGTCGGACTATCTTACTGGTGAGGGGCTCTTGCTCTTGATCTAGGGAATTGGATTTCAGTTGTTTGTCGGACTATCTTATTGAAACTTGGGCAATGTATGATGCAAAGATGCTTCTTAACGTACACCTAAATTGAAAGAAATTGGACCATAAAAAACAGGGTTCACTTCTCAGCCATTAACCGCCCCTTAGCAATATATGTTCGTATGGTTTTCATGGCTGTACAGTGGACCCCCGGTATTCGATATTAATCCATTCCTGAGAGCTCATCGAATACCAAAAATATCGAAAAGCTAATCAATTTTCCCCATAATAAATAATGGAAATCAAATTAATCCGTGCAAGACACCCAAAAGTATGAAAAAAAAAATTTTACCACATGAAACATTAAGTTTAATGCAATAGAATAATTACAATAACAACAATAACAATAGAATAATAACAATAGAATAATTGACACTTACCTTTAATGAAGATCTGGTGATGACTGATGGGAGGGAGGAGGGGAGAGTGTCAAAGTTGTTAATGTTTAGAAGGGGAATCCCCTTCCATTAGGACTTGAGGTAGCAAGTCCTTTCTGGGGTTACTTCCCTTCTTCTTTTAACCCTTTCAGGGTCCGTCCCGTAGATCAACGGCTTTACGTTGAGTGTCCAAACCGTAGATCTACGCCAAAATTCTAGCGCCGTCAAATTTAGCGCGAAAACGCTCATAGGCCTACATGTGAGAGAACGGGTCTGCGTGGTGGGTGTGCGCCATAAACAAAAAATCTAGGCGCCCGCATAGCATTGTGGGAACGCCGGCTCAGTTACCCTTGTTCACCATGCCTCGTCGCAAGTCAGCTCTCACTCCCCGGAAAATTGGGACTCTCCTCTTCCTATCTGATAGTTCTGACACTGATGGAAGTGGAAATGAAGACGAATTCTATGGCTTTGATCAGTTAGTGACTTAAAAGAATGACCAGGATATCGATAATAGTGCAGAAAACCCTGACGATCCTCAACCTTCTACCTCTGGTGTGGGCACTCGTGACTCACGGTCGGTTGTTCCTCATCGCAAGAGAAAACTAATATTTTCACGTGGCCAGGCCTCTGACTTCAGTAAGGATGATGATAGTGACGTGGATTGTGATTTTATTGCGCTCGACGATCAATCGAGTAGTGATAGTGAGGAATCATATTCACCAGTGAAGTGTCGGTATGTTCGCCGCCGCATGCGCTCGGGTAGTGTACCCTATGCTGTGCCCAGGGGACGGAGTACATCCCAGAGTACATCCCGGAGTACATCCTGTGGCCCAACACCAGTTTTAGGTAGTGATAGTGAGGATGATGTGGCTACACTTGGCATGGATAGACCACAGGCATCAGTGGATGGTGTTAGTGGTGATGGTAGTGGCACCGCCATGCGTGACTCACCAGGCCACGCTGGGACCCACGCTGCTGACTCGTCAGTTCAAGGACAAAGCGGAGCGCCAGCCACCAGCCCACCACAACCACAACCACCCGCACAACCAGCCTATGATGTCCAGTATCCACCAGCAAACCGTATGTGGGATTGGCAGCAAAATCCCAATTTTGTTCCCAAGCCTCACCACTTTGATGATTCTCAAAGTGGAATTCTACCTACTTGTCCCCTTGGAACCATGGCCAATGAACTGGAATTCTTTGAATTATTCTTTGACCAGCCATTGATGGAAATTATTGTCAGGGAAAGTAATAAGTATTTTGAGTACACCATGGCAAATACGATCTTATCACCACAGTCAAGACTACACAGGTGGAAAGAGACGACTGTTGCAGAAATGTATTTGCTTTTTGCAACAATAATGCTTATGCCTCACGTCTATAAGCATAATATAAAAGCATACTGGTCCACAGATCGGCTAATTTCTACCCGGTCTTCAGTGAAATCATACCAGTGAACAGGTTTATCTTACTCTTACGTATGTTGCACTTCTCTGACAAAACCAGATCTGGACAGAAGTGACAGGTTATCAAGATTAGAAATGTTTTCATGTATCTCAAACAAAAGTTCAGCATATACTTTTATCCATTCAAGAATCTTGTAATTGACGAGTCTTTGATTTTGTTCAAAGGTAGACTGTCATTCAAGCAGTATATACCGAGCAAGAGGAAACGCTTTGGTATAAAACTGTTTGTACTCTGTGATTGTGACAGTGGCCTGGTGTTGGATATTGTTGTATACACGGGTAGTAAAACATTGAAAGATACCAAGATGTTATTGGGTATCTCAGGTGACGTAGTGAGAAACATGATGGCACCTTATCTTGGTAAGGGGCATACATTATATACCGATAACTGGTACACAAGCCCATTACTCAGTGATTTCATGCAATGTGAACAAGACAGATGTGTGTGGCACAGTGCATTCTAATCGTAAACATATGCCCAGGCTCAACGCAGGTGCTCGTGGTTGATGACGTTGCAGGCATTTACTGCCAATGACATCATGGCATTACGGTGGCATGACAAACGAGATGTCACATTGTTGACAACCATTCACCGTAATGAAATGCAAGACAGTGGCAAAGTTGATCGATTAGTGACTAATGAACGTATTCGAAAACCAGTGACAGTGATTGATTATACACAAAACATGCGCTTGGTTGACAAATGTGACATGCAGATTGGTTTTGTTGACTGTGTTCGTAAGAGTTACAAGTGGTACATGAAACTTTTCTTCCATCTCATGGACATTTCAATGCTCAATGCATATAATATGTACTAAATAAAGACTGGCAACAGACCACCATATGGTGAATTTTGTTTGTCTGTTGTCAGACAACTCATAATGAAGTACCAGGTAACAACACCTGCTATACAACACGGTCCTCGAATTCCTCAGGATATACCCAAGCGTTTGAGGAGGGAAGGTGATCATTTCATAATACAACTTCCTTCAACTCAGAAGAAATTTGCTCAGAAGAGATGCATCGTCTGTACACAAACAAAAAGACGCCAACAAAGACGCAAAGACACTCGGTTTATGTGTGAGGAATGTAAGGTGCCTCTGTGTATGGTGCCTTGTTTCAAGGAGTTCCACAAGCTCCAGCAGTTCTAAAACCATGTCCAGTGATTGTAAATATGTAAATATATGATAGAACATTAGTATTATACAATATTTGTGCATGTTTATTGTAATAAACAACAGTGGTAAAAAATAATATGATAATAACTTTAGTGCGGTTATTGTGTTCAATACAGTGAGTTTATATATATATACATTATATACAGTATTGGTCTCTCAGGCCCCAAATGTTAGTAGGAATAGAAAAAAATTGGAAAAGAAAAAAAACAACAAAAACCGCAAAATAATGTAATGCTCGTATGTGGAATTCATCGATGTTGCCGCCACCACATCATTTTCGACAAACTTCTTGGCACTGTATCACGGTAAGTACTGATCAGAATTTTTTTTTTGTCTTATTACCTTCACAAAAATATGCTCTTTAATTCTGTAAGAAAAAATAATTTTTTTTTTTTTCAAAATTTCTTGGACACTGGAGCACCACTTCAGATTTTGGCCTTGGACCCTGAAGGGGTTAATGCCACTAGAACCAGCTTGAGAGTCACTGGACCTCTGCTGCACAACAAATCTGTCCATACGGTACTATGCTCCACAGTCAGCCCTCCTGGCCCTATATCACTCTCTTATTTACCCCTATCTCACCTATGGAATTTGTGCATGGGGCTCAACAACAAGTAACCATCTCAGACCACTAATTACCCAACAAAAGGCTGCAGTTAGAATGATAACAAATTCTCACTACAGGCAGCACACTCCACCAATATTCAATACACTCAACCTACTCACAATACAAAACATCCATACTTATTACTGCACCTATTACATACATAGAACACTCAACTCTGATATTAACCCTCCCCTCAAACATCTCCTTGCCAACCTCAACAGAACACATGACCATAACACAAGGCACAGATCACTCTTTGATATTCCTCGTGTCCATCTCACGCTATGCAAAAACTCAATGCACATAAAAGGCCCTAAAATCTGGAATTCATTACCTGTTAATATAAAAGAAACACTACCTGTTTATAAATTCAAGTCTCTTCTCAAAGATCACTTACTCACCCAAAACCAAATAAATACTGAATAACTGAACCTTATAAATTGTATATCTTAAATGTTTCTCACAATTATATCACATAAATGTTAAACCTAAAACCCAATCTAACTTTATTATTTTTTAAATTCACTACCTAACAGAATACTCCATTCTACTGAATTTACAACAATGCATGCAACCATATGACCTGTCTTTGTAATACTCACTTGTGCTTTATAGTAATCAGTTTACATTAATGTTTTTCACTGATTTCATCATTGCTTAGTTAATCTTAAGTTAATTTTAAGCCAGCCCGTAATGCTATGCATAGTATAAGTGGCTTTGGCATGCTGCTCTTATCTGTATTTTTTTTTGTACCTCTGTAAGTGTGCTCAAATTATAAATAAATAAATAAATAAAATAAATAAATAAATAGAGCTCTGTACCTCCCGTTCCTTTAAGATTTGTCTAAACTGGGCCACAACATTGTCATTGTAATAGTCACCAGCATAGCTGGTGACTATTACAATGACAATGTTAGGGTGATTTTCATCCATACAGGTTAGGGTGATTTTCATCCATAAAGGTTTGCAGTTCAACCCACTTTGCACACATTTCCTTAATTTTTGAAGTAGGAAAATGGATTCCACAACTGGCATAGGCTTCTCAGAGTTAGCCCCAAACCCTTCAAAATCTTTCTTAACCCTTTGAGGGTCGACAGGCCCTCTCCGAAACTCGTTCTCAGGGTCGGCCAAATTTAAAAAAAAAAAAATTATTTTCTCTTATCAAAAGATAGAGAATCTTTTCCCGATCATAAAGACACCAAAAGTTTGAAATTTGATAAAAAACTTACGGAATTATGCTCTCGCAAAGTTAGCGGTCTCGGCGATGTTTACGCATTGGCGATTTTGCCCACTTTGAGCCCCATTTTCGGCCAATTTCACTGTACTAGTCGACAAAAAACATGAATATTTCGCTAGAACTCCATTTTTTCTATCGAATGGGTGCAAGAAACCACCCATTTATGAAATTCAACTATCCAGTACAGTGGTCAGAATTTAGCAATTTTGCCAATTTCACACAAATTTCAAAAGATGCCAATTTCCGAATAGGGTCCAGAATAAACAAGAAAGACATTCCTGGCACTAAAATGACATTTCCTCTAGTCATTAGTCACGTCTCAAGGCCCCTCTTATATTCTTTTGCTTTCCACTTCGAATTTTTATTCTCACAAAAAATATAAGAATTACTGTTATGCAGACTACTGCATTAGTGTAAAAAATGGTATAAATATTATTGGTGCACTTGTGAAAGAATATTAGACTCACCAGTTGACGTGTATTGCACGCTTGGCACGATTTGTTTACTTTTGAAGTTTGGTAAAAATCGAACATTTCTGCTACTTTGAGCTCAATTTCAAGGCACCTTTCATTGTAAAACCAGTCAAAATCATCTCAATTTCTGTAATATGTCTTCCATTCTATAAAATGAGACCAAGAAAACTAGAATACAACAATAAATACCATACGAAAATACACTGTAAAGTCGCTGATTTATTCCAAAAAAATGGTCAAAGTTTTTTTTTTCTCATTATGCACTGTGTGCTGCAGGATTTTTTTTAGACTGTGCACACTGACCACATAGACCCATTCTTTCATATGAAGGCCTACCAGCTTTCTCCCACTAGATTTGAGGCCACTAGAATTTATGCTTACTAGTACGTCAAAAACCCCTACACGTAAGACGTACTAGTACGACCAAAACCCTCAAAGGGTTAATTTCCATACTAATTCTCACCCTTTTTACCACAGGGTTGGCACTAGAAGCTTTCTTGGGGCCCATGGTGACTTATTTTGCAGAAACAAGCACCAAAAACAGTGATAATATGGAATGTACCGAATGTATCCTTAGATGCGCACACACTGCCTGGCTTGTAAACACTGGCACACACAGGGCAGCTCAGGCCACACGTGGACACGTCTCGTACGAATCGCATTGAATACCAGGTTTTTGATCGGATACCGAGGCGAAATTTTTGCGTTAAAATGCATCGAATACCAGATTTATCGGATACCGGGGTTCCACTGTATTCTCATTTTTTTGGTTTCATTTGATAGAATGGAAAATATATTACAAAAATAGATATAATTTTGATTGCTTTTATAATGAAAATTACCTTGAAATCAAGCTCAAAAGTAGCAGAAATCTTCAATTCTTTGGCGATGTTCAAGAGTAAACAAATGACATCACTGTAAAATACATGTCCACCTGGCCAGTCTCATGCACAATCACGAATAGGTTGACATTATTTAAACAATTATTACAATAATGCAGTAGTCTGCACAACAGTAAATCTTTTATTTTTTGTGTGAATAAAAATTCCAAATGGTAAGCAAGAGTATCATTACAAGAATACGTACATACTAACTAATAATAATAATAATGCATTGAAGCTATGTAATGACGTTTGCGTAAATCATTTCCAAAACATTCTGAAAGGGAGGAAGAAACAAACCTCCCCGGACAGTTTTTTACTGAAACAACCTGCAAATGAAAGTGTGACAAGCGTAGAGAAAAAGCCAAAAATCACTGAATAGTGAAGTAACATTTAACTCCTTCAGGGTCCAAGGCCCAAATCTGAAGTGGTGCCCCAGTGTCCAAGAATTTTCCCCCCAAAAATTTGTTATTTTTTCTTATGAAATGGTAGAGAATCTTTTTGCGAAGGTAATAAAACAAAAAGTACGAAATTTGATGGAAAATTGACGAAATTATGCTCTCGCGAATTTTGATGTGTCAGCGATATTTACGAATCGGCGATTTTGCCGACTTTTACTTCCATTTTAGGCCAATTACATCATTCCAGTCGACCAAATTCTTAGCTATTTTACTAGTATTACTTCTATTCTATCGATTGAGCACAAGAAATCGCCAAGTCAACTGTTTCAACTACAAAATAAAGTGATCGGAAATTGGTAATTTGGCCAATTTAACACAAAGTTCAAAATATTCCAATTTCAAAATAGCATCCAGAATAAACAATGTAGGCATTCCTGGCACTGAACTAACATTTCCTCGGTTCATTAGTTACGTTTTGAGGCTTTACAAATAAATCCCATTTTTATTTTTTATTTACATAATGAATTTTTATTCACACCAAAAAATAGATTTACTGTTATGCAATATTGTAATAATTGCATAAATATCATCACCACATTTGTGAATGTGTATTAGATCCACCAGCTGGCGTTATTAGACGTGTGAGGTCGTTTGTTTACTCTTGAACATCGACAAAAATTTAACATTTCCGTTACTTTGAGCTCAGTTTCAATCCATTTCCGGTGCTAAAACCAATCAAAATCATCTCTATTTCTGTAATATGTCTTCCATTCTATCAAATGAGACCAAGAAATTGCAAATACAACTATAAAAAACATACGAAAAACACTGCAACGTTGCTGTTTTAATCGAAAATCTTGGTTTCAGTTTTTTTCTCTCATTATACACAGTGTGCTGCAGGATTTGTTTTATGTGGTGCACACATACCACATAGATGTATTCTCTCATATCTAGGCCCAAGTGTACCACTCACAGTTTATCAGAGTGAGCTGAGCTCATGACGTATATCTACGGTTTGGACACTGAACGCAAAGCCGTAGATCTACGGGACAGACCGTGAAAGGGTTAAATAAAAATTATAGCAGTTAACTGCATTGTAGCTATGGAGGGACATTTGCTGTGCCCAGCATCTCTTCTCCATCTCCAAGGTAAATGCTGTATTACTACATAGTTTCTTTACATTGCATATTACAGGTCCGCCATCACAAATCCGGCAATCAGTTATTCGGTTCCATCAGTTATTCGGCACTAAGTTTGGCTAGCATAATTTCAAATTTCCAGGGTCGCTACACCAACCTGCTGGTACTGTCTGGTGGCACTACTTACTGCATAAGTCATTCTAATTTCTTTTTCTTCATTTATTGTTATAACCTGCTTACTTTTAGCCCTAGCCATGGTTCCAATGAATAAAAGAAATGCTTCTCATTATGTAAAGCACCTACACAGTACATTATCCATTAAAGATAAGGTGGCTTTGAAGCCACTGTCAGTTGCCATGAGCTCAGTCTCGTGATGCAGGAGAATATGCTTTATTATTACACTAATATCAACACTACAGCTTATTGCCTATCACAATTGATCTAATATGACATAATAAACAATGTAAATAACATAAAACATGTTAAATGCTCCAGAATGAATAATATTTGGCATAACACCGAGAAGTTCGACGGAGGTATGAAGAGGATATGAAATACAAATACCATTCTCCTATCCGTCTTGGGGCTTATATTAGAGAAAACAGAGTATAGCACAGGGCTAACTGTGATATACACTCATACTCCACCATAAACCTGAAACAAAAAAGTTATTTTCTCTTCATAGATTATCACACATAGCATGTGTGTAGAGAACCTAGGATAACCCAAAAAAGTCAGACAAAGTGGCTTATTTCTAGTACAGGAAGGCCCCACTTATACGGCTGGTTAGGTTCCAGGCTACCGCCGTAAAGCGGAAACCGCCGTAAAGTGGAACACCCTTTTTTTCCGCTTACAAATGCATACAAACACTAGATAACAATTTTACACTAACATATATTAAGTTTGCAATAGAACCAGGCATCAAAAAACAATAAAAAAGTACAATACACACATAGTGCACTCATTACTTACCTTAAAATATTTATAGTCTTAATCTAGGGTGAGACAAGTAGTATTTATTGTAAGAAATCAAGTGTGGTATGTATGGTAGTCAGCCAGGCTACCATACCAGGCCACCCCACCCACACATACAATTCTATGATATATAAGCATCCCAGAGCAATAAAATGTATATACAGTTCACTCATTACTTACCTTAAAATATAGGGTGAGATGAGTAGTATTTATTGTAAAAAATCAAGTGTGGTATGTATGGTAGTCAGCCGGGCTACCATACCAGGCCACCCCACCCACACATACAATTCTATGATATATAAGCATCCCAGAGCAATAAAATGTATATACAGTTCACTCATTACTTACCTTAAAATATAGGGTGAGATGAGTAGTATTTATTGTAAAAAATCAAGTGTGGTATGTATGGTAGTCAGCCGGGCTACCATACCAGGCCAACCCACCTACACATAATATTCTATTACATTTAACCCTTTGAGGGTTTTCGTCGTACTAGTACGTCTTATGCGTAGGGGTTTTTGACGTACTAGTACTCATAAATTCTAGCGACCTCAAATCTAGTGGGAGAAAGCTGGTAGGCCTTCATATGAAAGAATGGGTCTATGTGGTCAGTGTGCACAGTCTAAAAAAAATCCTGCAGCACACGGTGCATAATGAGAAAAAAAAAACTTTTTCCATTTTTTTTTAATAAATCAGCGACTTTGCAGTGTATTTTCGTATAGTATTTATTGTTGTATTCTAGTTTTCTTGGTCTCATTTTATAGAATGGAAGACATTTTACTGAAATTGAGATGATTTTGACTGGTTTTACAATGAAAGGTGCCTTGAAATTGAGCTCAAAGTAGCAGAAATGTTCGATTTTTACCAAACTTCAAAAGTAAACAAATCGTGCCAAGCGTTCAATACACGTCAACTGGTGAGTCTAATATTCTTTCACAAGTGCACCAATAATATTTATACCATTTTTTACACTAATGCAGTAGTCTGCATAACAGTAAATCTTATATTTTTTGTGAGAATAAAAATTCAAAGTGGAAAGCAAAAGAATATAAGAGGGGCCTTGAGACGTGACTAATGACTAGAGGAAATGTCATTTTAGTGCCAGGAATGTCTTTCTTGTTTATTCTGGACCCTATTCCGAAATTGGCATCTTTTGAAATTTGTGTGAAATTGGCAAAATTGCTAAATTCTGACCACTGTACTGGATAGTTGAATTTATAAATGGGTGGTTTCTTGCACCCATTCGATAGAAAAAAATGGAGTTCTAGCGAAATATTCATGTTTTTTGTCGACTAGTACAGTGAAATTGGCCGAAAATGGGGCTCAAAGTGGGCAAAATCGCCGATCCGTAAACATCGCCGAGACCGCTAACTTTGCGAGAGCATAATTCCGTAAGTTTTCTATCAAATTTCAAACTTTTGGTGTCGTTATGATCGGGAAAAGATTCTCTATCTTTTCATAAGAGAAAATAATTTTTTTTTTTTTTTAAATTTGGCCGACCCTGAGAACGAGTTTCGGAGAGGGCCTGTCGACCCTCAAAGGGTTAAGCATCCCAGAGCGATAAAATGTATATATAGTTCACTCATTACTTACCTTAAAATATTTGTAGTCTTAATGTAGGGTCAGGAGTAAGTAAATGAGATAAAACGAATAAACGAAAGAGAGAAAGAATGAGTGCATAAGAGAGTACAGGCGCAGAGTTATGTAAACAAACCAGGCGAAGGTAAGTTCTGTAAACGAAGTGTACACGTCTGGTTTGTGTACAAGTTACATTGTGTACAGGTTGTCTCTACATTGATACGGTAGAATAAATAAAGAAGAACACTCCCATTCTCATGTAACATCATTTTGAGAAGAAATGATGCTCTGAGTGAAGGCAATGGAAATAAGTCACTCTGACTTTTTTGGGTTATCCTAGGTTCTCTACACATATGTTGTTATGTATGATAATCTATGTAACTGTATTTGTGTATACCTGAATAAACTTACTTACATACATACGAAAGGAATAATTTTCTACAGTTACCCCCAGTAACACATTTTCTCTTATGTTAGATTAACCCTTTGAGGGTTTTCGTCGTACTAGTACGTCTTACGCGTAGGGGTTTTTGACGTACTAGTACGCATAAATTCTAGCGGCCTCAAATCTAGTGGGAGAAAGCTGGTAGGCCTTCATATGAAAGAATGGGTCTATGTGGTCAGTGTGCACAGTCTAAAAAAAATCCTGCAGCACACAGTGCATAATGAGAAAAAAAAAACTTTGACCATTTTTTTGGAAGAAATCAGCGACTTTGCAGTGTATTTTCGTATGGTATTTATTGTTGTATTCTAGTTTTCTTGGTCTCATTTTATAGAATGGAAGACATATTACAGAAATTGAGATGATTTTGGCAGGTTTTACAATGAAAGGTGCCTTGAAATTGAGCTCAAAGTAGCAGAAATGTTCGATTTTTACCAAACTTCGAAAGTAAACAAATCGTGCCAAGCGTGCAATACACGTCAACTGGTGAGCCTAATATTCTTTCACAAGTGCACCAATAATATTTATACCATTTTTTACACTAATGCAGTAGTGTGCATAACAGTAAATCTTATATTTTTTGTGAGAATAAAAATTCAAAATGGAAAGCAAAAGAATATAAGAGGGGCCTTGAGACGTGACTAATGACTAGAGGAAATGTCATTTTAGTGCCAGGAATGTCTTTCTTGTTTATTCTGGACCCTATTCGGAAATTGGCATCTTTTGAAATTTGTGTGAAATTGGCAAAATTGCTAAATTCTGACCACTGTACTGGATAGTTGAATTTCATAAATGGGTGGTTTCTTGCACCCATTCGATAGAAAAATGGAGTTCTAGCGAAATATTCATGTTTTTTGTCGACTAGTACAGCGAAATTGGCCGAAAATGGGCTAAAAGTGGGCAAAATCGCCGATGCGTAAACATCGCCGAGACCGCTAACTTTGCGAGAGCATAATTTCGTAAGTTTTCTATCAAATTTCAAACTTTTGGTGTCTTTATGATCGGGAAAAGATTCTCTATCTTTTCATAAGAGAAAATAATTTTTTTTTTTTAAATTTGGCCGACCCTGAGAACGAGTTTCGGAGAAGGCCTGTTGACCCTCAAAGGGTTAAAGAAAATGTTATTCTTGGCATCACTTGTACAAGTTATCTGGCTACCACATCTCATATTTATGTTTATTTATTCTATTGTAGGGTGTATTTATCATTTTTTTATGTTATGTATCGTGTTTATTATATAATTTTGAAAAAAATATCATGGATGGATTAATGAAAATGTGTATATTAACGTAATATACAACATTTAATGAGACTCGGTGATTATTATTATTATTATCATTTCTAATATGGCGTCACTTGTGCAAGTCGTCTGCTACCACATCTCATATTTATGTTTATTTATTCTATTGTGGGGTGTATTTATCATCTTTTTATGTTATGTATCGTGTTTATTATATAATTTTGAAAAAATATCATAGATGGATTAATGAAAATGTGTATTTAACATAATATACGACATTTAAATGAGACTCGATGATTATTATTATCATTACTAATATGACGTCTGCAGACATAAGACACTCTTACTGATTTTAATGTGTACCTGCACGCCAGCACAGTATGTAAGTTTAAATTTTAAATACAGGTATACATAAGTATAATTATCAGAGTATATATAAAATATGAAATAACTTTTAAAAACATTTGAAATTTTGGAGTTTCCAGACAAAATGGAGAGACTAAGTGCTTACTGAGCTCACAAAGAATGTAAACAAACAAGGTGGGGCGCGGTGACCGTATTAGAAAGTCAGGTGGGGGGAGCCGTATAGCGAGTTTTGGTCATAATTTGAAATGACCGTATTAGCGGAACGCCGTAAAGTGAAACGCCGTAAAGCGGGGCCCTGCTGTACCTGGCTTGGGTTAGCCATATATGATTTTTGGTAAATATTCGATTCCCAGCCAGGGTAGAAACATTGGGTGTTTCTTTACACCTGTTGTCTTTGTTCACCCATCAGTAAATGGGTACCTGGGTGTTAGTTGACTGGTGTGGGTGTTATCCTGGGACACTGACCAAATTTGCTTGATATACTCAGCATAACAAGCGGCTTCCTATATAGTAGTATGTCACTGATGTCAGCTAGGCCTGTATACCTTGTATATGTACGTGTGGTTAATAAAGATATTATTATTATTTTTATTTATTTTATTATCACACTGGCCGATTCCCACCAAGGTAGGGTGGCCCAAAAAAGAAAAACTTTCACCATCATTCACTCCATCACTGTCTTGCCAGAAGGGTGCTTTACACTACAGTTTTTAAACTGCAACATTAACACCCCTCCTTCAGAGTGCAGGCACTGTACTTCCCATCTCCAGGACTCAAGTCCGGCCTGCCGGTTTCCCTGAACCCCTTCATAAATGTTACTTTGCTCACACTCCAACAGCACGTCAAGTATTAAAAACCATTTTCTCCATTCACTCCTATCAAACACGCTCACGCATGCCTGCTGGAAGTCCAAGCCCCTCGCACACAAAACCTCCTTTACCCCCTCCCTCCAACCTTTCCTAGGCTGACCCCTACCTCGCCTTCCTTCCACTACAGACTGATACACTCTTGAAGTTATTCTGTTTCGCTCCATTCTCTCCACATGTCCGAACCACCTCAACAACCCTTCCTCAGCCCTCTGGACAACAGTTTTGGTAATCCCGCACCTCCTCCTAACTTCCAAACTACGAATTCTCTGCATTATATTCACACCACACATTGCTCTCAGACATGACATCTCCACTGCCTCAGCCTTTCCTCGCTGCAACATTCATCACCCATGCTTCACACCCATATAAGAGGCGTTGGTAAAACTATACTCTCATACATTCCCCTCTTTGCCTCCAAGGACAAAGTTCTTTGTCTCCACAGACTCCTAAGTGCACCACTCACCCTTTTCCCCTCATCAATTCTATGATTCACCTATCTTTCATAGACCCATCCGCTGACCACGTCCACTCCCAAATATCTGAATACATCACCTCCTCCATACTCTCTCCCTCCAATCTGATATCCAATCTTTCATCACCAATCTTTTTGTTATCCTCATAACCTTACTCTTTCCTGTATTCACTTTCAATTTTCTTCTTTTGCACACCCTACAAATTCATCCACCAATCTCTGCAACTTCTCTTCAGAATCTCCCAAGAGCACAGTGTCATCAGCAAAGAGCAACTGTGACAACTCCCACTTTATGTGTGATTCTTTATCTTTTAACTCCACGCCTCTTGCCAAGACCCTCGCATTTACTTCTCTTACAACCCCATCTATAAATATATTAAACAACCACGGTGACATCACACATCCTTGTCTAAGGCCTACTTTTACTGGGAAATAATTTCCCTCTTTCCTACATACTCTAACTTGAGCCTCACTATCCTCGTAAAAACTCTTCACTGCTTTCAGTAACCTACCTCCTACACCATACACCTGCAACATCTGCCACATTGCCCCCTATCCACCCTGTCATACGCCTTTTCCAAATCCATAAATGCCACAAAGACCTCTTTAGCCTTATCTAAATACTGTTCACTTATATGTTTCACTGTAAACACCTGGTCCACACACCCTCTACCTTTCCTAAAGCCTCCTTGTTCATCTGCTATCCTATTCTCCGTCTTACTCTTAATTCTTTCAATAATAACTCTACCATACGCTTTACCAGGTATACTTAACAGACTTATCCCCTATAATTTTTGCACTCTCTTTTATCCCCTTTGCCTTTATACAAAGGAAACTATGCATGCTCTCTGCCAATCCTAGGTACCTTACCCTGTTCCATACATTTATTAAATAATTGCACCAACCACTCCAAAACTATATCCCCACCTGCTTTTAACATTTCTATCTTTATCCCATCAATCCGGCTGCCTTACCCCCTTTCATTTTACCTACTGCCTCACGAACTTCCCCCACACTCACAACTGGCTCTTCCTCACTTCTACAAGATGTTGTTCCTCCTTGCCCTATACACGAAATCACAGCTTCCCTATCTTCATCAACATTTAACAATTCCTCAAAATATTCCCTCCATCTTCCCAATACCTCTAACTCTCCATTTAATAACTCTCCTCTCCTATTTTTAACTGACAAATCCATTTGTTCTCTAGGCTTTCTTAACTTGTTAATCTCACTCCAAAACTTTTTCTTATTTTCAACAAAATTTGTTGATAACATCTCACCCACTCTCTCATTTGCTCTCTTTTTATTATTATTATTATTATTATTATTATTATTATTATTATTATTACAGTGGACCTCTGCCTAACGATATTATTTCAATCCAGAAGTCTGTTTGAGTGCCGTTATAGACCAAATTTGTTCCCATAAGAAATATTGTGAATTAGATTAGTCCGTTTCAGACCCCCAAAAATACACCTACAAAAGCACTTACAAAAATACACTTACATAATTGGTCGAGTTAGTAGCTGATCGCTAGGCGGAGGTCCACAGTATTATTATTATTGTTATTATTATTATTTTCTCAGTTGTTTGTTGGGTTATCTTATTGAAACTTGGGCAATGTATGATGGAAAGATACTTCTTAACGTACACCAAAAATGAAAGAAATCACACCATAAATAGCGGAGTTCACTTCTCCGCCATTAGCGGCCGCTTAGCGGTATATTTTTGTATGTTTTTATGGTTATATTCTCATTTTTTCGGTCTCATTTCATAGAATGGAAGATATACTACAGAAATAGATATGATTTTGATTGCTTTCATAACGAAAAGTACCATGAAATTGCACTCACAGTAGCAGAAATGTTCTATTTTTTAGTGATGCTCAACAGTAAACATATGACGTCACCGTCCAATACCTGTCCGCCTGCCAGTCCAAATTCCAATACGGAGTCAAGACTGGGTTGACATTATTTATTTATGGGTTGACATTATTTATATGGGTTGACATTATTTATTTATTATTTACTGATGGGTGAACATAGACAACAGGTGTAAAGAAACACACCCAATGTTTCTACCCTGGCTGGGAATCAAATATTTACCAAAAATCATATATGGCTAACCCAAGCTAGGTACTAGAAATAAGCCACTTTGACTTTTTTTGGGTTATCCTAGGTTCTCTACACATACGCTGCTATGTATGATAATCTCTATAGAGAAAATAACTTTTTGTCAGGTTTATGGTGCAGTACGAGTGTATATTCAAATTCAATTCAAAGTTTATTCTCTATAAAGATTACAATGTTGAATTTACAGAATTTGGTTGTTGTGTGGTTTACATGTAGTTAAATAATGATTACAGAGTGCACCACTAGAACGCCTAGCATGGTTAGGCATTTCGGGCAGACTTAGTTTAATTGTTTATTTTAAAATATTACAAATTATGAGGTAAGTTGGTATTATGGCTAAGTGGCTAAATACTAGTTTGTGACTTTAGCAATGTGAATGCTTTTGTTTTGGCACAGTACATAGCTTCAGTATTGGAGTATCATAGGATTCATTATTTTAAGATTGAGATTAATATTTTTGTTTATGGTCAAATGGGTGAGTGAGTGTAAGTGTGAACCACCAGGTGGTAATCGTGTAGTTAGTTGATGGGGTTTATCAGGGAGATAAGATGTTTTCTAATGGTAGTTTTGAAGGTGATGAATGTGTCTGCAGTTCTAGAGTTCTCAGGTAGGATGTTCCAGATTTTAGGGCCTTTGACATACATTGAATTTTTGTAAAGGTTTAGTCGGACATGGGGAATGTCGTAGAGATGTTTGTGTCTGGTGTTATGCCTGTGGGTTCTGTCACAACTATCAAGAAAGCGTTTTAGGTCAAGGTTGATATTGGAGTTAAGGTCCTGTAGATGTAGATTGCACAGTAGTAAGTGTGGATGTACTGAACAGGGAGTAAGTTTAGATCTATGAAGAGTGGGGGGTGTGTTGCCAGGGATGGGATTTAGTGATTATTCTTAGTGCAGCTTTTTGTTGGGTTATTATTGGCTTTAGGTGTGTTGCTGCAGTTGATCCCCAAGCACAAATAGCATAGGTGAGGTATGGATAAATAAGTGAGTGGTATAGTGTGAGAAGGGCATTTTGCGGCACGTAGTATCGTATCTTGGAGAGGATCCCAACTGTTTTGGATACTTTTTTGGTTATGTGTTGGATACGGGTGCTGAAATTCAGGTTGTTGTCAAGGTATAGGCCTAGGAATTTGCCCTCATTATGTCTGGTAATTAGAGTGTTGTCGATCTTAATGTTAATTTGTGCATCTCCTGCTCTGCTACCAAACATAATATAGTAGGTTTTGTCAGTGTTAAGCGTAAGTTTATTGGCTGTCATCCAAGTCGATATTTGATCAGCTCCTCGTTAACAATGGTGTTGAGGGTGGCAAGATTAGGGTGAGAGATGACATAAGTCGTGTCGTCAGCAAAGAGAATGGGTTTCAGGTGTTGGGATACGTTTGGAAGATCATTGATGTATATGAGGAAGAGCAGGGGACCAAGGACACTTCCCTGCGGAACTCCAGTATCAAGTGGCCGTGTTGTTGATGCTGTGTCTTTAATGGTAACATACTGATACCTATTAGTAAGGTAAGATTTGAAATAAGCAAGCGCATGGCCTCTTATACCGTAATGGTCAAGTTTGTTGAGTAGGATGTCGTGGTCTACTGTGTCAAAAGCTTTTCTTAGGTCAATAAAAATTCCTAGTGGATATTCCTTATTTTCCAATGCTGTGTAAAGCAGATCTAGCATTTTTATGATTGCATCATTAGTGCTTTTATTTTTCCTAAATCCAAATTGGCAGGGGTTGAGTATGTTTTGTGCTGTTATAAATGAATATAGTCTCCTGTACACGAGTTTCTCAAAGATTTTGGATAGCAATGGTAAGTTTGATATTGGCCTATAGTTGTTTAAGTCTGTAGGGTCACCACCTTTATGTATTGGTGTAACCCTTGCCATCTTGAGTAGTTTCGGGAAGGTGCTAGTTTCTAGTGACTTGTTTAAAAAGTAATGAAATAGCATGCGAAAGGATATGGGCCGCTCGGCTTGTACAGTAATGGTGGGACATTAGACAGATTCCCTGAGTTGTTTTTAAGTGACTTTATAATCTTGGTGACTTCCGAGGGCTCAGTTGGTGCAAGATAGAAGGAATTTGGGAAATTCCCATCTAGGTAGTCCCCGGCATGGGCATTAGTATGTGGGATTTTATTGGCGAGATTAGATCCTATGGTTGAGAAAAAGTCGTTTATCTTGTTAGCTGTGTCAGTGGGATGTAGTGGTGTTTCATTAGGTTTAGTTAGGACAATATTCTTGGTTTTTTCAGTTTGTGGGTCCCTAGAATCTGAGTGTGTGTTTTCCAGGTCTTTTTTATATCTCCTCTAGTGTCTGTGAATCTACTGGAGTAGTATAGCTGTTTGGCTTTCTTTATTACTTTGGTGAGAACTGATGAATAGTGTTTAAGAATATCTTTGTGTATTAAGCCCTGTCTATATTGCTTTTCATATTGGTGTTTCTTGTCAATGGATTTCAGAATGGTGCTGGTTAGCCATGGGCAACCAAGCCGTTTGTTTGTGATCTGTTTCGTTTTTATAGGACAATGTTTGTTGTATAGTCTAAGTAATTTGTTAAGAAAAATGTCTGTCCAGTCATCAATACATTGGCCTTGGAGAATTCTGTAGGCCAGTCAACAATCTCCAGGTCAGTTGTGTACTTCCTTATTGAGGCCTCGTCATGGAGTCTAAATGAGACTTTGTTGTATTCAAGTGGTGGTTTATTAATGTTTGTCAGGAGGAAGGTAGGGTAGTGGTCTGTAGTGCTATCTGTGATTATCCCTGATTTAAGGGGGGCTAGTATATTGGTCCATATGTGGTCTATTATGGTTGCACTTGTCTCAGTGAGCCTGGTTGGTTTAGTTATTGTTGGTATGAAAAGTGTGTTGTTCATATTGTTGATGAAATCAGTTACAGGCTGATCATCTAGTAAGCCAAGGTTGATGTTGAAGTCTCCAGCTAAGAGAAGGTGGTGCTTATTCATTTGTCTGTTATTAGTGACTTTAATTTCTCACTGAAATTTGGGATGTTTGTGTGAGGTATCCGGTAAATGGCACCGATTGTTATAGGTGTCTTAAGGTTTTTTACAGTAAAATTAGCAAAAATGTATTCCCCATATTCATCACTAAAGCAAGTGGTGCTAATACAAGATAACTGGTTAGAGTAATAGATTGCAATACCACCCCCAACTTGGTTTGGTCTGCAGTTGTGAATTGCTGTGTATCCTGGTAGAGGGTAGATATCTGTTGTGTCCTACTTAAGCCAGGTCTCAGTAAGAATAATGCAGGAGAAGGGTGTCTTTAGTGATTCAAGGAGTGCCAGGAGGTCATCATAGTGTTTTGCTTAAGGACCTGATGTTGTAGTTAAGTACTGATAGGCTTTTAGCATTGTTTAGGATAGTGCTGGCTTGTGATGCTGTGTAATAAAGGCAGTTACTTTCCAATAGGTTTTGATTGGGTGTCAGATTATGGAGGTTTAGATCAGGGTCAACGTGATCAATCATCTTCTAGGTTTAAATTATGGTTATTTATATCCTGAGTTATGTGTTGAGTTCTAGTACTGATATCTGTAGTGGTGGGAAGCTTGGATAAGTATGTAGCTAGAGTATTTTGGTCATATAGAGTATAGTCACTACTACACATAATGAAGTTGATGTTGTCTATGTGTTGTGCTGGAATGAACTAAAGTACAACTAGTATAAACTAGTAATATAAAAATACAAATTTAAAAATAGAACAAGACTCTCACTTGTAATTGCACTAAGGTCTAATATAATGACTTTTGTGGAGTCTATGTTTTGAGCTAGAATGAGCTATAGTACAACTAGATTTAATCTAATAATATAAAAATACAAATTAAAAATAGCACCAGTCTCTCACTAGTAATTGCAATATGGTCTAATATAATGAATTTGGTATTGACTATAGTACAACTGAGTTTAATCTAATAATATAAAAAGGCACAAGACTCTCAATTGTAATTGCACTAAGGTGTTATATAAGTTGTTTACAAGAATTAGAGTATAACTAGATTTAAATTGACAAGATAAAATCTACAAGTTAAGGTAGCAAAAGAATAAAAAAAGTAGAAAAAAAAACAAAAAAAAAGATATATGAGGTAGTTGGTACTAGTTAGCAAAAGATAGTTAAGGGCCTTGAACAATAATATAATTGAAATATACACTAATTGCACACACAATATAGTCACTAAGATATGAAAACAATCTTAGAGTAGGAATTATAATATAAACTTATAATACAAAAATACAAATTGAAATGGTACTTGCAATTGCACTAGAGTCTGGTATAGGTTGTTGACAAGATCAAGAGTATAACTAGATTTAAATTGACAAAATATAATTCACAATTAAAGTACCAAAAGAATAATAGTAAAAAATAACAATGGTAATGTCTTGGTTATAATATGATAGTAAGATGGTAGACAGGTACACAGGTACACAGGTACACAGGTACAAAGGATAATATAAAGGTTGGAGTTGAATATACAAACTTGAAAATTTGGCAACAAAATGTTATGGGAAGTATAAAATAATGTTTAATGTACAAAAGTAAAATTGACTGGTAGTAAATATGGTGTTTAATAAAATTTTAGTAAGTAATAATGATTACAAAAAAAGTGAAAAAGTAATGTTTATTTCATTCAATATTGCACTGGTAGTTATACTAGAGGTTATATGGCAGTACAAGGTAATTAAGAGTACTCTAAGATAGTAAATGTGGTATTAAAACAAGTAAAAGGTAATTAGACAAGTAATGGTTATTAAATGTCAAAAATGTTAAGAGTAAATTGAAATTATAGTAAAAATGATAGTTATTAATTTTAGTAAGTAATATCAATTGATAATATTTAAAAAAAATATGAGGTAGTAATATGGACAGAGAAAGTATCAATTCAGCTAATGTTTAAGCAAACAATAGTAAATAAGAAAATTACATAAGGTGACTTATGCTTACTAGTAAAATCACAAAATGAGGTAGTTGATTATTTAATTACTAAGAGATTGTACAATGAAATTTGAACAATAATGGAGCAAAACATACACTACACTACGTAGGCTTTTAAGTTGGACATTGTTTAGTTATTCTCTGTAAGATTAGTATCCCTGAGAAATCGTGATAGATCATTCTCGTTCGTGATTGTGTACAGTTAGCCCTGTACTATACTCCGTTTTCTCTAATATAAGCCCCTAAGACAGGGATAGGAGAATGGTATTTGTATCCCATATCCTCTTCATATAAATATTGTTATGCAGTAGCCTGCATAACAGTAAAGCTTCTATTTTTTTGGTGTGAATAAAAATTCCAAATGGTAAGCAAGAGTAATATAAGAGGGGCCTGGAGCCGTGACTAATGAACAGAGAAAATGTTATTTTAGTGCCAGGAATGTCTGCATTGTTTATTCTGGGCCCTATTTTGAAATTGGCATCTGTTGAAGTTTGTGTGAAATTGGCCAAATTGCCAATTTCTGACCACTTTATTGGGTAGCTGAAATAGGCAAATGGGCAGTTTCTTGTACTCAGTCAACATTGAACTAATCCCTGTACTATCACCTAGATAGTATTTACTACCTCATTATCCCAGGTGCCCCACACAGTTCTTTGTGTGACCCATTTTGTGTTATCTTCCCAGATTCCCAATTCACAATTTATTTTTTGTTAATAGGATACTTACTCTTTAATAATATCTGTATTACCTTTTTCTTTCCTACTTAAGCTCTGTTAAAATTCTCTTATAATCATGCCTAATTTTCCCTTTTCTCTCAAACTACAAATAACAAACTAGTGTATGTTCCCACTACACTACTGTGCAATACCTTGAACCTTCCCTCACTAGCTAGTTTCAACTACCTCAAATAATATTCCTATAGTGATATTAATTGCTCAAACTTTATGCTATTAGGCAATTCATACTCTCAAATTATTTTCATATCTTAGTGACTATATTGTGTGTACAATTAGTGTATATTTCAATTACATTATTGTTCAAGGCCCAAAACTATCTTTTGCTAGCAAATACCAACTACCTCATATTATTTTTTACTTTTTATAGTACAAAAAGTTGCTCAACTTATTATATATAACAAATCAGATCTTACTCCCAAATCTATATCATATCTTAGTTACTATCTGCCAATTTAACTTTGTTTACCATTATTTAATTTAGTCCCTATATTTTTTCTCCTTTATTTTAGCTTTACATAACAACCTTAGTTCATATATTCACAATTGTTAAAATAATCAAGGTGCTATTCTCAGATGCTAAAGTGTAATAAGTTCACTATTTTTGCCATTACAGTGGACCCCCGGTTTACGATCAGCTCCCAATGCGACCAATTATGTAAGTGTATTTATGTAAGTGCATTTGTATGTGTATGTTTGGGGGTCTGAAATGGACTAATCTAATTCACAATATTCCTTATGGGAACAAATTCGGTCAGAACTGGCACCTGAACATACTTCTGGAATGAAACAATATCGTAAACCGGGGGTCCACTATATTCCCTAGCTCATTTATTTGATTACCACTTCATTTGTTCACCACAAAGTTTTTTTTTTTAGTCATTTATATATTGTCTCCTTTATTTTAGCTTTAAAGAACTACCTTAGATCAAATTTTTTACATTTGTTAAAATAACTCAGGTGCTATTTTATAGCTTTAGAATATTTACTTTGTCTAACTATAGATTCACTATAAATCTTATGATAACAAGCATTGATCCTGATACCAACCTCTTACTGAATGACTTAAATGAATCAAACAGTTACTGTAATTACTAGACAGCAGAACAATCAAAGGCACTTCTCAGAGCCAACAACAATATAACTGTCTTTAACTACAATATCAGATCTTTAAGTAAACATTACGATGAACTCATAGCATTACTAAATTCCCTATATGCCAGTATATCCATCATTACTCTCACCGAAACCTGGCTAAAGCCTGATACTACAGATGTCTATGCCATTCCTGGTTACACAGCCATACACAACTGTAGGCCAGATCAACAAGGGGGTAGCACGGCTATATACTACTCAGACCAACTAGAATGTATCACTAATACTTGCACAAGGGATGAACATGGGGAATATTATTATTTTATTATTAACACACTGGCCGATTCCCACCAAGGCAGGGTGGCCCAAAAAAGAAAAACTTTCACCATCATTCACTCCATCACTGTCTTGCCAGAAGGGTGCTTTATGCTACAGTTTTTAAACTGCAACATTAACACCCCTCCTTCAGAGTGCAGGCACTGTACTTCCCATCTCCAAGACTCAAGTCCGGCCTGCCGGTTTCCACGAACCCCTTCATAAATGTTACTTTGCTCACACTCCAACAGCACGTCAAGTATTAAAAACCATTTGTCTCCATTCACTCCTATCAAACACGCTCACGCATGCCTGCTGGAAGTCCAAGCCCCTCGCACAACAAAACCTCCTTTACCCCTCCCTCCAACCTTCCCTAGGCCGACCCCTACCCCCGCCTTCCTTCCACTACAGACTGATACACTCTTGAAGTCATTCTTTTTCGCTCCTTTCCCTCTAAAACCTGAACCACCCCAAAAAACCCTTTCCCCTCAGCCCTCGGGAACAACTTTTTTGGAAATTCCCGCACCTCCTCCAAATTTTCCAAACATCAAATTTTCTCTGCTTTTAAAATTCCACCACAAATTTTTGCTCTCAGACTTTAAAATCTCCATTTCCCCAGATTTCCCTCGCTGCAACATTCATAAACCCTTTGGCTTCACACCAAATATAAGAGGGGGAATAAAATAATAGAAAATTCAAACCCAAAAATACCTACAAAAACCCCCTCAAAATTAAAAAAACATCTACAAGTTCTAAGTCAAAAAAACCCAAATTTATTTGAAAAACCTAGGAAGTATGAAAAAGATCATGCTTTTAAAAAAGATCACTTCCCTACCTCAGGTGATTTTAAAATAAAAAATCTCCTGCAAGGACCAGGGATCCACACTTACTAAATTTTAAAAAACACTGAGTAACTGCATTTTTGCAAACCAACAGTAAAAAAAAAACCCAAATTACGGAACTATGTTTCCCTATTTACCACATCTAAAACCAAAAACCAAATATCCCCTTTAAAATCGGGCATAATCACAGATAATACCACAGATCACTACCCAAACCTTCCCACAAAAACCCTTTGGGAAAATTTCCCCCCAAGACACTTTTAAAGTCATTTTTCAAAACTTAAACGGCCTTTAATAAATTCACAGCAGCAGGGAAAAACCCTTCCGGCACACTGAGCTAAAAAATCAAAACAGATATGACGAATGTAAAAATAATTTTCTAAAAAAAAACCCAATCCCTTTTATAACAAGCACGGCCCCAAAAAAACTAAACAGATGAAAAACAAAGACTGAACAGTCCCAGGCAAACCCCCCAGAATCCCAAATCCATAAATACAAAGCACCCATACAAAAAAACAGTACAGAATGGGCCCAAAAAAACCCAAAAACCAAACAAAACTTACAAACCAATCCCCCAAAGCCAAATAAGAAGGGCAAAAAAAACTGATAAGGGAAACGATTTCCAACTTAAAAGGTGAAATAAAAAAGACCTGCAAAAGCCTATCAGCAATTCTAGGAACAAAAAAAAATACACAAAATAGTGAAATTGAATTAACAAAACCAAATAACCCCCCAATTTCCCCACCAATTAAAAACCGAACAGACTAAATAATTTCTTTCCATTTCTAGGAAAAAACCTTGCCAAAAAAAACCCAAGCCCAGAAACCCCACCCAATGACCCCACCTGGCAACTACCCGAACAAAACCTTTTCCTACCCCACTAACCCTACTAAGGTTTTTCTCTTATTTTCAACCAAAAACTAAAAAACAAGACAGGGGATTTAAATACCTTACCCCCCATTAAAACACAAAAAACTCACAAGTACATCACCCAAACATTGCAACACTCTTTAAAAAAAATCCCTAAACCTTTTACCTTCCCTACAGCTCTCAAAATAGCAAGGGGCACCCCATCCATAAGGAGGAAAACCCAAAAAGACTTGAATAATAAGGCCCTAAGCAACTTTCACCCCTTTCTAAAATTTTTCGAAAAATTTAAATTTATAACGAATCTATTCCTAACCCTCATCTCCCACAACATACCAACCCCCCGTCATTTGGGGTTTCAGGGCCCAATGAAAATACTATTTATGCTAAATTTTACACATGCTAGAAACAATACACTGCAATAAGAAAAAAGAAACCCACGGGGGCTTCATTGACTTACGTAAAAACTTTTGATACAATTGACCATGACTTGCCCAATAAAATTCGCACTATGGAAAAAAGGGGACTTCCCCCCAAAAAACCTAAGTCTTACCTCATTTAAAAGAAACCAATATGTTTACATAAAAAGGGCAAACTCTTCCCAGCGCCAATTTCATTTTTTTTCCCACAGGGGAAATGGGCCAAGGCCCCCCTTCTCTTTCTCATAAAACATAAAATTTCCTACCAAATGAAACCAAATACCAAACCCACACTATTTCAGATGAAAACAAAATACGTCTTCTCTCACCCGGCCCAGTCATGCTACCAAACTGTAAATACCGAATTTCAGAAAATATCTACCTGGATGAAGTACAACAAACTTTCCCTAAACAAACGACAAAACCTACTTCATTCAGTTTGGGAAAGAGCTACACACGCCCTCCCTTTAAAATAAAGAAAACGGATCCCTATCACAAAACCACAGAGGAAAAATTCTTAGGGAAACCCCCCTTGAAAAAGACTCAAATTTCAAACCCACATACAACCCAAAATTTCCCCCAAAAAAAAATTCCCAAAAACATAGGCATACCAAACGAAGTTACGGGACTAAAGTTTCCCCAGTCAGCCCCCCCTGGGCCCCATACACTCACTTATTTACCCCTGCTCACCTATGGAATTTGTGCATGGGGGTCAACAACAATAAACCATCTCAGACCATTAATTACCCCAACAAAAAGGCCCGCATCAAAAATGATAACCCAAAAACCCCCTACAGGGAGCACAAACCACCAATATTCAAAACTCTAAACCCCACTCACCATTCAAAAAAATCCCTACTTATTACTGCAAACCAAATGCCCTTCATAGAACACTTAATTTTTGATATAAACCCCCCCTCAAACGTCTCCCTTTCCAACCTCAACAGAAAAAAACACACCATAACACAAGGCAAAGATCCTCTTGGGGTTTTTCCCCCAGTCCATCTCACCTAAGCAAAAACCCCAACCACAAAAAAGGGCCCCAAAATCCCGGGAAAACAATTTCCTGTGAATATAAAAAAAACACTGTCCCTTTTAAAAAATCAAGGCCCCTTCTCAAAAAACACTTACTCAACCCCCAACTAAATAAATACGGGAAAAATTGTATCTCATAAATGGGGTCTCATAAATTTTCTCATTATTATATCTCATAAATGTCTAACCTGTGACCCAATCAAACTTTATTTTTTAATTACATTACCTAACAGAATACTCCAATCTACTGAATGCTCAGCAACACAGTAAATGACCATATTTAAGTTAATTTTAAGTTAATCTTAAGTTAATTTTAAGCCTGCTCATAATGCTCTGCATACAAGGAGCTTTGGCATGTTGCACTGTAATTTTTATTTATTTATTTATTAATTTGAACATGATACAGAGAAGTACAAGGAATACAATTTTTAAAGTGTAGCATGCCAAAGCCCCTTGTATGCAGAGCATTATGGGCAGGCTTAAAATTAACTTAAGATTAACTTAAAATTAACTTAAATATGGTCATTTACTGTGTTGCTGAGCATTCAGTAGTTGGAGTATTCTGTTAGGTAATGAAGTTAAATAGTAACAAAGTTTGATTGGGTCACAGGTTGACATTTATGAGATACAATAATGAGATACATATATGAGATACAATTTATGAGATACAATTATTCAGTATTTATTTAGTTGTGGGTGAGTAAGTGATTTTTGAGAAGAGACTTGAATTTATAAACAGACAGTGTTTCTTTTATATTCACAGGTAATGAATTCCAGATTTTAGGGCCTTTTATGTGCATTGAGTTCTTGCATAGCGTGAGATGGACACGAGGAACATCAAAGAGTGATCTGTGCCTTGTGTTATGGTCATGTGTTCTGTTAGGTTGGTAAGGAGATGTTTGAGGGGGAGGTTTATGTCAGGTTAAGTGTTCAATGTATGTAGTAGGTACAGTAATAAGTATGGATGTTTTGTATGGTGAGTAGGTTTAGAGTTTTGAATGTTGGTGAGTGTGCTGTCTGTAGTGGGAATTTGTTATCATTCTGACTGCACCCTTTGTTGTTGGGTGATTAGTGGTCTGAGATGGTTTATTGTTGTTGAGCCCCATGCCAAATTCCATGGGTGAGATAGGGTAAATAAGTGAGTGATATAGGCCAGAGGGCTGACTGTGGAACATAGTACCGTATCTTCGATAGTACGCCTACGGTCTTGGAAATTTTTTGGGAAATTTGTTGTATATGTGTTTGAAATTTGAGTCTATTATCAAGGTGGATTCCTAAGAATTTTCCCTCTGTGAGTTTTGTGATAGGTGATCCATTTATCATTATGTTTAGAGACACATCTGTAGCTCTGTTGCCAAACTGAATGTAGTAGCTTTTGTCAATGTTTAGAGTAAGTTTGTTGGTACCCATCCAGGTTGATATTTTCTGTAATTCGGTATTTTCAGTATTGGGTAGCATGGCTGGGCTCGGGTGAGAGTAGACGTATGTAGTGTCACCTGCAAATAGTGTGGGTTTGAGTAGTTGCGATGCATTTGGTAGGTCATTTAAGTATATGAGAAAGAGAAGAGGGCCTTGGACACTTCCCGTGGGACACCAACTGTAATTGGCTGTGCGGAAGAGTTTGCCCCATTTGTGTACACATATTGGCTTCTGTTGCCGAGGTATGACTTCAGGTAGTTGAGGGAGTGCACTCTTATACCATAGTGCGACAATTTTATGTGGAACAAGTCATGGTCAACTGTATCGAAAGCTTTACGCAAGTCAATGAAGATCCCCAGTGGGACTTCTTTTTTCTCTATTGCTGTATAAATATGTTCTAGCATGTGGATAATGGCATCATTAATATTTTTATTAGGCCTGAACCCAAAATTTACAGGGTTGGGGTATGTTGTGGGAGATGAGGTAGGAATAGATATGCTTATGGATTAATTTTTCAAAGATTTTAGAGAGAGGGTGTAAGTTGGATATTGGCCTATAGTTATTCAAGTCTGTGTGGTCTCCTCCTTTATGGATCGGGGTGACCCTTGCTATTTTGAGAACTGTAGGAAAGGTAGAGGATTCTATGGATTTGTTAAAGTGTTGCAATGATTGGTGATAGCACCCGTGACACTTTTTTTGTATATAATGGGTGGTAAGGTATTTAAATCTCCCCGTCTTGTTTTTTAATTTGTTTTATAATAAGGGGACTTCAGTTGGGTTAGTCGGAGCTAGGAACAGTGTGTTCGGGTAGCTGCCAGTGAGGTAGTCACTGGGTGGGGTATCTGAGCTGGGGTTTTATTGGCAGGTTTTTTTTTCCCATAGTGGAGAAGAAATCATGAGTCAGTTTGTTCCAGTAGGGGGGAATTGGGGTTCATCTGGTTTTGTTAATTCAATTTCGCTATTTCGTGTTATCTTTTTTGTTCCTAGTATTTTTGATAGGGTTTCCAGGTCTTTTTTATGTCACCTCATAAGTTGGATAATCTGTTCTCATAAAACATTTTTTTTGCCCTTTTTATTAGGGTGTTAGGAATGACAGTAACGTTTTGTTTTTGGGCTCTGTTATGTTTGGCCCATTCTGCACTGTTTTTCGTATTTGGGGCTTGTATTTATGGATTTGAGGATACTGGGTGTTAGCCAGGGACTGTTCAGTCTCTTCGCAGTCATCTGTTTAGATTTTTTAGGGCAGTGCTTGTTATAGAGGTATTGGGTCTTTTTTAGAAAATTATTAATACATTCGTCAATATCTGTATAGATTTCTAGATCAGTGTGCCAGTCAATGTTTGTCACTGCTGCTGTGAAGTTATTGATAGCTGCCTCATTGTGAAGTCTGAAAGTGAGTTTAGTAATGTCTAAGGCCAGCAAAGGTTGGTTTGAGAGATTTAAGAAGCGTACTGGCATACACAGTGTGGTAAGGCATGGCGAGGCTGCCAGTTCGGACCACAAAGCGGCTGAAAAATATGTGCATGAATTCAATGAGTACATAGAGGGTGAAGGACTGAAACCTGAACAAGTGTTCAATTGTGACGAAAAAGGCCTCTTTTGGAAGAAAATGCCAAAGAGGACCTACATTACACAGGAGGAAAAGGCACTGCCAGGACACAAGCCTATGAATGACAGGCTGACGCTCATGTTCTGTGCTAATGCTAGTGGGGATTTCAAAGTGAAGCCATTACTAGTGTACCATTCTGAAAATCCCAGAGTGTTCAGGAAAAACAATGTTATGAAGAGCAAATTGTGTGTGTTTTGGAAATCTAATAGTAAGGCATGGGTCACGAGGGAAATTTTCGTCGAGTGGTTCAATGAAGTGTTCGGCCCTAGTGTGAAGAATTACCTCCTGGAAAAGAAATTGGATCTCAAGTGCCTCCTAGTAATGGACAACGCACCTGTTCATCCTCCAAACTTGGATGACCTAATTTTCAAGGAGTTTGGGTTCATCACAGTAAAGTTCTTGCCCCCGAATACCACTCCTCTCCTCCAGCCCATGGACCAGCAGGTCATAGCAAACTTAAAAAAACTCTACACCAAAGCAATGTTTCAAAGGTGCTTGAATGTGATCTTAGACACTCACTTGACCCTATGAGATTTTTGGAGAGAACACTTCAGCATCCTCCATTGCATAACCCTTATAGGTACAGCTTGGGAGGGAGTGACTACCAGGATTTTGAACTCTGCTTGGAGAAAATTGTGGCCAGACTGTGTCGACAAGGGGGATTTTGAAGGGTTTGGGGCTGACCCTGATGAGCCTATGTCTGTTGTTAAATCTACTGTGGCACTGGGGAGGTCCATGGGGTTGGATGCAAGTTTGGAGGATGTGGAAGAGTTGGTGGAGGACCACAACGAAGAGCTAACCACTGAGGAGCTGCAAGAGCTTCAGCAGGAAGAGCAACAGATCGCAGCTCAGAATCTTGCTGCAGAGGAGGAGGAAGAGAGATGGAAGAAGGTGCCTTCTTCAGAAATTAAGATTTTTGAAATGTGGAGTAAGATGGAAAGATTTATGGAGAAACATCACCCTGACAAGGCTGTAGCAAGCCATGTTGGCAACATGTACAGTGACAAAGTCTTGGCCCATTTTAGGGAAGTGTTAAAGAGACGCCAGAAACAGAGCTCTCTGGACAGTTATTTTATGAGACAGGACTCCAGTGACTCTCAAGCTGGTCCTAGTAGCATTAAGAAACAGAGAAGAGAAGTAACCCCAGAAAACCAATTGGTACCTGAGGTGTTGATGGAAGGGGATTCCCCTTCCAAACTGTAAATAATCCAATCTCTCATCTTCTCCAGTCTTCCATACACTAAGAAGAATCGCCAATAACGGTAAGTGTTATGCTGTTAATGTTTCGGGGTGGCCCGGTGGCCTGGTGGCTAAAGCTCCCGCTTCACACACGGAGGGCCCGGGTTCGATTCCCGGCGGGTGGAAACATTTCGACACGTTTCCTTACACCTGTTGTCCTGTTCACCTAGCAGCAAATAGGTACCTGGGTGTTAGTCGACTGGTGTGGGTCGCATCCTGGGGGACAAGATTAAGGACCCCAATGGAAATAAGTTAGACAGTCCTCGATGACGCACTGACTTTCTTGGGTTATCCTGGGTGGCTAACCCTCCGGGGTTAAAAATCCGAACGAAATCTTATCTTATCTCTTATCTTATCATGTCCCATTGTATTGTTTATGTACTACATCTATATTTCATGTAAAAAAAATTTTTGTTTTAATACTTCCTGGGTGTCAGGAATGGATTAATTGTATTTACATCATTTCTTATGGGGAAAATTGATTCGAAAATCATAGATTTCGATAATAGTAGCACCTCCAGGAACGGATTAAACACGATAAATGAGGGACCACTGTATAAGTACACAGTGGCCAACTCGTTTCACTGAAATAATGAGTTTGACAATGGCAGGACACAAGTGTTGCAGATATGTATCTGTCTTTTGCAACAGTAATGCTAATGCCACACATACATAATATCGAAGTAATGGAGTACAAACAGACTTATATCAACACCAGCTTTCAATGAAATTATGTCCACTGATTGCATTCTGTTGTTGCTGCTTATGTTGCATTTCTCAGATAAAAGCAATCCTCAGAGACATGATTTGCTCTACAAAATACAGGACATGATTATACAGCAAGTCCCCACTTAATGTCATCCACAGGTTCTTGGACTCTGCAACTTTAAGCAAAACGATGTATGAAACCAATTTTACCATAGGCTAATTTATATAAACATTAGGGGTGCACAGTGCACCTTTTGCACTCATTGCAACAGGGTTAAATCAAGGAATAAATGTTTTGCAAAGTGAAAATTGTAATGAGCACCACCCACCACTATGCAGTTTAAAAACAAAGAATAACAAATATGGAAGGGTGCGCACGCACACACACACACACACACACACACACACACACACACACACACACACACATTCATACTGGGACAATTTAGACACCAAATAACTTAAAGTGCACATCTTTGGAATGGGGGAGGAAACTGGAGTACCCGGAAAAAACCCACCAGACATGGGACTAACGTGCAAACTCCACACACAGCAGCCCAAGCCGGGAATAAAAAAAAATTTCTCCCCCTTATAACAAAATAAAGCTGAATGAAATGACATTAAGCGAGGACTTACTGCATACTTGAAAAATAAATTCAGTATTTTTATCTGTTCAAGAACGCTGTCATAGATGAGTCTTTGGTTTTATTCAAAGGACGACTTTCCTTCAAGCAATATATACCAAGCAAACGACAACAGTTTGGTATCCAACTGTTTGTGATGTGAGACTGTGAAATTGGAATAGTCCTAGACATTATTGTGTATACACAAATCCAAACTATTGAAAATACATGTGGCATGTTAGGACTCTGGTACAGTTAGATAAGATAAGATAAGATTTCGTTCGGATTTTTAACCCCGGAGGGTTAGCCACCCAGGATAACCCAAGAAAGTCAGTGCGTCATCGAGGACTGTCTAACTTATTTCCATTGGGGTCCTTAATCTTGTCCCCCAGGATGCGACCCACACCAGTCGACTAACACCCAGGTACCTATTTGCTGCTAGGTGAACAGGACAATAGGTGTAAGGAAACGTGTCGGAATTTCCACCCGCCGGGAATCGAACCCGGGCCCTCCGCGTGTGAAGCGGGAGTTTTAGCCACCAGACCACCGGTGAAGAATCTGATGGAATTATAAATCAAGGTAAGGGGCATCCCCTATACTTGGTACACTAGCCCTTCTCTTTGCAATTTCCTCAAGGTAAACAATCCAGACGTGCGGGACAGTGAACAGAAACAGAAAACATGACAGCATTCACAAGTCCAGGATATTAATAGATGTTAGCTACCTTACAACTGCTGTCACAGTTCACCTAACAGAAAGTAGGTACCTGGGTGTTAGTCACCTTACATCTGGGTGGATAACCCTCCCTATCTCTGGTTATCCTGGGTGAATAACCCTCCTCTCAGTTATCCTGGATAGAAAACCTTCCCTCCCTTGGGTAGATAACCCTCCCTACCCCTGGTTATCCTAGGTGGATAACCCACAATACCCAGGTTATCCTAGCTGGATAACCCACAATACCCCAGGTTATCCAAGCTGGATAACCCACAATACCCCAGGTTATCCAAGCTGGATAACCCACAATACCCAGGTTATCCTAGCTGGATAACCCACAATACCCCAGGTTATCCAAGCTGGATAACCCACAATACCCAGGTTATCCTAGCTGGATAACCCACAATACCCCAGGTTATCCTAGCTGGATAACCCACAATACCCCAGGTTATCCTAGCTGGATAACCCACAATACCCCAGGTTATCCTAGCTGGATAACGCACAATACCCCAGGTTATCCTAGCTGGATAACCCAAATACCCCAGGTTATCCTAGCTGGATAACCCACAATACCCCAGGTTATCCAAGCTGGATAACCCACAATACCCAGGTTATCCTAGCTGGATAACCCACAATACCCCAGGTTATCCAAGCTGGATAACCCACAATACCCCAGGTTAACCTAGCTGGATAACCCACAATACCCCAGGTTATCCTAGCTGGATAACCCACAATACCCCAGGTTATCCTAGCTGGGTAACCCACAATACCCCAGGTTATCCTAGCTGGATAACCCACAATGCCCCAGGTTATCCTAGCTGGATAACTCTGGAAAAAAAAGTTCCAACACGTCGTAACCCACACAACTCCTCCAGCACTCAGGTAATAACTCACTTATTAACTCTCACAACAAGCATACAACAGCGCCACAAAATACATTATACATTAATACAGATGTGTAATACTCACAGTGCATTGTTGTATGCTATATTATTCATAATTTAGTGTTAAAAGAGAGGCAGGGTAAGAGACGCCAGTAACAGTGTTTACAATATGTCTCAACAAACAAAGTTTTTGATTCACTACCCATCAAATATTTACTCTCAAGACAAGAAAATGTTGACTTCCTTTATATATACACACACACACACAAATATATATATATATATATATTATATATATATATATATATATAATATATATATATATATATATATATATATATATTATATTTATATATATATATTATATATATATTATATATATATATATATATATATATATATATATATCATATACATCCATACATACTCATATAAGAAATTAATAATCGTCTCTAAGGAATGTATTTATTGTTCTAATAAGAGACGTTTCTTGGGACTTGTCTCCTTGGTGGGACAATCAGGAAAATTAGATTTTGCCACCAAAGTTGCTAGTAAGATAAGATAAGATAAGAGATAAGATTTCGTTCGGATTTTTAACCCCGGAGGGTTAGACACCCAGGATAACCCAAGAAAGTCAGTGCGTCATTGAGGACTGTCTAACTTATTTCCATTGGGGTCCTTAATCTTGTCCCCCAGGATGCGACCCACACCAATCGACTAACACCCAGGTACCTATTTGCTGCTAGGTGAACAGGACAACAGGTGTAAGGAAACGTGTCGAATGTTACCACCCACCGGGAATCGAACCCGGGCCCTCTGTGTGTGAAGCGGGAGCTTTAGCCACCAGGCCACCGGGCCACACCATAACCATCTTGTGGACGGTAGGACAAGAGAATATGGATGCACAAAAGGCCCAGGAACTAGGCCCCAAAAGGGTTAACAGGTGTACATATGTTTTTTTTTATATATACAGTTTACTTATCTGTTACAAGCAAATTTAGGAAATTTGCTTAGTATATCTGGTATCTTACGTTCACTGATAAGATATCTTGACATGTCACATAGGTTATTATTATACTATCTCTGTATTCCTCAATAAGTGGACAATTAAGCACATAGTGTTCAAGACAGTGACCATATGCCTGATCACATAATTTACATTTAGTTTGATCATCATCTGTGTGTCTCCCAAACTGCCAGAAGTACTTGTAACCAAGCCTAAGCCTGGCCACTACAACATCAGTCAATACTTGTAACCAAGCCTAAGCCTGGCCACTACAACATCAGTCAATACTTGTAACCAAGCCTAAGCCTGGCCACTACAACATCAGTCAATACTTATAACCAAGCCTAAGCCTTGCCACTACAACATCAGTCAATACTTGTAACCAAGCCTAAGCCTGGCCACTACAACATCAGTCAATATTTGTAACCAAGCCCAAGCCTGGCCACTACAACATCAGTCAATACTTATAACCAAGCCTAAGCCTTGCCACTACAACATCAGTCAATACTTGTAACCAAGCCTAAGCCTTGCCACTACAACATCAGTCAGTACTTGTAACCAAGCGTAAGTCTGGCTACTACAACATCAGCGTAAGCCTGGCCACTACAACATCAGTCAGGACTTGTAACCAAGACTAAGCCTGGCCACTACAACATCAGTCAGTACTTGTAACCAAGCCTAAGCCTGGCTACTACAACATCAGTCAGTACTTGTAACCAAGCGTAAGCCTGGCCACTACAACATCAGTCAGGACTTGTAACCAAGACTAAGCCTGGCCACTACAACATCAGTCAGTACTTGTAACCAAGCCTAAGCCTGGCTACTACAACATCAGTCAGTACTTGTAACGCAGCGTAAGTCTGGTCACTACAACATCAGTCAGTACTTGTAACCAAGACTAAGCCTGGCCACTACAACATCAGTCAGTACTTGTAACCAAGACTAAGCCTGGCCACTACAACATCAGTCAGTACTTGTAACCAAGCCTAAGCCTGGCCACTTCAACATCAGTCAGTACTTGTAACCAAGACTAAGCCTGGCCACTACAACATCAGTCAGTACTTGTAACCAAGACTAAGCCTGGCCAATACAACATCAGTCAGTACTTGTAACCAAGCCTAAGCCTGGCCAATACAACATCAGTCAGTACTTGTAACCAAGCCTATGCCTGGTCACTACAACATCAGTGTTCACATTGCAAGTTGCTCCATAAACATAATTATCTACGTTATCCTCCCTCCCTCTCTCTCTCTCTCTCTCTCTCTCTCTCTCTCTCTCTCTCTCTCTCTCTCTCTCTCTCTCTCTCTCTCTCTCTCTCTCTCTCTCTCTCCTCTCCTCTCTCTCTCTCTCTCTTCTCTCTCTCTCTCTCTCTCTCTCTCTCTCCCTCTCTAGTTTTTACTATTCATACTTTTATTATTATATCTTCAAACTATAAAGATCATCACTATTAAAAAATTTAAGATCAAGAAAATTCAGTTCGGGAAAATGTTGGAATATTTACGTGGTGAGTGAAGTATAAGCGAGCAGCTTCACTCCTGCCACGCGGTGCAATAATAAACTTTCACTTATACCTGGAGGGGGTTCTGGGGGTCAACGCCACCGCGGCCCCGGGCCTTGACCAGGCCCCGTGGTGGATCAGGGCCCGATCGCCAGGCTTT